>JAUMHI010000039.1:1181836-1210210 GCA_032359435.1 Enteromius unitaeniatus | reverse complement strand
AAAAAAAAAAGAAGTGTTGTTAATTCTGTTCTCAATTAGTTTTTTTATGATTAGAAGTTTTCTTTTATATATTAAAAACACAAGAAAAAGTAGCGGATCGATAAGTGGTATAGATAAAAGCAATAATACCATTAAAACTCATCCCTAGTAAATAATGTCATTTATTTTCACTGTCGCTTTAACTACAACTGCAGAGTTGAGTTGTGAACTTGTGCTGTGTTCACATCATTTCAGACTTGTCGTAATTACAAGTTTCCCGCTTGTTAAAACCGCTCGTGTTTGTTGAACTCTTGATTATAAGTTGCAAAGCATTTTATGACAGTGCCGTCTCCTCCCACATAGCTGTTGTGAAGTCAAAACAGCCAAAATGGCAGCAGCTTCAAAGGTTACAGTTAGCGACTTCTACACGTTTCCGTTTGATCTGTGCGGGGAACTACGTTTAATAATAATAGAAGACTCATTGCAGCTATTGTTATATTTGCGTGATCAGAAAAGCTACAGCGATCATGTACAGCTGACATTAGATGTCCTACATAAAGGAACCGGGTAACTTCGTGAATGAATTACTCTCACTTTTTTTGAGACATCACACACATTATTTCACAAGAAGGAAGTTTTATTCAATATTTCCCAATGTCAGATGAGCTACACCGTTCCCAGAGTGATTCAGCCGTGACCAAAACAAGATGATATGGAACCTTGTAACAAACATATTCATTGAAGTGCAGTTTTAAAAAGGTTTAGGTTTCTCTTATGCTCACCAAGGCTGCATTTATTTAAACAGTGCTGTAGCAAAATATTTACAATGTAACATAAGTGTTATATATTTAAATATATTTTAAAACGGGATTTATTCCAGTGATGGAAAGCTGTTGTCAGTGTCACACGAAATCATTTTCATATGCAGATTCAAGGGATTTGCTGCTTCCTGTTTCTGTGGAAGGATGCATTTTCCCAAGATTCTATTGATGAATGAATCAGTTCAAAACAACAGGATTTATTTGATATGGAAATGTTTTGTAACAATCCATTTACTGCTTGTGTGGCAATTATTACTAGCACGACAAACAAATCTGACCCGAGCTGTAGTGTAGACTCTGCCGTTGAGTAAGTTCAGCAGAATGCTGTGACATCTGCAGGATGAGGATTCTGCTACGTTCATGCCATATGGTAGTTATTGTGGTTTCAAGATGACTCACGTGAGGTTCAACTTAACACTTCTCACCTCCTTGAGATTCAGCGTTTATACAGCGGACAACAAAATGAGCATAGTGTGAGAAAGAATGTTGAGGACAACTAAACAGCATGAACACTTTCATAGTGTTTTTTTATAGTAACCATGTATATCCAACATTTTTCAGCCATTACGCCGTGAACAACGCACCTTTCGTGTCAGAATCTTGTGAAATTCCACTTTTTTGGAAATGCACAGCAGTGTCTCATTAGTTGTAGTTTCCTGTGATGAAATTGTGGTCTGAATGGAGTTGTTTCCCCTCAGGTCTCGAATTGGTTTGGCAACAAGAGAATTCGGTACAAGAAGAACATTGGTAAGTTCCAGGAGGAAGCAAACCTGTACGCCGTTAAAACAGCCGTGGACGCTGCCAATGTGTCGGCACAGGCCAGCCAGGCAAACTCTCCAGCAACACCCAACTCAGGTAAAGTGCACAGCAGCCCTCCCATCATCTCTAGCCGATAGTGAAAGTACACTGCGCACACCGCTTGCCACAATCACTCTCCGGTCTACATTTCACGCTATGTTCATTCCACCTCAGTTCTGTTCTTCGTCCGTTCTCAAGTCTGCTCTTGTCTGTGTTTTTCCCTGTCATGGAGAATGCCTGTTTGTGGGTATGTGCTGGGTGAGATTTAGACGTTGCTGATCTGGGCCACGCTGTAAAACTGATCCGAATGTATCTAGGCAACGGCTGTTTCGTAAACATGAGCCGTCATAGTTGATGGTTTTCTATGGGCCTGGGAGGTAGGACGGCAGTCATCGCGCATCTGTAGAAATGCGTTTATGAATGGGTGTTATTAGGCGTAACATGAAGCAGCGTTTAGTTCAAGGTTACATAACATCACATCTTGACGCGTTAATATGATTTCAGATTTCTGGCTTAGGCAGGCTTATGCAGGACTTGTTCAGTTGTTATGAAAAATCATATTTTTTGTTTTTTATCCATGATGTTACAGAGTGAAAAAAATACAAATGAACACAACATTATCTCAGCTGATTAAAGCAGGGTTTCTAAAACCCATATATGAGTCAAACATATATATAGGCAAAAATAAATATGAAACATTTTTCCCTGGTTTACTGAATTTAAACACTAAAATCTCGTTCAGTGGATCTTGAAAGGCATATTTACTACAAAAATCAATTTCTGACACATTTAGAGATGAATTATCTTTATCCCAGAGACTAATTAGTTGTCATTTTAAACACATAAAATTTAATATGCTTCCCTATTCTTTTAGATATTTGAATGTGTACAAGTCAGAATAAGCCTCTTGTTTGAATTGTAGTTTTTTCCCACATAAATATTGTTACACAATGTAACATTTGGCATTTTACTCTCTTAAGAACTTGCTTTCTATGGACATAAAATCATTTTTGTGAATTTCTTTGGATGCGGACATCTTTAACCTCTTTGACCTATAATTATTTTCTGTTTTAAATCAATAAAACTTAAGGTAGCTTATGAATTATTAATTAGTATTATCCATACAAAAACAGTCTACTTATTTTCCTGCATGTCATGTGAGCTTCAATCAAAATCTTTCTGAAGGGAAGCTTAAGTATATATTTAAGGTCAAGAGAGTTTGGGAACTGGATTGAAGAATTGAAATGAAGATTGTTAAATCAAACATCTATCTGTTAAATCTCCATTACGTCACATAAACTCACTGAAGATTGTTTTAGTCATACCGCTCGCTCTCACCCCTGGCCAAGTCAGCATTCACTTTCATGTCTGGTTTTGCATGGCGGTTTCCTCTAAGGCTATGGCAATAGCAGTAAAACAGTAACTTTCCGTTGATGACTAACATAGCCTCTTTGATTTGTTCATTTATTTATTAATCTCTGCCGAAATTAGTGATGCTGTGTTTGTTTGTTTAACATTTTCATGTTACTTTCATATGCACACATGACACACACACACACGCACACACACACACTTGGTTAGAGTAGTTGAACCTCTATTTGCTCAGGAAGCAGAATGGAGAAGGTAGGTGATTTAACTTGGTATTGTCATTTTTAACAATCCTCGCTCACCACGTATATTTTTAAACCCCTCCTCCACATATCCTGTTTCACATCCTGCGGTCAGCGCACCAACAATGCATCTAGAGGAAGTAGGATGTCAAGTTGTATACCTTCATGTAAAGCAACAGTCCGCATCAGCACATAACGTGCTTCCCGTTCTTCACCTGTTTTGCTCTGCCGTCTCTAGTCAGCGGAAGTAGTCAAAAACAGATTATCGTCTTGTCTCTCAAAATGTTGTTCGTCCTAATTTTCACGCCCAGCATAGACAGCAGGCAGATTTTCACACACACACTGTAGGCTTCTCCGAAGGCCGAGCCGGGCAGGGTTGCGTGCCTGATGGGCTGCATGTATTGCTGCAGGGTCGTCTGGGTCGTACACCCTCTCTCACGCAGGAGACGCCTACCTCGGGCTGCGTTCCCTCAACGGGGATGGCGTCAGCGTCACTCCCGCTGGGCAGCAGCAGCAGCAGGTAGGCACTGAGGACGTCCCCTCAATGCCCTTCCTCTTCCATACCTGCTCACAGTCTAGTGCTCTCTTCCTCTTTCCCCAAAGCTACAGCCCCGACCCGTGACATCTGCATTAGCTCCCACCCCAGAGCGCTTTCGGAGTGTAGAGCTCGATCCTGAAACCAACCCCACCGTCTTCCCTGCGGCATCGCTCCATTTCATTTTTTCATCAGTCATCCACATTCATGTCCTTAGCCAATCCTTTGTCTCCTTCCTGTTAGATGAAGGGCTCAACAGTAAGGATGTACCACTGATGTCTCGAGGCCACCAGTGTTTCTACCCCATAACGCTACTACCGCATGTGTTTGTATTGTTTGCAAATTTAGAAATGTAATGTCCTGGAAATTTGTCTCTCTAGAAATATTTTTTTTCTCTCTAGAAATACTTTTTATATGGGGGGGGGAAAATTGTATTAGAATTAAATGTCTTAATTGCATAATTTAAGTAATTTTAAATTTAATTTAAATGTGTTTTTTTTTGAAGACAGGGTAGGTTTTTGTTATGCTGGCTAAATTCTTCACAGGCCACAGTCATCGCTAAATGTATTTATATAATCTGTGGCATGGGACCATAAAAATGTTGGTCCAGTCATATCTCTCGCTCCGGGGACTATGATAGGCCCTCCTAAATGCCAGCTAAAGGGTTACTTCACCCCAAAATGAGAATTTTGTGACAAATCTGAGCTTCCTTCAAAACACGTCTTCACTGTTGAGCCCTTATGTATTGTTCTGATGCCACACTTATGTTGTTTTTGTACGTCACCTTTCCAGCATCTGGAAGGAACCAGCCCTTGTGTGTGTGTGTGTAATAGTTTTTCACATCTGGCTTTCAAGTGTGTTTCTAAACTAAATGCATATCTGAAAAGTGGTCATGTTGTTTCTGTCTGAACACTGACTCCTTGCTCTTCTCTTAATACATGTATTTGATGCTTTATTATTGTGAGCCACTACTAAGTGGATCATGCACAGAACTGACACACTGAAATAGCATCATCATTTACTCACCCTCATGTCGTTTCAAACTCAAAGGACACAGATGAAGGTATCTTTAGTAGTCTCTCATCACTTTTAGTCCATACAACAACCCCCCACGTCTTCTGTAGAGGCACGATCGCTTTATATGATGAACCGATTCAAAAAGAGGCATTTATTTAAAACACCACTAATGACTTTCATGAGCTATGAGCCTTTCACATTAGAGAAGGATGTGGTCTGATGCATATATAAACTCACTACTCCTCTGTTGTAGCTTGTCATATCAGTTTTGTTTATGGTTTTGAGTAGAAATACGGATGATGATGTAATTGATGTATTTGCAGTGGTGTTTGTTGCTTGTGATTGAGCTGTGATACTGATGTGACGTCTGTGTGCTGCAGGTGGATATCCTGCACCGTGCTACACACCTGACGGCAGGCTATGAAGATCTGTCAGGAAGTCCTCTTTACACCCCACACCGTTTAGATGTGAGTGCAGCACCAATACACACACTAAATGAATCTGATGGGGTCTTGTGTTTGAGTTAGACCTAAAGATTTGAAGGGCTAATGTCAGCTGCAGGCATCTTGTGGCTTGTGCGTTTCCTGTTTCAACACGTCTCATGTTTCTGTGTAAAATACTTTCTAAGATGCTTATCAGTCAACTACAAATAAATAATGTATGTTTGGACGCACTATTCGAACAAATACCAAAGAACTTTTAAACATTTAAATGGAAATATTATTGATATGTTCAATAAAATAATTCTAGATTAATCAGAAATAAAAAAGATATTTGTAGTTGCGCACCACTTTTGATGTAATTCAAAGAAGTCCGTTATACTCGCGACGACTGCATTTATGTGATCAATATAATATAATGTTTAAAATAGACCATTTTCATATAAATATTAGTGCTTGAATAAGTTTTATGTAATATATGCGTGTGTGCTGTGTATATTTATTATGTATATGTAAATACACACACATGAAGTTTATATGTTTACAATATTTACTGTATGCATGTGTTTATATACATAATATATATCCACAGTACACACATAATGTCAACAAAAATGTTTATTTTGGATGCAATGAATCATTTGATAACACTAATAAATACACTTTCCATAAATCCTTTTTGTTATGCTGTAAGGTTGTTTTTTTCCTTCAGTTTGATTGCTTGTGTTACTTGATTGTGATGTTGTTTCTATTGTGACTCTCCACAGGCTAACAACAGCTGGCAAGACAACCCCAACCCTTCCTCCATCACCTCTCCACCAGGACCACCTGGCAGCATCCACTCGGACACCTCCAGTTAATGCAGCTCACACTACACACACACACACACACACACAGCATCTCATCATCCAGTCTCTCCCGTTCTCTCCCGCTGCTCCCAGCTTCTGTCCATCACTAGCAGATGTCAAAGGTCTTCCTCGTTCCACTCTCTCCAAGTGTGCCAGGGTTCACACGCTGAACCAGACTATCTGAAACACACACACACACACACACACTCCTCAAGCAGAAGACACAGAACTTCACATTTGCCCGGGACGAGTCTGAATAAACCACACATCGTCCTTAAAGGGTGGACTGTCTACTCCCAACTCCACGTTACCTTTCCTGTTTCGACTTGTCATGATGGGGATTACGCAGCAGCTCCCTCCTCGCTTGTACCAAAGTGCTGTCGACGGTTGTTGCACCTTCCGCTCGTCGAAGAACAACCTCAAGACAACGAAACCACAAAAACGCCCGCTTTTTAATACGCTTTCCGATCACTGCTTCCAGCGTTCTCTCGAAACGCTGCATTGTTCAACGTTGCGTTAAGCACAAACCCCGTCTGTAAGGCTTTGAGCTGGTGGCCGGATGCAGAGGAATCCATCAGCGCACAAGGTACGGCGGACATTCGAACACTTGAGGAGAGTTCGGCGTGAAACTTGACGATAAGCGCTCGGCGGCTGCTTCGCGTTTCCTCGGCCCGCTCGCGCTCTCAACCGCTGACCTTGTTTTTAATAGTTTAGCTACAGTTTTTTTTCCTGCAGCCTTTTCTCCCCCCTCACAAAGATGCACCAGCCGCCAAATAAAAGACTCGACCTCGTGTTCGGAAAAGGATAGCTGGAGTATTCGTTCGGATTGGGACGCGGGTGGGTATTTAGAAATATTTTTAAAGGGAAAGAAAAAAATATTCCACTGTCTTCCATGCATGTAGGGTGTTGAGATGTTTTAGTGATTCCATTTAGCCTATCTTTTTTGGTTGTTTCCTTTTTCTTTTTTCTTTTTTTTTCGACAAAAAAAAATATTCTAAAAGGAGAGGGTGTGAGTAACAGACCAAATAAACGAATGAACGAAAACTTCATACTGCCCAATCCAGTGCTTCATGCTGGCGTTCGGTTTCTCCTGGATTTCATGGCACGTTTTCAGAACAAGCATCCGCGACGCGAAAAGCTGAAATTCAGAGGAGTCCCGACTACGAAACGGTTCCAGATATCATGAAGTTCTTTCGGTTGGCCTCTCACGTTACTGTGTTGTGTGTACGGGTGTCTGTTTTTTAAGGGTTGGGTTGTCTCGTCACTCACTTGTGCTTTTGAACTGATTGTATTGTACGTGCAATTGAAAGCACCTTTTCCTTGGTAAAGCATGCAAGTCTTTTTCTTTTCTTTCTTTTTATTGTCGTTGCCTACAATTTCACTAAACAAAGGAACTCTGTTGTTTTGTAATCAGTTAACATAGCCAAGCAACAAGGGCTTTTCTCCTTTCAAATTTAACCAAAAATAAGCACTGGATGTGTTGTGATTTGAAACAGATGGACTAAAGCTAGTAGAGGAACATCAAATGAATTTATAATTTACTTTTTCCAGACAAGTTGTTTGTATTCCCGGAACTTGTTCTTACGTTTTTGCCATTTCTTTCTTCCCCCTTCACCTTTAGTCGCGGAAGCACCAGGGCGTTTTGATATACGAATGGAAATTCTATATATTACACAAAGGACTTAATAACGCTGAAATGTAAATTGGGGTTTCGTTTGTATGTACACATGGAAAAACAAACTCTGAGGAGCTTTTCAAGCTATTATCGTGTCCTCTATAGATTACTGTTAGTTAAAAACATTTCATATGGATATCTCCAACTAATGCTATTACTACACCAAATGTCCTTGTTTTCTTTCTATCAGTCATCTATGGATGTCACTGTACAGATTGTGGAATGTTTCAGTGTATTTTCTCTTTTTGTATGCTTTTCTTTTCGTTTTTTATTGCTGGGGGTTTTGGATTCGCTCACGAGCAGGAGTAATATTTGTTAGTCTTTGTAATATTCATTTTAGCGTTTCAGTTACATTTTATTTGGATCGGGAGTCTCGAGTGTTACTGTTTTTTTTTTGTGTGTGTGTGCGTGGTTTTGTCAAAAGCTGGTAGCATTTGTTTGAGGTGCTGTGAAAATCCATCACACTACTAAATTGACGCAATATAACGCCTCATTGGACTACAAACATGCATAAGCTATGCTGATTTTCAACACTACATATCATTGGTAGATTCGGAGCTCCTAAATGTCTTTTTCTCCCAAAAGTGCATCCGTAGAATCTGTTGGGATTATGATCCGAGGTGGATTCCACGGCACCTTATCAAATGGCATCGGCCTTTTTTTCTCAATTTGTATCATTATTTTACTAGAATTGTAGTACACGCTTCCTTCTGTATTTACCATTCTCTCCCTCCTCTCTACCTCTCCTCTCTCCATTTCACTTGTATATAAACCCCATCATTTTCAGACTTGGTAGTCTGTATAAACTCCTTTTATACCTCAACTTTAGAACTGTTCTAGTGAGAGAGAAAAAAAAGAAATATGAGAAAATTGTAGTGTTCCTTATTAGAAAAACAAAAACTAATAAAATAATCTAGTGTGCTTTTGAGCCTGTAGTATTTTTTTTTCCTCTCCTCTTGTTGCTGTTCATTAAGGGACTATTTGCATGTTACGATCCGTAAAATGATCTGGTTATGGCGGTTATGAATGAGTCTGCCATTTTTCAGTGCGCCGGCTGATCGTCTCGCCCCTGCCGGAATATAAGGACAATAATATGAGGATCACAATAAATCAGACCTTTTCTCCTCGTCTCAAATTGATTATGCGCTTTGTAAGAACTCGGTTTGGTGAAATGAAACACAGCCCACAAGTCTGCACAGGATAAAATTAGAAACAAAACATCAGCAATCCAGGCCATTGTTTGTTTCAGGTGGGGCTTTCTATATCGAAACATTTCCGAAGAGAAGTCAATAATTCAGAGTCATTAACACAGAAGATAACTATCAGCTGCTTGGTTTTTAAACACTGTTATTGTGGTTTCGGTATATGGCAAAGCTCCTCTTTCTGTTCAAGTCTGTAGGATTTCAATGTTTTAATATCTTCAGGGGTTCTTATGAAGGTACGTTTTTAAGGGAACAGTATGTTCATTAGCGCTGTCAAATGATTAGTTGTGATGAATTGCATCCAAAATAAGTTTGTTTACAGAATGTGTATTGTGTACATTATGCATATATTTACATTCATATAATATATAAATATATATACATATTTTTTTTTCTTAAATATATGCGCACTATGTATATCACGTTAACTTATTTTGGATGCGATTAATCATTTGACAGCATTAATATTAATGTTCTTAAATGTAAATATCTAGGGAGAATTAGCAATACTTAGGAGTTTAAAGTACAACTCCTATTTATTTAGTTTTTATTTTATTTTAGTGGCTTGAAAATTTGTGCTCCCAAACATTAGAATATGGAATTAACTTCTGACCACACTGTGAAAGTGATGTTCAATATCAGTATTTCTGTTGTTTTCCAGTGCAAATGTCTAAATAAGATACTTGAGAAACAAAATGACAGGAAGTGAGTTCATAATTACAATAGTAACTAATATCAAGCTCAGAAAAATCTGTTTAATTCAAAGACAATACTAGATCTGACAGATGTTTGTTCCTTCTTTAAGTGGTATTTAAATTGTTCAGTTTTTATTCGCAATTCTTTTTTTTTTTGTGATTTAAAGATGTTTAGATATTTATATTGGAAAACAAATGAAGCGTTCATTTGCAAAAAGTGTGTTTTTTCACTCTGCATTCCTATTAATCTCAATCAAACTGCTTGTTGTTTTTTGACTAGGTTAAAAAATACTTGAACCAGCTAACTAACACAATAACATGATTTTTTTTGATGAGTTAACCGTTTTTGCAAATAAACTTTTTTCAATATTTTTTTCTTTTTCCAGTACATGTGACTATAGCCTAGTTTCCATCCAGTTTTTACGCTGTTTTGTTATCGGCGAAGAGAATTCACAAAAAATATATATATTATGAAATTTGCTGTCTCCAGCCCGTTTCCATCCAACTGGCCTTTTACTGATAAAATGGTGTACATAGGTGATGTCATCCTTTTAAAAAAAAAAAAGTTTGTTGCATAAGTTTTGGTGTCTCGTAAAAAAAAAAAAAAGTTGCCCTTTTCCATACATAATTTCACCTATTGCACAAATCATATGCAAATAGTCTGTTCTTCATCCATTTAAAAAAAAAAATCCATTAAATTATATGCCTACATAAAAAACAACAAGATTAATGAGTTGTCATGTTTTTGTACTTTGTTATAGACTATTTAGATAAAAATAGCTTAATTTGATTCCAGGGATTAATTTTCTATATGAAAAAAGCAGCATAAACAGAACATGAGGATTCACATCACGCACAGAGCTAGTGCAAACAGAGAAAAACATAAGCTATAAGAGGGGGGGAAAAAAGGCCCATATGCCGAATATATATATATATTTTGTAAATAAATAATAAATTAACAAAATGAAAGAAAAAGTAGCAGCCTATATGCAGAATTATTATATGAATCCAATTATTTACAGAAGCTCAACTTTTTATAAGTTTTTGTGAATCTACACAAATAGAATAAATATTTAGAATAATTTCTATTAATGTATTATTTTTGAATGAGTACAAGTCATGTGACACTGCATTAATTTGCATTAATGCCCATTTTCTTGACAAAAAGTGTTTCCAAACTATTGCTAACTATTTGCGACATTTTAAGTATTGATGTAGAATTTATGCGCTAAAGTTAAACAGAAAAATACTGTGTCGACATTTACAAAATTCTATCTATAAATTAGCATTTCCATCAGCTATATT
Source organism: Enteromius unitaeniatus (assembly GCA_032359435.1). Taxonomy (NCBI): domain Eukaryota; kingdom Metazoa; phylum Chordata; class Actinopteri; order Cypriniformes; family Cyprinidae; genus Enteromius; species Enteromius unitaeniatus. Next base: position 1,199,285 of record JAUMHI010000039.1, on the reverse strand, counting down.
GCTAAAACATTTGAAGTGCAAATATTTTATTTATTTCTTTCTTTCTCAAAAACACCCTTGGATGGAAACCTGGCGAGTGACTTTCTGCTCTATTTTAAGACCCACAGAAACCCTGTATTAGGCTTTTTTTGATGGTAACTGCAGCTCAGTGGCTCGAGACACTAAAACAAAGTACAAACTCTCCCTCAAAACCATCTCTTCTCTCCAACAGAAAGCACTTGCCCCGCTCCATTTGTAATGTCTGCCATTACACCTGTGTCACCATATCACACTTTAGCATAATGTCCGCCTGCTGGCAGCTTCAGCCCACCCTCGAAGAACAGTTGTGCACATTACCTGACCTCCAAATGATGCAAATGTATTCAAATAGACCTCAAAAGTAAACTATTTGTACTTCTGAATGAGCAGAATACGGACACTTTCAAATGAAAATCTGCAAGTCAGATTCGTAAGCGCCAAAACAGAGCGCTAAAGTTGTCCGTTCCGTTTCTGATCTCGTTCCCAACAAAACTAAATAGTCTGTTTTATGAATATTAACGCTTGTGCTTTGGGAAAAGAAAAACTTCCTGTGAGCTACCACCAGCTGCCTGCGCCTCGTAACTAACCGCCACAAAAGACTCCGAACACAGCTATTGTCAAGGAGAGACAAAAACATGTACCAAAACAAGCTATCGAAAATGAAGTATTATTTACTCTTTGTACAAGCTGTGATCATTTCACTGAGCAAATACAAAGTCTTTTTTTTACACTGAGAAATACTTTTTCTAGGAAGACAATAGGCTTTGTGGCGAAGTGGGCTCTAAACTGATGGAGTTATTGCTGTTTTTCTCCGAGGGTGCCCCTGTTTTCACAAGCTCAAAGCGGATGCCAGAAGGCCCCTCGTACTGGCACATTCTTCTCCAAGGGTAGCAGAGAATGCGTTTGTAGGTGGTCCTCATGTCCTTGTCCCGGAACGAATAGATGATGGGGTTCACCAGAGAGTTACACTCGGCCAGAACCAGGCAGTACTTTTCGTATTTAAGAACCTCACATTGACTGCAGCCGAGACCGTCCAGTAACAAAATCACCAGACCCGGAGTCCAACAGATCACAAAGGCACCTGTGGAGAACAACGGAGAAAAAAAAAAAGAGAGAAAGAGAAATGAGTGCAGGTCTGCATTGAGTCTGGTACATGAGGTGCATACCACCACAGCGTGCAAAAGAAATGCCTCATGTTGCAAAGAGTTCTGTGAGGTAAGCATTGAACCACAGGGTGATAACGAAATGGCGCAAGGGGAGATTTTCAAAAGTCACACACAAAACTGGGGCCAAAGTATTTGTAGCAGTAACTAATATTCACTAATTCAAAAAAATAATAATAATCGTCACGTAAAAAGAATGTATTTTTGTTAAAAGTGACAGTAATTTTTTTTTTTTTTTTTACAAAAGATTTGATTCAGATAAAGTATAATGTAGAGGTATTATGTAATAAGAAAAATATATTTTGATTTACACAAAAAACAGCAAATCAGAATGATTTCCGAAGGATCATGTGACACCGAAAATGATGCGGAAAATTCAACTTTGCATCTCAGAGATAAGTTACATATAAAATATACTATAATAGAGTATAGTTATGTTAAATTGTACTAATGTTTTACAACATTTCTGTACTTTTGATGAAATAAAAGCAGCCTTGGTAAACAGAAGGGACTTTAAACATCAGGCACTTTACCCACCCCAAATGAAGCATTCAGAAATCAATTAACCACCATTAACACATGCTGTAAACATTGACTGTTGGACTTATGATGCCTAATGCAATAACTAATAGTAATAAATGTACAAATAATAAAAAATAAAAAAAAAATAATTATCTTACACAATACATGATTGTACACATCTTAAGAAATTAATATTAAAAATATTTGCCGTACATACAAATAATTGATTTTTACAGTGATTACAGTGAATACAACCTCAACTGAACTTTTCCTTGTCATAAAAATTACCTGATGTGTTACGACTGGCTATCTCGTTACTTTTTTCATTGGTTGCAACACACTTTCAATACAAGTAAACTTTGTGTGCTCTCAATTCAAGATACTCTTAATAGATTTCTAGGTATTTGTCTTATAGTTTTCTACTTGCTAGTTTAATATAAGGTATAATTCACATGTGACTGAATGCATGTGCTAGAAATCCTAGAATCCTAAGGGTAACTAAAATAACTGAGTGCAGCTTGAAGTACAAAATGAGTAGGTGCGAGACAAGCTAATCTGAGTCAAACCGGTTTGATAAACTTGCTTTGGGGTTGACGGACTTGTTTTGGTCTTCCCAAAAACAAGCTGACAGTATTTCACCGCATACAGTTGGAGATAAACACCACATTTTTTCATCAAACAGGTTTCTAAAACAGGAAGTCAAACGTCACTCAGTAATAATCTCACCAACGCCTCAATATGTCTACATAAGAGTCAAGGTCTTACCCAGAATCATGGACATGGTCTTCATGAGGCTGATAACGGTCTGATTGTTTGAGGGCTCATCCGTGTGTGGGGACATCATTCGGCTCCGCCGGCGAACGTAGATGAAGATGTGAGTGTAAACGGCCACCATGATGAAGAAGGCCGTGAGGTTGAGGATGGCCCAGGACACGAGGAAGCTGCGGGAATACAGCGGCGCAACCATGCAGCAGGTGGACAGGTCACAAACACAGTTCCAGCCCATGGTGGGCACCAAACCCATGACGACGGCCACCAACCAGATGGTGACTATCAGCATCACCACACGCCTCCTGGTCATGGTGCTGTGGAGCTGCATGGTGAAGATGGTTTGATGGCGCTCCACTGCCACCGCCAGCAGGTTAACTACAGACGCGGTCAGGCTCATGTTGATCAAAGCACCACGAATAAACCACTCTTTGATGGTCAAACCGATGGTCCACGGGCCCGTGTGAAACACCAGGTAGAGATACGAGATACCGGCAAAAAGGTCCGCGGCTGCCATGTTCCCAAGTAGGTAATAAATGGGAAAGTGGAACTGCCGGTTGATGATAATGGCCACTACGACCAACATATTGGCCAGAATAATAAAGATACAAATGGGGAGGCCGAGGCCCACCACAATAAAATCACGAGTATGCCAGTCAGGGCTGATGGGCTTCCCAGTTTTGTTGTAGAAAAAGGCCACTTTATTGTCATAAGCCTCGCAGGTAGAATTAAATAGCATTATTAGAGAAGAAGTTAATGTAAACCAGATGCACCATTCAGTTGTTGCCAGTTCAGCCAGTTCTTCCGGATGCTGTAATCCTGATGAGGAGATCAGCCGCCATTTGAAATAATGCTTTTACATTTCAAAAAACGTGCCAGGGTTGCTGCTTACAAGGCGCGCCTTTTATTGTTTTCCAACCCTAAAACACAGGAAGACGTCAGGGCAAGAAGATGATCTGTCCTTATAAGTCCAACAAGTGAACAGGTTAATCTTTAACAAGAAAGTGGAGAATGTGGTACTTACTAGACCGCACAAGACACACGCTAGATTTGATTTCAAAGCAAATTAAGAAAGCGTTGACTGCAAAGCAAACGTAATGATGTTTACCCCCCCTCATTACGAGCCCGACTGCATGTTCTCTAGCTTTCCGAGTAGAACACATAACGAGAAATGAAATTAGTTGTGGTTGCTGTAACTTCTTATATTCAGTGAGAACTGGACGCATTCGGAAACACACACACACACGCACGCGCGCGCGCGCACCGACTTTATTCGCCCCGTGCAGAGGTAACTCACGCCGTACAGTTTGGCTCGGCTGTTACAAAAACAACAACTCTGTTCTAAAATGACACTAGGAAAAAAAACCCACTTACCGTTGCCAGAGCTTCAGAGCAAACAAAGGAAACACACATAACAGCGGCTCAGAGCTGGCCGTGGGGCGATGTTTTGGCACTCGGGCGCTCGCCGGAAACGCTCATCTGGCGGAGTTCAGGGAGAAATCTTCAAGAGATCCCCCTCGTGCGCCTCCCTGAAACCTGATTTGATGAAATTACCGCCCGAGGATCCAATGAACGCGAGACTGTTGTACAAAACGTTTGGTGACAGGTTCTGAAAGTAAATATTTCCATTTATTTCCCAGAATCTCCTACGAAGTGTGTATGGCAAGCCGTTTTTATATTTATTCCTTAATCCTGGTGACAACCACTACGTTTCGTGTCGGGTTCAATAGACTGTACGTAGTTATTTGTAACTATTAGAATAGCAGTTTTTATTACTGCATGAATATACAGTAGTACTTACTTATTAGACACTTAATGTTACTGTTTTAACCATTTTAACCGGTAAGAAATGTTACCCTGCTGAAGACAAAAGAACAGGCTAAACACCATCACAAACTTTCGAATGGTTTTACTGGTTATAATAGGGCTTGTATTGGTTTTAATGGAAATTGTAATGGATCCTGTGGGTCTCTACTGGTAAATGGTACACTTCTATTGGTGGCTTGTTAAAACCAATAAATGGAATATGTCCCAAAACACACTAAAGACACTTTTTTTTCTTATGGTTTTAATAGTTAAAAGTTGATGGATTGTAATGGTATTTGTAGTGGAAACATAGTAGCATAGTTGCAAAGAAACATTTCCGTCCACCAGTGAGTTAAAAATAAACTTAAATCATCACTTCCCGATTACTTTGTGCTAAACATCACAGAGACAAATTCTATCTAAATTTTTATGTTCATCTTAGCATTTCCATCTAGAATTTTTATCTGATGTCCTAAAATGCACATAAAAATAGGTGGATGGAAATATAGCTAGCGTCTCCTAGTGAAATGTTAGAAGTAAAAATTGGATTAAATACCGATATTTAGCACACCGTAAAATGGAATTCAATAATAAAAATGTAAAAATACAATTTTCCATGTAAATGACTAATTTAATAGCTAGGCCTCTTTTCATCACTGTTGGAAAATATTATTGTAGTTAGGAAATAAATGCAATAGCTTGCCATTTTAGGGAACATATTGTGGCAAAGAAACTCATTTAAAAATGTTATTGTGACTACAACTTGTTCAAAAGTTCAGTTTATAGGTATATTTGTATATGGAACACAAAAACATTAATTTAGCAGATTATCCTGCTCTGTCACATACAAACAAATTGGATGGCCGTTCAGACTATCCGGCTTCAAAATCATCATATAGCCATTAAAGTATTATAAACGTACCATAAAAGTATTGCAAAAGTAATCTGTATAACCCATGCGATATATTCAGTCAACCAAAACCAAATTTTCTGTGTAAAACAGACAACTCAAATTAATGTTTGAGCTATATTTAGAAATAAATGTAATCAATAAACAAACAAAAGGGTCTCCAGAGAATGTTAACTGCTCTTTGTAACAAAGGTAAGTATTTTTAACTGTGAAGTTTCACACATGTTCAGTATGTATTCCCCTCGAAACCAGGGATTTTCTCAATGAGAATTTGTTTATTGTGGTCAAGGATGTTTAATTGAACATTTGAACACCCAATAATCAGAGGAACACCAAGACAAAAACTGGAACAAACACATCAGATCACTTGCCTGTGTGAGACAATTTACAAGACTGAATGCAGTAAGCCTTTTTATTTTCTCAGAGAAACCGGAAACCTTGCTAGAGCTAATAATAAAAAATGTCTTCATCGCATCAAAGGCCATCAATGATTGTGTTTTATGATGTCTTTATCCAGAACAAAGTCCCATAAGAGTTTGTTGACTCTCTCAGGTTGATCTTGCTGTACTCAGTGGCTGCATTCAGGAATAGTGTGAATGAAAGCCGGACCCCTTACATAAGGCCGTGTTCCACCAGACATGCCCTCAACCAGTATATTGTCTGCCTCACCCCAAATTAACATGCAGGGCACAACGACTGGTGCTTGTACAGAGTGTTACTGTAGAAACAGAAATGAATAATAAACACTTGAAACAAGATATATGATGCTATAAGTGAAAGTATGACTAAGTGTTAAGATGAGAAGAGAACGAAAGTGGTTTAGAGGGCCTGTGAGTCCGCCAGGGCTGGGACAGTCTGTATAAGCACCCCTCCAGCTGGGTCTCAGTCAGTCGTCTGGATTTGTTCCTGATGCCCAAATTCTTGCAACAAAATAGACTTCGAAGCAACTATATGCACAGATACAAGTTGCAGCTGTCACCACTTCTGAAATGTCGCCATTATGTCAAATTCAAAGGACAGGAAGTTACTCAGAACGTCTTTAGTGTTACGGCAATTGTAGTTTCAAAACAGAAATGACCACAATGTGTCAAACATTAGGGGCCTTCAAGAGGTTAAAAGTATACACGCTACCTTAAAACCCTCAAGAGACAAAAATATATTCGGGCAGCATTGGTAACTGGAGCGCAACAGTTACCAACAGCTGAGAGGGTCTTCTCAGAACGGCGTCTGGGTTTTACAAAAATTAGTATCAATTGTGTGCACCCATATACGTTTCAGAGTCCAAATGATATGAAAACATAGATGAAACAATGCGGCGTGTGGGAATTGTTAGTATGCACTTACCTAACCATGAAGCAGGATGAGGGGCATTCATAATAATGAGAAGTTGCACCATGTCTGGCCTTTCCAGAGCAAAATGCCATGCCAGCATCCCACCCCAATCATGCCCCACCAATATACAGCTCGTGTGACCTGTAGAAACACATATCATTCCAGTCACCTGAAAGTAACGTCATCGCAAAAGCACAAACAATAAAAGCTAATAAAAATAGTAAAACAATTTGGAAACACACCAAAAAGTAGCCTGTAAACAGCTGCTTTGTTCCTGTTTAGTAAATAACCCCACGCTTGACATAGCTTTGTTTGACCTTTGACCTTCCTGAATTTTTCCCACAACTCAAAAAAATTCAAAATCAAAATTCACCCACAAAAAATACAATAATAGTATTTAGAGTTTAGTATGTAATAGTAATAGTATGAGTTTTGGTCACCAAGCAGTTGACGGTAACCAATGGCTTCCATAGTATGAAAGTCAATGGCTACCGTCAACTGCTTGGTTACCAGCATTCTTCAAAATATCTAGTTCGACAGAAGAAAAAAACAACTTGAGAGTGAGTAAATGATGACAGTTTTGATTTATGCCTGAACTATCCATTAAGTCTATGTATGCAAGATGGTAGTCAATATTAAAGCGCCACACTCAGGCTGAATTACGCAAGTGTTCACTCCTTTTAATGTAGAACTGCTATTAGCAGTTAATTATAGGTTAATCATAACCTTCCATACGACCCATAATCTGCCCAACCTTAATGTATGGCCAGGGGCTGCTATGATTGCCGTGTTATGTAGTCAGTAAGTACCCAGTTCATCGATGGTGTGTGTGATATCATATAAGAGTGTGTCCAGTCAATATTCCTCCTGCAGGACTGGTGCGTCTGAATCTAGCGCCACCGTGTGCTAATGACTGCTGAATTCCTGTCATTGGTAACGCCAGGAGTACCTGCAGGTCATATTTGCGTTTAGTAATACCAAATGATAATATTTTATAATATATAAATTAGCAACGTTACATCGGAGGTTTCTGCATGCTTTCACTTATTAGTATCTGCATCCTGATCTGCAATATAAAATAAGCTACAAAAAAAAGAGAAGTAACCAGTTTTCTGGGAAACCGTGAAGAAACAGCATTAGAGGCTTTCTGTGTCCTCCTTTGGTTACATAATGAAACCTCAAGCCTGAGCTCTAAAGGGTAAAAAGCAAGAAAAAGATGTCACAAAACGATGTCAAATTGTTATGTAAGTATATTTAAGCTAGTAACAATGTAAGCAGTTTAAATTGTTGTTTCAGTTAGCTCAAAAAATTGTGTGCAGCAATGAATGTTACATTTGAGAAGATTTTAGAAATGTATAAATTCTAAAAAAAAAAGAAAAAAAAAAAAGGCTTGTGTGATTGCATTAAAGACAGGGGACTAGAATAAATTGAGGAGCGCCGTGTTCTTCTTCTTCTGTCTGAACACAGATGGCGCAAGAGCACCAGATATCAGGATTTAACCTTTTAATCGCCCTGGGGAAAAAAGATTCACTTCACACACAAATGACTAGTGAATGTCACATCGGCAAGTAACAAACTGAATCAAAGTGATACTGAAATAGTTTGTCTTACTCCAGTAGGCCCTACTTGTCTTATTTAAACGTTCAACGATGACCTTCTACATTTTACTGTGTTAAATGTTGTTAAAGACATCAGTCAAATGATTGTTTTCATCATAAACCCCCTCACCCTGCCCTTCAGATACGCATGGTGACCAAATGCAGGGTGTTTTAGGCAGTCTGGGGGTCTCTTTCCATTGAAAGGTTCCATACGGATCTCTTAATCCAGTCCAGGCAATCCGGCCCAGAAGTGAGTCCAGCTGTGGCCTACACGAGAATGTAATATACTAAAGACAGAATCCATAAGCTTAGTCGAGTTGGTAATAAAAGCAGGTGCATGAAAGAATTGCTCATGACTGCAGTGAGTCTGATAATCAGAGCGATATAGAAACAGGCTCTGTGTAGCAAATGTCCCTTGAAAAGTTCACCTTTCAAAATAAACCCCATGTGACTGTGTGGAAACAACTGTTACTGAGCTATTTTTATCCCACAAATAAATGGTCTGGGAGACCGGCTTAATTACAAGCCTTTTTTAAGTCTCAACTTGAATGCATATACAGTACGAAGTCAATATATTTATTCAGTTCTGAATTATATAAAACAGAATTTTATATATTTTATTATATATGAATTATATATTATATTTTTCACCAAGATATCATAAATATGTAGCCTAAATGGTTACAACCATGAATGTGAACCAATGCAGTCTATGAAAAATGCTGAAATTAATTATAGTCAAACGTAATATTTTAAACGATAGGCTCCACTTTTCTTTATAAAAATGATCATTGGCGTTATTTTCCAAAAATGTTTAGCACTAGAATATCACGCCCAACAGACCTAAACAAACTTTTCTTTACTGCCCTATTTGTTCTCCTTCTCCAACTGACAATGCAAATCTTGTGATTTTAGGAAATATCAGGGCATTTTCATCATAGACATTCACACAGTGTTGTCACTCCATGCAATAAATGACATAATTAACTGAGCTGGGTTTTCTAACAAACATCAGCTGCTCAGATTGGCTAATGTTAATGGTTTGAGTCATTTCAGGGGCAGCCAAAATAACCAGTCAGGACTGTAGAAATAAATGTTTTTTATTTACAAGCGAAGCTTCATGATCGATGCTTTACAAATAGTACACTTTATTTCATGAAATAATAAAAAAAAAACCAAAGAGGCCTATATCCTCTTTGTCTAAATTAGATGATTTAGTCAAATTTTTATTGAACTGTTGTTGTTTTTTTCAGCGGCAGCCAAAATAACTATTTTAAAACCAGTCAGATCTGTAGAAATAAATGTTGATATTTACAAGTGAAGCTTCATGATCCATGCTTTACAAATAGTACACTTTATTTCATGAAATAATAAAAAAAACAAACAAAGAGGCCTATATCCTCTTTGTTTAAATTAGATGATTTAGTCACATTTTTATTGAACTTTTTCAGGGGCAGCCAAAATAACTATTTTAAAACCAGTCAGATCTGTAGAAATAAATATATATATATTTTTTTTAAATTAAAAGATAATTCTGCCACTTTACAAATATTCGAATTCATTTCATAAAATCGGTGATGGGAATGATTTGCACGTAATTGTACCGCGCCGTCTTTTAAGGAAGAGCGAGCGGAAGAGAGCCGAGCGGGTTTGAGTGATCTCTCACACGTGTGACAGCAGCGCTCGCGGTCCTCACGTCCTGTGCGCGCATGACGTCATCGACGTCTCGAGCTGTTTGTTCTGGATTGTGGGAGAGAAAGAGCCCGCGCGCCCTCACAACAAAATAAAGCAGGTAAACAAACAAGCAGCCTTTACACTCACGCGAGGCGTTTATGTCTTACTAAACGCCCCCAGCGTGCGCCGCGTCGTCTCGCGCCGCGGTCCGGCGCGCTAATCAGCGCTGAAACGAAGCTCTGCTGAAAGCGGCCTGTGTGTCGCCGAGCGCTAGCGCTAGCGGCTAGGAGAGACTCGCTCGCTCGCGAAAGCGGCTCGGTTTGGGTATCGTTCCGTGCTCGGGCGGGTTGGTTTTGCGTTTTAGCGCCGCTTTACCCCGCAGACATCGCGTGTGCGTCAAAGAAAGCGAGTAACGAAGGTCTCCGGGGTTGTTTATTAGCACTGGGCCGTTTGCTGTCCGGCGCTAGCAGAGCAGCGCATCCCTGCGAAGCCTCTCGTGTCTCTGTGCGGGAGAGCTGGAGGATTTGACGTAGAGGCGAAAGAGAATAAGCGTAGACTCTACGCACGGTCAGATTAATTTAGCGGGGCTCCTGAGGTCTGCGCTCGCTTCAAGCGGCTGACATTGACATGTGTATTAATCGCGGGCCGCGGTGGTTTCACGCTTTTGGGTGAGACTGGTGTGTGTTTTGATTGCACGTACACACACACACACACACACACACACACACACTGTGATACGTAACGCCGGACAAATCCGTGTCAAACACCGTTAGCATTGATAGCGGGTGATGTTAGGAGGAAATGTGCAGCTTTTAACAACCATTACGGCGTCTCAGCCGCACTACGCTTCCTTCACAAATGTTTTGAATGCATATGACCTCCTTTAAAGGGCCTGTACTGGTGTGGCCCTCGGTGTTTTAGCGACTTTGAGCGTAAGGACTCCTCCGAGCTGCCCGCAGTCGCCATTTTGTGTTGCTCCGCCGTGTAACGGAGATACGCACAACCTTTACCTTTTATTTTAAACATGCGCCAGAGTCGGCAGTCGTATTTGAGATTTATTATGTACCGTGTTTGATAACATTACTGTGCTTTTGTATCATGAAAGTGTATTTGGTTGAAAACGGCGTCAGTTTTTGAGCGCTTTCGCTTTAAGCTTCAAGTGAATCCTTCAATGTGTGACAGAAATATCACATGTATGCACTCGTGGACTGGTTTGGGTATTGAGTGCGTTTAGTAAAGCTGTCGGTTATTCAGCCTGTGTGTGAAGCGAGTGTTTGTGTGTTATCTGACAGCAGTGCTGTTGAGTGACTGACAGGTTTCCTGGCCTGAACTGATTTGTTGTTTCGTTCAGCGCCGATTTTAAGTCGCTTATCCAATGTTGCTCGCTTATTAAATATATCGTTATGTTGGCTTTGGAGTTGAATTAGTGTCCGGCACAACCGAAAATAGCTGTGAAATTGTATTAAGGCAGGCAAATGGGGGTCTATTGTATTGCAGATGGCTTTGTGATCGACAGCTTTTGTCAAACCGTTTCTAGAGGCTTGTTATTAGAGAATTGAAATGTTGCAACAGCTTCTTCAAAGTTAACCCAGGGGAAGGCGGTTCGCCTCTTGCTCTCTCTGTAGGCAGTTTTCAGCAGAAGCATCATTTCTGGATTTTATGATGCATATTTTGTGAGGTTGTATGCACATTAGATGTTGTAGTAAAAATGCTGAAACCTGGTTTATTTGTTCGGTTTTAACAACTTGACCAAACATGATTTTATGTTTGTTCTTTACTTTTATTAAAAATGAGGCAGGGGGAAGCAATTTATTAATAATGGGACAAAATGCGTCTGGGGGATATGTTCAAAAATATGAGGCTATCACATACTTTCTTCTATATTGTGCTACATATTTTATCGTGATATTCGTGTACCGTTAATGGGAGGGAAATGCTTACTAGCCCTTGAGAATGTCATGTTTTACCCACATTTTTAATTTGATTAATGCTAATTTTTCTTCAAAATGGTTTCTAAGAAAATGCATTTTAACAGTTTAGTCTCTTAAAATGTAATGAAATGAAGCCATTGGCCTGGCAATTTACAACAAATTGCATTTATATATCTTCTTAAGATGCTGTACAACAGAAGCGTATCAAAACATGTTTTGGTTGGTCGTTTTAGGAGTGTATTTTAGTTTACTGTTTTGTACGATGCGATTATACAATGTTTTTCTCAAAAGAATGGCTCTCAGTGCCGCTCTGGAGTTGAAGTTAATGTGAACTGTTGTTTATTGAGACACTGAGCATCACGATGTGTGTTTGAGACGAAACCATGCTATTCGTTCACGCGGACTAGCTGCTGTCACGTTTACTTCTGCTGTGGAGCCCAGTCCAAGGACAAAGATGCGGATGAAATGGTGCTTTTATTAAATTTTTTTTTAGTATTCAGATGCAGAACACTAAAGAAATCGAGTCATCAAATGTGAAATAATCCTCACGGATTGTTTTTAATCTGCTAATTACATCAAGAGCAGTGAGTGATTTAACCTTGTCTGTAGTTGTTGGATGGAAAGTATTCAGAATTGCGTAAACTGAAGGGACTGATTAAGTAACTTCATCAGCTGTACTTGTTTTGATGAGTTCATTGTGAAGAATCTAAAGCTGTAAATGTAAAGCTCTGAAGCCATCCGAAATGTAGATGATTTTGTTTCACTGGAACAAAAAATGTAGCGTTACATTACTTCTGGATCCTGCAGTGAATGAGTCCAAACAGCTGATAAAAACATCACAATAATCAAGTGATCCGCAACACTCCGGTCCATCACTTACAGTCTTGTGAAGAGAAGAACTGCGTGTTTATAAGAGAAAAAAAATGTATTATGAATACATATTCCTTCAGTGGAAAAGTCTTGTCTGAATCAGGAGAGAAATGTGCACCGATCAAGGACCACTTACAAATCAGAGCAGTTTGTTGTTGTTTACATGGATTGCTATTTTAGTCTGAAGTAATGGTTTAAAGTAAAAAACCTTAATGGTGGGTTGGTTTGTTTGTTTCTTACAAACATGCATATTTCCACTTCACAAGACTTGTGGATTATTGTGACTCATTCTGGCGGCACCCATCCACTGCGGAGGATATTTAGTCTCATGAAGAAACAGATAGTGTGTGTAAACTAGGGTTGGGCGATATGGTAAAAATATCATATCATATGATTTTTTTCTGGGGAAATCACAATTTTTATCCCGATTCTTTTTCAAGTGTTTTTTTTTTTAAGACTATTTTGCAAATGAGAGAGGTAGGGGTGGGCGATATGGCTAAGATATCACAATTATATCATGATACTTTGTCATTGATTTTACTATTTTGTGAGTTGTCTGAGCAGTCCAGACAAACTAATTTACATTTTTTTAGAAAAACAAAGCCTTTCAGTTTTGTCATGTTATCTTTGTTATTTGAATAGATACACATTACAAATAAACATAATATGAATAAAACAAACAGTGCTTTTATCTTTGAGGAAGACTAGGTGTATTCAGCAGTATTGAAAGGTGAAACACTATATACTTCTACACTACATACACTTACTCACTCTCAACTTGTTTTTAGTGCGTGCACAAAAGGAAAAGTGCACCCGGACAGCACACATAGGAAATGTTTAATCAGCAAATAATGCAATATTGTGAATAAGTGCAGTGTCTGGTGAGTGTAATTTTAGCACTGATGTGAATGTTTGTGGTGTTGTTCAGCATATTGAGACGGAGATTATAAAATAACACGATACTACGATATTCCTTTAAAAGCAGGTAGTGGAGAAATGTTATCGTCCACAAACAAAAAACGTCTTTTCGCCCACCCCTAATGTAAACCGCCCCCCTGAAAGAGCGCCCCGATGAATCACTCACTTTTGCGTGTGAAGATGTGTCATCTTTATAGAGGACGTTCAGTAATATGATGGGCTCAGTACTGTGCAGCTGTCAGATTCAGAAAGTTCCCAATAACTAATAATAATAAGGATATAATGCAATATGCAAAGAGCTGCTGAGAGCGAATCACTCCAAATGAGCATTGAGCTAACCCTAACTCCCTAACACTTCCACCAACCACAAATGACACAAATCAAAACATAGGAAAATATTTTAATAAGCGCTTGAAATTTGTTTCTGCATAGGAGTAGGTGATACGGCTAAAAAATTATCATATTACAATTATCATATTAGTCAATATCAATAATTACCACAATATATTTTCAGATTTTTTTCTTTATCATATTTTTAAGGTATATTTTAACTCCAAAGTGAAAGTTATAGAAACCAGACCATTAATTGGGGTTTAAGCTACTCTTTATGGTCATAACATGACAAACATTTCACATTTTGTGTTTTTTCTCCTAGAAAAAAGCAGTATCTCAATAGAAAATGTTTTTTGTAGTGAGTGATATTGTTTCAAATCAAGAAACAGGTTTGTGTTGCCTGACTTTAATTCGATATGAAAACCTTTTATATTCTAATTTGTGTTTCTAATGTTTGTTAGTGCCGTTTCATCTGGCTTTACACTAGTTTGAGTCATTTGTGTTCTTGGCTGAATTCAAGCGCTTAACACTGGATCTCACGGCGCTGTTTAGTGCTGTGTGACCAAGACTCGTCTCTCGTGAGCTCGTGCTGCGCTGCTGTTTGAACTTTTCAGAGTGCTTTTCATGCGACTCCATTTAAAGTAATAGTGCTAAGGGCTTTGCAAATAATCAAATGCAAATTAGTAGTAAATCTCTGTCACCTGCATTCAGATGGAGCGGCGTTTAATACGCAGAGCAGTAGTTCACCGACAAGCTGTGCAATATCACAATCATTATCGAATGTGAGACATCTGCTATTATAAATGCATAGCTTGCCAGTTCTTCGTTCCGCTTTTGCGTCAAAAATTTACCTTAAATCACAATAATTATCTTTTGTTTTATCACCCTGCTCTGTTTCTACAAGTAAAAATAACTTTAAATGGATATTTTTGTTTCACAGTTGTTTAATGCAGATCTCAGTCACAGTGGATCATAGTTCTTTCCCTCACTAAAACTATTAAGTGCACAATCTTGTACCTTTTATCTTTTTGTCCAAGTTCCAGGTACTATATTTGTTATAGTAAATACTTAATGAAACCCTATAAGAGAAAAATGAATGCATTGAAACGCTCAGGAACCAGCGGCGATGAAAAGTGGGCGGGCACTCATGCACTCTGTGATCTTGTTTTACTTTAGTGTTACTGACACACAGGTACTGTAACCTCTGTACCTTTCATACTGTGTACACAGTCCTCAGGCAGAATAAAGTGCACAGAGATAGCGGGGCAGAGGTCAGGCCAGATGCTGGAGGTTACACACGAACAGCGTTAGAATTAGCTAATGTACACGTGACGCGAGGTCAGACTGCTTGTTTGTTGTTTGGTGGTAACTTCACAGGGATCTTTCAGAGCTGTTGTTTGAGTGGAACGCCTCTTTGTGTGCATGTCTGGTTGTTTTCCCCTCCTCACAGTTTTTGTTGCTATAGCAACTCCATCACTGGCCTCGTTTAGGATGTGACCTCTGAAAGGGGGAGCAAGAGTGAATGAAATGCACAGAAATGTTCTTGTGTCAGTTGTTTATTCCAGTACAGGGCTCCAGACTAACATTTGAGGCACCAGCGGCACTAAGATCTAGAGATGATGGTGCCAGGAGCAGATTTGATGCTTTGGGGGATTAAAAAGGATAATTTAATTTGAACAAAATTACTATGGATGTGCATTAGTAAAGCATTGAACTTGAGTTTACTGTAACAACAGTTACACAGAAAATGTATGCAGGCTATTTTGCTTGCACTAAATGTACCACATATTACTTCTATTTACTTAAAGTGCCCCTATTATGCCATTTTAAAGGTTGCTAATATTGTTTTATTAGTCTCTTAAAACAGGTTTACATGTAGGCAAGGTCTAAAAACACTTTAGTTTTCTCCAAAAATAGATTTAATTTCACCCCATTTCTAAATGATTGGTAAACGACTCGTGTGAAGCAGTTCGAAGACTCAGTCTGTCTAAACCCCTCCTTTGCATCAATCTATTGTGAATCTATTCTGCATAATAAGCATTGTTTACGCCTAGCGAAAGTGTGCATATGGGTTGTGATATGGAAGATGTAACTCGAGGGAGAAGAATGGTTAGGTAAACAGTTTTTTCTTTGTATAAAAAAGTAGGCTATATAAATATCTTAATTTGTGTTCCAAAGATAAAATCTCTTACAGGTTTGGAAGGACGGTAAGTAATTAAGGACAGAATTTTCATTTTGGAGTGAACTAAGGCCCGTTCACACCAAGCATGATGACTAAAAAATAACAATAACTATATTTGCGTCCACACCAGCGACCCATATCGTCTGTTTTTTTTAAAAGCTCAAGTGCGTCTGCCACTTTAAATTTTCAAGCGTGTGATGACAGGATTGATTCTGATTGGCTGTCAATGTGTCTGTTGTTTATCAGCTGAAAGAAATGTTCTGAAAATTATTCCAATGATATAATTTCTAGTGGTGTGAACCTTCGCTGGTCTCATGGTTCGATTACGATTAGCATGTCATCGATTCGGTTCAATACAATATCACCATGCATTGACGATGCACTGCATACTCAATTTTCAATTTTAATTTACATGTGTATATAATTTTGTTAATAAACACAAAGTCAGATATATGAACTGAAATTGTAATTTTACCTTCTAAAATCCTTGCCCGACCTAAATGTAATTCTCTTCGATGTAATACAGCCTCTTCATCTATGGGATCCTCTAAAGGACAAGCCATACTCGTAACTTTCTTCTCTGTTTGTTTCCGAAATGTGGGCATTGAATGACTAAGGAACTGCGAGAAATACCGCTGCGTCTTTAAAAAAGGGGAGGAGACCGACAGAAACTCAGACTTTAGAGAATAAAACCTGCTCCCGACCAGGTTAGGTTCAGAGAGTAAGTTACCACGGTAACTGGCTCCGAGTAATAGTTACCTCTCTTTCAGAAACAGGCTTGAGTTACACTGCTTTCTCGGGTTTGACAAACCTGCCTTTTTGAAACGGAAAACTCAAGAGTTTCTCTTAACTCGGAGTTTGTTAACCCTGAGATTTCACTTAACCTCCTTTCTGAAATAGGCCCCAGGTCACTTGGTGCACGATAGAGAGCTGCACTCCTGCGGGACCGGACGCACCGAGCGCAGCGCGGGGCAAGATCTGATGCCTGAATGTGGGTGCAGGAGGCAAGGTCATCATGTTAGTGCTGTTTGCGGGAGAATATAATTATTGGTGGGAAAAAAATTAAGTTAAATAACCAAACATTTGTTTTTATTATTTACTGCACAAAAGCAACAAGAACAACTAAAATGAACATGGCTCACTCACATTCTGAAGCAATATTAGGCTAAATGCCTTTCTGTTTGAGCACTTCAGAAATCAACGTTAATTATTATTTTGTTTCATTGCTATTTCTAACTGTATTTCTATGTACTGAAAAGCTCCTTGTTCATGTCCATGTTTATCATTCTATTTAATTAAACTCAATTTTTCAAACTCAAACTCAAGTTTTCGATCACGCATCATGAAGCTGACCTCTCCCTCCTGTCTGCATTGTTCACACGGACCGACCGTCACGCAGTTAACACGAGATCAGACAGGATACA
>JAUMHI010000039.1:1156443-1181736 GCA_032359435.1 Enteromius unitaeniatus | reverse complement strand
TTAAGATATCTCAGTGCAAGCTTTTTCCAGTTTAGACAGCTCTTAACATTTATTTTAATCTAGGACTAGTCTTAAACGTCCCTAAGGGATCCTTCATAATCTCAGAGGACAAGCTATTCCACAATATAGGAGCAAATGACGAGAATACCCATAGTTTTTGGAAGCCAAGTTTTTGGAAAAGTTAAAAGACTGGCTTCAGAGGATTAAATAAATCCACATGGGGATGTATTTATTGATTGAAGCAACCATTTTGATAAATGATGAATGAAAACCAAGAGCGGACAGTAAAGAGCTAGCAAGATGATGTTCAGATACAGATGTTCCTTGTGTCACCACACCTGTCCCAAGACATGTCCCTACGAATATCCCACGACTACTGAATTGCTCCTAGAAATAATTTGGATCAAACTAGCTTAATGTTATTATTAACATAATTCAAATTTATCGGACATCATCGAGATGATTTTGTTCTGACACGGTTTTAACTGAGTTGTTGTCGTTGTCATATACCGTTTTCTAATCTATAGATCATGTAAAAATATTGAAGGTGTTTGAATCCATTTTGGTTTGACTGTAGTAACTGAGTTAAAAGCCTCAGAGGGTGAAACTGTCTTTTCCTTTCCACAGACTAAAGCGAGATGTTTAATTTGCCTCAAATGTTTTAATCTTTTTTTAAAATTTGGCTCAAGTTTATACTTTTAAAAATAGTGAGGTAATGGTTCATGCTTTGTTCAATATCCAGTTTGTAGGTTGTGGAAATCTGTGCTGCACTGCCTCCTGCAGGTATTTACTGCAAACAAGGATTTATCACACCATTCCTTGTTGTGCCAAATTATGACTCCCCTCCTTAAAAACAATCCTAATCCTAACCCCTTCCCCACACCTAGCACTAAACCTACCAATACTAAGGGAGTCATCATCTGGCAGGGGTCAAAATTAGGCACCCTGGCGGTATCAGGAACGGTCCAGAACGGCCACAGATCAAGAAAAACTTTTCTTGTCACATTATATATATATATATATATATATATTTTAATTAATTCATTTATTGTGCAGCTTATTAGATCCTCTTCATGCCACTCCGCAAAGATCAGCAGATCAGTCTGTAGCATTTTTCATAGTGCAAATTACTTTAACTCTAACACTAATCTAGATTAAAAAACTAAATCTGATTAATATGGCATCACAAAGCTTTGGTTTTAAATGTGAAGTTACTCCAGCTGCAAACGAACTAATTATTGACTTATGCAATCAAACAGAATATCATTATTGTCCAAGTCCGTATCTAAAAATAAACAGGAAGACTACATAAGGGAAAAAATAAATACTGAGTCACACGAAGATGTCATAATGGTGTGAGGTCACCGGAATTTTAGAAAGTTCGGAGCCTAATAAATAGATGTTGTCCGTGTGACTAGGCTTTTTAATAAGATTATACTAACGTTTGTGAGTCCACACTGCGATTCGCTTTGTACAAAGCTCCTTTTGACCACAATCTCCTTTTTAAACAGTCAAAATAATCCTATGACTATTTGTTTTGAGTGATTTGCACCCAAATGTTACCCAGCAAGTGTTGTATTTAACACTTCGGCCATTTGATCCATGCTGCTCAATGGCTGTCTAGTGGTCGTATGCCCTTTTAAGACATACGAGGAACACCACGCAGAGCAAAAGAGCAGCTCCAAACCTTCCCAAAAGGAGGTCACTTTTGGAGAAGTCACCAAAGCCAAGGCGAGAACAAGAGCAGACTGAACAATAAGAGAAATGAAAAATGAAGAGAAGAAATGCAGCTAATGTGGGAAAACAGAAAGTGGATTTCACCTCAAAATGAAGGAGAAGATAGTGTTGTAATACCCAAGACCGGTCTCGTTTTTGAAGGTCTTGCCTTGGTCTCAGATTAAGATTTTATTTCAAGTTGCAATCCATAGCCACTGTTGTGTTTCTGAGCAACTCCGGTGACTCTTTATTGAACAAATGAACTGTTAATCTATATCTTGGCCTTCGTTTATATAGGTAGTACTTAGCAAAAAGATGCTATTAAACTTATTTATGTCTTTTTTAACATTCATTTCAAGATTCTGTGGACTCATATTGCAATATAGCCTACAAATATATGACGTATTTAATGTAAAATAAATATTTATAGTCCAATGGAGTGAGTTTTACAAATTTCACCATCTCTCTTCACTAAAAAAAATCTTTGTATTATTTTAAAGCTAACACCTTACACTGCTACCGCGCTTGCCGTACAACTACGTTTTTTTTAGTGGAAATCATGTAGACTAAAATAAATAACACGAGGGAGTGTAGTTTATTTAGAAGTTTCAGTTCCTGTTTCCATAACCTTAGTGTGTTTGATGGACAGCACAATATCTATAAATAATTACAGTGGTAACAAGAAGCCCGTGTAATGCTTTGACGTCGAAGACTCTTATTTTGTATGTCGTCTTCCGGGTTCGGTCCGTCAGGGCGTGGCTCTGCGTGACTCATCCGCTGAGTTCAGGGCCTGCTGCAGGAACCTGTCAACAGGGAAGTGTCAAGATGGCCCCGAGTGGACTAAAAGCGATCGTAAACGAGAGTAAGTCTGAGCTAATACCGCAATACGGTCTTTAAAACGCACGCTGTACATGCAGTAATGAAACAGGCCTGTCGTGACGTACAATCATAGCAACAGGTGTACAGTAAGCGCGCGAGACGTCACGATGATGGAGCAGCTTCCGCGTGAAGTTTGTGCACAAACTTTAACTTCTGTTTACTACACCTTCAACAATGTTTAGCGACTTTACTAAACATTTAACTCCTCGGAAATGTCATTTGTGTGACCGGAAGGGACGGTAGACCTCGCATTATTGAATATTTGCTGGAATCTTTGCGGTCTTGTGATCAGCCTCGCGCCGGACACAATAAAAACACAGGAAATGGAAACTTTTTAAAAAGCGTTTGTCGTCAGAGCCTGAACAGCACCCTTCACACTGTTAATATCGTTATATTACTACAGTATGAATTATGATTGCAGTTTACCAGGCCTGTATTTTGTTACCTTTTATGTAAGCGCCTATTTGCCAAGAACTAATCGCCGAATTTGACAATAAGTGACTGGACCACAAAATCAGACATGAGGGTCAATACATGCACTTTTCTCATTGAGATGTGTACAGCATAAAGATGAATAAACAGGCTTTCTATAGATGTAGGGTTTGTTAGGGTGAAAATCTGGTCTCTGAGGGTGCAGAAAAACATCGAAATATTGAGAAAATCATGTAAACTCGTTTATACATGTAAAATATGCTTATAATATGTGACCCTGGACAACAAAACCAGTCATAAGTGTTCATTTTCAGAGATTGAGATTTGTATATGATCTGAAAGCTGAATAAATAAGCGCCCCATTAATGTATGATTTGTCAGGATAGGGCAATATTTGACAACTATATGAAACATTGGAATCTGAGGGTACAGAAAAATGAGAAAATCACCTTTAAAGTTGTTCAACTGAAGATCTTTTCAATGCATATTACTAATCAAAAATTAGGTTTTAATATATTTTTAGTATGAAATTTATATAATGCCTTCATAGAACATGATCTTTACTTACTATCCTGAGGATTTTTGGCAAAAAATACAAATCTATAATTTTGACCCATGCAGTGTATTTTTGGCTATTACTACAAACAAATCCCAGCGACTGGTTTTGTGGTCCAGGGTCACGTATGAATTACAGTATACGCAGATATTAAGCAAACAAAAACAAATTGTTTTTTGGATGCGATTAATCGTGATTAATCTTTTGACAGCACTAATATATCATGGTAATACATTTATAAAATATCTTTGTGGAACATGATCTTTATTTAATATCTTTATGATTTCTTGCATAAAAGAAAAATGGTTTTATTTGGACCCATTTGGATTAGAATTTTTGCATGCCCGATAAAAGTAATTATCTATCTATCACATCTCTCTCTCTCTCTATATATAAAACCTTTATTAACCAGGGATGTAATTTTGAAGACCCAATCCTAATATCAGTCACTTATGTCTTTCTTATTTCTGGTAGTTCTCGTTCTATAAACCCAGAAAGATATTTAACCTGCTTTAAAAAGCTACGGCTCCTCACCGTTAGGCTCATCGTCATTGTAAATGCCAAAACAAACGGCTTTTTCACATTTGTACTGTATTAAACAAACACATTAGCTGATGCTGATGTCCTCTAACTACTTTGCTGATCTCATTTGTCTGCAGAAATTCTGAGCGGTGTGATCAAGAGTGTGAAGAAAGATGGGGAATGGAAGGTAACATTGGTGCAGCAGAGGGAAGATATATTCTTGTCATTCTGATCCAGCTTAATCCGCTGTGTTGTTGTTGTGTGTATGTTAGGTGCTCATCGTGGATCACATCAGTATGCGCATTCTGTCCTCTTGCTGTAAAATGTCTGACATCATGGCAGAGGGCATTACAAGTCAGTATATTTCTTTTGTTTTCTTTTCTGTTTGTGTGATTCTCAAAAGACCTCACACTTTTCATTATAAAGATGCCAGCGTGTGGTCAAATATCGATGTGTGAAAAGTTTTTTATTTTTTAAGGTAGTAAATTTTCCATTGTGCTAGATTGAGCTTTATTGCAAAATGTGTCAGTATTACCCACCCAGAAAAATCTTGACGTGAGCTGTCCTGTTTCCTTCACAGTTGTGGAGGACATTGACAAGCGGAGGGAGCCGATCCCTAGTCTGGAGGCCATTTACCTCATCTCTCCTGTGCCAAAAGTGAGCCTAGTGGTGTTAAGAATTCTCTTTAAATATATTTTGGTTAACACTCACTGTCCCCCGCTTGTTAAAATAATTGATCTCTTATCTGTTTTTCCAGTCGGTTCAGTCTCTGATTGGTGATTTCAAAGATGCAGCCTTCACGTACAAAGCAGCACACATCTTCTTTACAGACAGTGAGACTTTGCTTTGATGTGTTTATTTTGAAGACATGGTTCATCGTGGTTGTCTAATGTGCAGGATCTGCGTAGTTACTGTATGTCTCTGTTTTCATCCTGCATTCAGCTTGTCCTGATGGGCTTTTTGCTGAGCTTGGGAGGTCAAGGATTGCCAAGGTCATCAAAACCCTGAAGGAAATCAATGTGGCTTTCATACCATACGAGTCACAGGTGAGTGGTAGCAATGCAAACAGTAAAATATATAATTATAAAATAGCACTTCATATATTTTGAAATATAATTTAATCCTGTGATGGTAAAGCTGAATATCGTCTCGCATGATCCTACAAAAATCATTCTAATATAGTGATTGGATTTTGAAAACACGTGTTGTTGTTGTTTTGGTGGAAATCGTGATGCTTTTTTTTTTTTTTTTTTTGAATATAAAAAAACATTTGCATAATTCATACAGATGTGTACACACACACACAATTTGAAAATGTAAAATAGCTGTGCAATAGGGATGCACGATTTGGGAAAAATGAGGCATTGCGATTATTAAGGTCAAAATTGTGATTTGCGATTGCGATACGATATATAAGTGGTTGGACTCAACTTGCTTGTTATAAAGGAAAATGCACACACAGATTACTAATAATGCTGAAATCTGTATTTCTCGACTGAGAGACAGTATACAGTGCAATCTAGCAACAACCAAATTAAAACTAAATTGTACAAAATTAAACAACATTAATTGCATTGCATTGACTTAACTTGTAAATCACTTGCGCGTACCGCTTCATTTGCGTCTGGTGTGAACGCAGGAATGAATGTCTTGTTGTTTGCATTTGTTTATTTGAAATAATCGCAACATTTGCAGTAATGTAATCGCGTAGCCTGACATCGTGATTGCGATATGATTAATCGTGCAGCACTGTGCACTATTTTTTCAAATGAACCCTTCACACACACACACACACACATTTGTTTTGCTATCTTAGTGAGGACTTCCATTGATTTTCTATCAGGGAATGATATTTTCTAACCCCCAACCCAACCCCTATCCCTAAACCAACCCTTCATAGAAACATGTACATGACACTAGATCTACATAAAATCTACTTTTGACTGATTTATAAGCCTTTTTATCTAGTGAGGACCAGCAAAATGTCCTCACTAGTGGGGTGTTTTCATCTTTGACATTTGGTCCTATGGTATAGTAAAACAAGTACACACATTTAAATGCACCTTTTTTAAATCAAATGAACGCATCCTTGCTGAATAAAATATTTATTTCTTAAAAAAAACCCGTCTTACTGAACCCAAATGTTTGAATGTGATGTGAGGTTTCATGTTGTCTTAAAAATAGAAATCTAGTTGTTTCTGACGCACTTCGTTTTTGTTGTAGGTGTTTACTCTGGACAACCCCAGTTCCTTCCATGCTATCTACAGCCCAACTCGGACTAATCTAGATGACAGGACCAGGTTGATGGAGGCCATGGCCGAGCAGATCGCCACACTCTGTGACACACTGAAGGAATACCCAGCCATCCGCTACCGCCAGTACTGATGCTCCTTCCCTCTCAAGTTCTCATGTGTATTCGTCAATACTCGTGGTTTCCTGCTGTGAAATGGTTTGTTTGAAGTGTAAACCGACTATGTTTTTTTTCAAGGGGACCAAATGAGAATTTCTCCCTGGCTGAGATGGTGATGGATCGTCTGAATGCACATAAAGCAGACAATCCCAGTATGGGAGAGGTGAGATTTGGGGATATTTATGATGCACTGATAGTTTTATTTGATCTCGTCACACATATACTTCAAAGTGTCTTCAGTTTTTTCAGTTTCTTCAATTTAAATGGACACATCTTGATATCTGTATCATTTCTCACTGTTTTCTGGACCGTTTTCTTTTCTCTCTGTTTTTCCTCTTCTCTTCTGTCAGCTTTTCCTGGGCTTCAGGTGGGTATTAATGCAGGTCTTGATTTTGTTTTTTATCATTCTCTGCTTGACCTATGTTCTTCTTACTCACCCCCCCCCATCCTTCCTTTCATTTGCTGAAATTTCTGAATATTCTTCAATTTTTCAGCTGCAATTACCAGAGTTTGCTTTATTTTTCTACTGATATTTATTATTTCATTAAAGTAGATAGATAGTGAATAGAAATAGTCTCTTAAAACCCCTCAGCGAACAAGCCAAGCTCAAAAAGTAGTACCTAGGATGTTTGAGGAAGGAACTGAGAGAGGAACTATGACCCATCATGACATTGCATTAACCAAAAAATTTCCAGTTTATCTGAATGTCACTTAAAATGTCACAAGACAGTTGGACTTTAAGAATTGTAACATAATATAGTTCTTATCCAGCCTGTTTGGTCATAAAAAGCTGAGACACCTGCCATTAAAAACAGAAAAACAACACACAATGCCTATTTTTTCTCACTGGTAACATTTCTTAAAGATGCTGACTAATGAATTTAGTGACAATGTATATTGACAATTTTGTGATCTGTGCCATTTATAAACATATGCATGAAAAACTAAATGCATTAATTTTTTTTAAAGAATAACAAAAGCATTTTTTGTTTACAAAATCCTTATTTTAAAGCTGCAGCCTGTAGCTTTTGGCACTCCTGCAGTTAAAGGTGCTCTAGGATTTTAGCTCGATTTTATTTTTATCTCAAACTGTATGCATCACCCCTTGATCGTCTTGCTGTCTGCCCTCTAAACACACTGGGAAAAAACCCGCTCTCGAAAGACAACACAGAGGCTGCAATACCGAAACAAACACTTTGGGCACAGGATGTGCACCACAACAAAAACAAACTTCGGCCAACCAATCGGCAAGAAGAGGTGGGGATACGATCGAGGGGTGATGCATACGGTTTGAGATAAAAATGAAATCAAGCTAAAATCCTGCAAGATCACATAGAGCACCTTTAATATACAGAACTGTGTGCGTCTTGCGGAAGAACATCGTTGCCGGTGCTACTTCTCTCTGTTTATGTTTAGGACAAATCATGCAGGTACTGGGCTTCTGCAGGTGTATCTACCCAAACCAGTCTAAATGGTCTGAATATAAACCATACCATAGTGATTCAGGACAAGGATTGGAAAATATATTCATGGTGCCCTCGCATATTATATAAATGTTGTAAATTTTGAATGCAAAAAATGATAACCTGGAGCTTTAAGGAACTATAATAATTTTTATCTTCCTGGGCAGGGCACGGATAAAGCTCGCTCGCAGCTGCTTATAGTGGACCGTGGATATGATCCCATCTCTCCAATCCTGCATGAGCTGACCTTTCAGGCTATGGCCTACGATCTGCTCGACATCGAACAAGACATTTACAGGTGCATGCTTGTCTGCTTTTCCAGAGATGCCTCCAGTACCCCAGAGGGGTCTATTTTACACCGGTTGTGACCAGTTAATCTGAGCAGTGGTGAATGAAATCATGACTGTTGCTCTATGAGTTGTTGTTTATTGTTGGCAGGTATCAGACGACCGGGATCGGAGAGGCTCGAGAGAAGGAAGTGTTGCTGGACGAGGACGATGAGCTGTGGGTGCAGCTGAGGCACATGCACATAGCAGACGTCACCAAGTAAGAGCGGCTCAGCCTTCACGTCTCCCGCCGCTCTGCTGAGCTTCTGTGCTGACCTCTCGTGCTCTGTTTCAGGAAGGTGACGGAGCTGCTGCGTACCTTCTGTGAGAGCAAGAGGATGAACACGGACAAGGTACACATTCTCTGACCACTGCTGATGACGTCGATGTCATGTAGAAGCTCAGATTCCTTTGCAATGATCATTCAAAAAAACTGAGATTCTTATGGTGCTTTTATGGTTTAAAAGAAAGCAACACTTCACTTAATAAGGTTCATTGGTTAACATTAGCATTAGTTAATGCATTTAAAATTTTTAGAGCATTTATTAGTATAGGATAATGCTACTTTATAAATATACTGTGGTTCATTAGCTCATTATAAATGCATAATTGCACCTAATCGCATTCAAAATCGAAGTTTTGGTTTGAATTATACATACATGCATGTGTATGTATGTATATATATGTGTGTGTGTGTGTGTGTGTGTGTGGAAATACACACACCTAAGCATGTACATTTTTTGGAAAAGTGTTATGTTGATATATATACCAATATATAGTATAAATATAAAATATCATGCATGTTAATATTTTCAAACTATATACTGTATGTGTGTATTTATGTATACATAATAAATATACACACAGGGTATGCAAACTTATTTTAAAAAAACAACAAACAGATTTACTTAAACTCTGTTTTGCTTCTAATTCATACCACTTCATCCCTCAGGCCAACATTAAAGACCTGTCTCAGATGCTGAAGAAGATGCCTCAGTACCAGAAAGAACTGAGCCTGGTACGACTTCTCACACAACACATCTTCCTTGCTTTTTGTACGTTTTAATGTCAAAGGTTTTGTTTGTGTTCCTGACAGTACTCCACCCATCTGAACCTCGCTGATGCCTGCATGAAGAAGTTCAAGAGCTCATTAGACAAGCTTTGTGCGGTGGAGCAGGTCAGTGCTTCCTGCTTTGATCATTTCTGAAGCGTTGTATGAAGCAGTATTATTTTAGTTTAATTTAATACAAATTTAAAACACAATTTATACCGTTTATGGGCTGATTTTTAGAGGGTCCGTAAGTATCTTTCCTTACGTCTAAGCTTCTTATTGTAAATGTATGCAACAGCTTGCGTGCTGAACTTTGACCTGTTGAAGTAAAATAATGCACAGGAAGCTGTTGCATAATCTTTGAAAGTGCCAACAACATAGCTTGACATTGTAGAGCCATCTCCCTGTTTTATGTATAGCAGATGGAGGGTTTTTACTAAGTGCATTGCTCTGTGTGGATGTATTATAACCAGATGGCAATGACTGGACATTTATGTGTCATGTTTATTACACTTTGTGGTCTGCTGATGGGTAATCTCAACTATTTCCTGTTTTGATGGACTCGCATGTGTATGACTTTAACTTGAATTATTTTATGTGATTGTTATGTAAATATCTACCTCAACATCTGCCTCTAGATAATGGCTGTGATGTTCCAGCTTTCTTAACAAAATAAAAATGTAATGGTTATGTTTGGGATACATCTTAAAGGGCAAGATAACCATTACATGTTTAATCTTGCTTTCTTTAAATAATTCTGTTAACATTTAGCTTCAGTTTTATTTAGTTTGTAATCATTAATTTGAATGATTTTATCATTCCAAGATGTTTAAAAACTAGTTTGTTGAAAAAAACTATTGGATGCTAAAAATGGATGCTATTTGTGGTAATTATAGAAATAATGAAACAAGTTGAAACTATTCCGTTCAAAGGTTTTGGGGCAGCAAGGTTTATTTTTTTTTTAAGAAATGCATATTATTTTATATACTTTTATTTAGCAAGGATGTATTAAATTGGTAAAATGTGACCGTAAAGATTTTAGCGTTATTACAGAAGTTAAAAAATGGTTTTCATGAAAATATCAACTGTTTTAAACATTAATAATGAGCAAAAATGTTTAATGATTAATAATGATTAATTACATCCAAAATAAACGTTTTTGTTTGCAAAATATATGCGTGTGCACTATGTATAATTATGTATATATAAATACATACACGTGCATGTATATATTTAAGAAAATTGTTATATTTGTATATTAAATATCGATATATAATATAAATTCTATAAATATAAATGTATGCTTGCAAATATATTAAATATTTTTGAAATATATACTGTATGAGTGCGTCTTTATATATACATAATAAATAAATATACAAACAAAAAAGTTGATTTTGGATGCACTTAATCATTGGACAGCACAAATTTTACTGTTTCTTTGTTTTTAAATCAAATAAATGCAACATAAGTTGTTTATTTTAAAAGCATTAAGAATGGTACCAGCTCCACACGTTCTGTTAGAATGAACACCACAGAGTTGGACTCGGTAAAACCATATCTGCATATGACTGGAGCTTCCATTGCTTTATAGTCTGAACGCTCTTTAAGTTATGAATTTTAGCGCGTGGCAATATCTGCTCAAGAAGCCGCATTTGTTTGAGAGTTCATTTAAATAGTCAACAAATCTGTGCTCTGTAGGACCTGGCCATGGGATCAGATGCTGAGGGGGAACAGATCAAAGACGCTATGAAGAGTATCGTCCCTGTTCTGCTCAACACCGAGATCGAACACTACGACAAAATCCGCATCATACTGCTGTTCATTTTCAATAATAAGAAGAAGGGTATGAACACTTGCATTACTGCTTGACTTGATTTAAGGCTGCTTTACAGATGTGATTCATCCGTACACACAGGCATCGGTGAAGAGGGCCTCACAAAGCTCATCCAGCACGCAAACGTGCAGCAGGACAAGAACATCATCACCAACCTGCAGCACCTGGGCTGCCCCATCATTACTGGGGTAAGATGATCGATCTTTATTTCCTTATTTCACTCTTTCCTTTGAGCAGGGAGGTTTGTTTCATAGAAGCATTATCAAATATGTGATCATATTAGCATATACTGTTTTTTTTTTTTTTGTCTTTCAGGGCGCTAATACTGGTAAGAGTCTGCCTGACAGGAAGGAGCGCACAGAATCCACGTATCAGCTGTCCCGGTGGACACCCACCCTTAAAGATGTGATGGAGGTCAGGAAACGCTGTCCGTAATAATTGAATAATCATGAAAAAGTGTAATGATTCTCAATTAAAGTCCTTTGGCTCTGCAGAATATCATCGAAGACAAGTGTGACAGGAAGCAGTGGCCGTTCCTGTCTGATCCCGCCCCTATCACCACCACAACCACTACAGTCAGGTACCAGCACTGCTCACAGACACTAGAGACATTACATCAGTGTGTGTATGGAGTAATACAGCTTGTGTGTTGTGTTGTTCAAATATTCGAGTAAACGGTCACCTGACCTGATCTGAACCAAAACACAGTTTTTAATAATTTTGCTATTTACATTTAACAATGTGGGTAATTTCATGACCTTTTTAAGTTGTGGATGCACACAGAACACAAATTAAGAATGAACCGTGGACGGAATCATTTTTTTGTCATTGTTTGCACTAAACCTGTTGAGGTATCGAAGCTAGGGACTTGGTCTGATGTTACTGTGGATTCCTATTACAGCAGTGCACGGTTTGGACACTGGCACAAGAACAAGACTGCCACAGAGTACCGCAGCGGCCCGCGCCTCATCATCTTCGTGATTGGTGGCGTGACTCATTCAGAGATGCGCTGCGCTTATGAAGTGACCCGGGCCACCGAGGGCAAATGGGAGGTTCTGATCGGTGAGAAGAGTTGACTTCTGCTAACAATACGGCGTATTATATAGTTCAAAGCACAGCATTGCATGTTGTTAAAAATGTCAAATGTGGTTTTTCTCTGCAGGATCGTCTCACATTCTTACTCCAACCAACTTTCTGAATGACCTGAAGAATTTGGACCAGTCTGCACCCGTTTAGCAGTACATCACTGAAGAGATGGATCCCACTGAACTCATGTGAAATCTGAGACTCTGAAGTAGTGTTTCTCTCAAATGACCAGTAAAAGACACATTTTAGATCTTACTTGCTGATTATTTGGTTTTAAAGTAGTCATTTTTATTACCCAACTAAAACTGGTGGTATATATGTGTGTGTGTGTGTGTGTGTATATATATATATATATATTAAAGCTGTTAAAGACTGATGTTTAATTTAAAAGAAAAATTATATATATAAGACAATGTATGTGAAATTACTGGAAGACTTGTTGCCAAAAGCTTATAATTGTGCAGATAAGTAGATTTAATCCTTATAAGATAAATACTGCCAAGTTCTGATGTGACCTGAAGACCTCTTTAGACTGGAACAAATGATCACACTGGATTTCTGGTTCAATCATACTGCTACTGTGTACAATGTAGAAACAAACAAGTTTTACTGTTTTTTTTTTGTTGTTTGTTAAGATAAGCATGCTTGTAGTACAGTTGTCTATTCTTGATCTCCAGGCTGGGTTTTGTTAGATTTTCTGCCACTGTGTTGGTAAAGGCATCAGTTGTTTCATCTCAGTATAGATGTGTTGTTTTATTATTATTATTCATGCTCTGAACTTGTGCACTTTCTTCTTTTACTGCTACGTTATCACATTTAGGTGGATGTGGTTGACGGGAATTTTTTGTTGTTGTGTGTGTGTTAATGATTATAAATAAATTCTGCTTATGGCTCTCTCCACATATGCTCGTCTATAACATGTTTCGTCTTGATTTCTGTTTATGATAGCTTGAAATACAGCCATGGCTAAAATTGTTGGCACCCCTGAAATTTTTCCAGAAAACCAAGTATTTCTCACAGAAAAGTATTGCATTAACACACGTTTTGCTATACCCCTGCTATACACGTTTATTCCCTTTGTGTGTATTGGAACAAAAAAGGGAGGGGAAAAAAGAAAATTTGACAATGTCACACAAAACTCCCAAGTAACAGGTGTGAGCAATATAAAAATCAAATCTGAAAGCAGATAAAAAGGAGAGAAGTTCACTTAGTCTTTGCATTGTGTGTCTTTGTGTGCCACACTAAGCATGGACAATAGAAAGAGAAGAAGAGAGCTGTCTGAGGACATCATTACCAAATCTCAAGGTTACAAGTCCATCTCCAGAGATCTAGATTTGCCTTTGTCCACAGTGCGCAACATTATCAAGAAGGTAGCAACCCATGGCAATGTAGTTGATCTTCCTTTGGCGTGGACAGAAGAGAAAAATTGATGAAAGGTTGCAAAGCAGGATAGTCCAGATGGTGGATAAGCAGTCCCAAACAAGTTCCAAAGGAATTCAAGCTGTCCTGCAGGCTCAGTGAGCATCAGTGTCAGCGCAAACTATCCGTGGACATTTAAATGAAATGAAACGCTATGGCAGGAGGACCCCATTGCTGACACAGAGACATTAAAAGCAAGATTACAGTTTGCCAAAACATACTTGAGTAAGCCAAAATCCTTCTGGGAAAAATGTCTTGTGGACAGATGAGACCTAGATAGAGCTTTTTGGTAAAACACGTCATTCTACTGTTGACCGAAAACGGAATGAGGCCTACAAAGAAAAGAACACAGTACCTACAGTCAAATATGGTGGAGGTTCAAAGATGCTTTTGGGGTTGTTTTGCTGCCTCGGGCACTGGGTGCCTTGACTGTGTGCAGGGCATCATGAAATCTGAGGATTACCAAAGGATTATGGTTTGCAGTGTAGGGCCAAGTGTCAGAAAGTTGGGTTTGCGTCTTCCAGCAGGACAATGACCCCAAACATACTTCAAAAAGCACCCAGAAATGGATGGCAACAAAGCGCTGGAGAGTTCTGAAGTGGCCAGTAATGAGTCCAGATCTAAATCCCATTGAACACCTGTGGAGAGATCTTAAAATTGCTGTTGGAAAAAGGCGCCCTTCGAATATGAGAGACCTGGAGCAGTTTGCAAAGGAAGATTGGTCCAAAATTCCGGGTGAGAGGTGTAAGAAGCCTATTGATTGTTATAGGAAGCGACTGGTTTCAGTTATTTTTTCCAAAGGGTGTGCAACCAAATATTTAGTTAAGGGTGCCAATAATTTTGTCGAGCCCATTTATGGAGTTTTGTGTGACATTATGTCAAATTAGCTTTTTTTGTTTTGTTTCAATACACACAAAGGGAATAAACGTGTATAGCAAAATGTGTTAATGCAATACTTTTCTGTGAGAAATATTTGATTTTCTGGAAAACTTTCAGGGGTGCCAACAATTTTGGCCATGATTGTAGGCAGACCATTAATAAATTAATGTTAGTATTTAGTTGTTTTTGTTTTTTTTAAGAAATTAATACTTTTATTCAGTATCGATGCATTAAATTAAATAAAAAGTGACAGGATGACATTTATGTTACAAAGGCATTTATTATGTTCTATTTCAAATGCTGTAAAAAAAAAAAGACAAAATCAAGACATTTTGAACTTTCTTGAATATTTATTACTTCTTTTTCTTCCACTGATGTGGGATTTCTTTCAATTCAATTCTCATTCCAATATTTTCTGGTGACATTGGAACAATTCGTATTTGTATTGCAAATGGAGCATTAATTTCACTTAATTTCAACTTTTATAATAAGTTTCTGGTCTGTACTATTTGCAACTGCACTTCCTGTAACTAAACTCTTGATTGAAATACCACTCTTCCTGTACATCACAAATATAATATTTAAGCCTATTGTCTGCTGATTTTCAGAAATCCATTAATCTGTTCCATAAAGTTATTAACCTAAACACAGACTGATGGTGTCAGCAGGTCTCTGCTGAGAGATATTTATGTCACTGCTCAAATAATTGTCGTCTCCCATGATAAAAGATCCTGGCTGTATGATAGAGAGGATTAACTGGTTTTATCTGGGATTAAAGACGGCCCCCGTCTAGGTTTCCTAATGGCTGTGGGTTTATATTCAAAGCTTAAGACCTTCTAAAAGCTCTCCATCCATCGCTTCAGTCTAGAGAGAAGCTCGCTCACAAGTTTGTACACAAGTACTCAACCGCAGCATGACTGAAGTACTAATACTTTTTTTCAAGAAGCATGAGCTGATATTTGGATTTTATTAAGAAGAAGATCCAGATGAAGATTGTAGAATTGGAGATGACTTCTGTGGCGGACAAAATGGAGGTATTTTATACTTTTATACAAACAGTTTATTCATATGAGTATGTAATGTTAAAACTGAATCAAATGCTTTTGTCAGCAAGTGTCAATGGAGCAGGACGAGTTGTTTTCTCTGGTTAGTAAAGCTCAGCGTGGAAGAATCGATGAACAGCGCTGTACCTTGGGTCCAACAACACACCAACAAGCTCATGGCCCAGGTCAGATACTGTGATTAAGATATGAATTAAGTGTTGAAGGTTCATTTACTCTCACCCTAATATAATATATATATATATATATATATATATATACACAAACAGGAATAAAGCTATAAAGTTTAGTGTATTTGGGTGCTGCTGAAGTGGAGAGTTCTGGCTCAGTCAAAAAATCTGTGAAATAGTCCAATGTCTTTCCAGAGCACGAATAAACAATGTGATATCTTACTTCGAAAGTAACATTTACATGTTCTCTGCATGTTCCACACCAGATCCAGAGGATTTTTTCCAGTTCCTGGTCAACAGTCAAAGTCAGCGATTAGACGACCAACGGGTGACCCTGAACTCATTGCCAGGGATGGAGGCATTCACCATAAAAGACCCAAAAGATGAACACGTACTGAAGACAAACTTTGATCAGATTTGCAGCATGGTCAACAAAGCTCATGTGAGTTTTCCAGGCAATATATAACACATGCAGTAAAAAAACAAACTTTATTTTATTTTTTGCAATGTTTAATTTAATTTCTTTGTAATTATTTGTGTAATTTTCTAGAAAGTTGTGAGTGAAAATCAATCTTATCTTTTATCAGTATATATATATATATATATAAGGTTTGAGAATGAACTTTTATTTTTTTACCTGTCATGTAGAGTTTCAAGAGACGCAACACTCCAAAAACGAGCTTGACCCCCGGGGCCTCGGGCTCTATGAGAAGATCAAGCTTCAATCCCCCAACTACTGCTGATACAGACACTTCTAACACTCTCACAACCAGATCAGCCTCGTTCAACCCTATATCAGACAAGGACAGAATGGAAAGTTTTGAAGTGAGTATGAATGTTTACAGTAGCCATACCTTTCCTCAAAACGAACAAGTATAAATAATCTTATTCTTGTTTTTAAATCCCTCAGCATGAGCAGGACCAGCTGTTGAATCTAGTTAGTCTAGCACAAAGAGGACGTATGGATGAACAACGCTGTTCAATTAACCCTTTATCACATGGTCGTACAGATAATAGCCAGTCAGGTAAGTCTGTCACATGTAATAATTTATCAAATAGCTACAAATCAGCTACCAATTAGTGCTGTTTCTCTGTTTCTGTTTCTCCTCAACCTCCAAACAGATCAAGATATCGAGAAGTTTTTTAAACTCATTGCTAACACCCAAAATCGGCGGTTCGATGACCAACGGGCGACGCTAAACCAGCTGCCGGTGATAAAATCTCCTCATGGTATGACTGCTGAGGATCCAGACCAGCTCTTCAGCATGGTCTCAAGAATACAGGCGAGTAAAAAAAGATGTGACCTTCATCATTTAAAAGCATTATACACTACCATTCACACTTTTGGGGTCAGTAAGAAATAATAATAATAAAAAAAATGAATACTTTTATTTTGAGTATTTTTATTTTGAAGTATTATATTGATCAAAAGTGAGAGCAAAGATGTTTATAATGTTATATCAGATTTCTATTTCAAATAAATGCTGTTGTTTCAAATGATTTGTAAAGAATCCTAAAGTGTAATTTGGTTCCTACAAAAAAATTGCAGCATGTTTTATAAAACATTGAACTGAAGTGATGAATGATACATTTGTGAGACTGTGCACAGCTTTAACAAGGGCAAGAGCCCAAATATAGGCCAGCATAAAAAAAGGGGCTTATTTTAAGATGTTAATCAACATTTACTAGCGCTCTCCTGTTTCCATAATTGGTACATGCTCAGGAATAGAAACCTGGATAGACTATCATTAATTTAAAAGCACCCTATGATAACAATGCACTCTTGTATTATTTTCTCTTTGGCAGGGCTCTCGGATAGATGATCAGCGCTGCTCTGCTCCCAAAATCCAGCTGGGGTCTCCAGCCCCCCCTAAGAAGTCTCATTCTCAACCCGTATTCCTGTCTGGATCAGGCTCACCCACTAAATCATCCCGGAGTCCTGCCTTGGAGGTGAGCTGCCAACACTGCACAGATTAATCCAGACAGCATTTACTGCACAGGCAGTTCTGAATACAATTTATTACTTTTTTATTGCTTAAAAACATTATTAATAGAATAATAGTACCACCGAAAGTGACAAAGATACTACAGTTGTATATAACTATTATATTTAACATTTTATATATTTTACAATAGCAGTGGAAAAATTAGGGTTTTTAAAAGTCATTGTAAGATGTCACTTATAAAAACTAAAGCTGAATTTATTTGATCTAAAATAACTTTAATACAGTAATATTGTAAAATATTAATATAATTTAAATTACCTGTTTTTTATTTAAATATATCTGAAAATTTTATTGATTTCTGTGATGGTAAAAATTAATTTTCATTTATAAAATTAAATCATTTATAAAATTATATCATTAATATACATATTAAAAATGTTTTGCCTTTGTAATAAGCTGTAGCTCAACATTTAGCGTGAACAATAAATTAATTTATAAGCTGAATTCACAATTTTAATGAAGAAAGTTGTTCTGGGTTTTACCGCATATGTTTGTTGTTTCACATGTCATGTTAAGGCCTGTTCACACAGGGACGAATATTGCCGACATTTAAAACCTCGTGACTAAATAAAGGGCGACAATGTGAGTGCCCACACCGGAATGTAAATACAGTAATTTTTTTTTAACACACCGTGTTAAAAAACTGGCCTACCAATGAGACTGTCGCCTTTGTTCACGTGTAGTTGTCTGTTAGGATAAAAAATTGCCTTTTGGATAAATCCAAAAGGTACATCCATTTATGTACGAATCTTGCCAAAAATAAATAAATAAATAAAATAAAAGGTTAAATTTACGTGATACTGTCTGCTAACACAGGCAGTTTGTGAACTAACTATATTCCTGTGAAGGTAGAATGCTGCTGAACTGATACAAATTAAATTTACATAGTTTTCTTTCTCTGCATCAGGAAAAAAATTGTATTGATCAGGACCAGTTTTTTTCCCTGGTGCATCATGCACAGCAACGGCGAATGGATGACCAGCGGTGTTCATTTGAGCCCTTTAAAAAGACTTCCTTTCCGAAGAGCCCAAACCCTAGTCCCACAAGTAACCAAGTCTGCTTATTATGAATGAGCTTTTCCCTATCGCTGCTACTCTGATATCTCACACTGTTTCGCTTGTTCCATGCAGTGGAAGATCCTGAGCAGTTTTTCAATCTAGTGGCCAACTTTCAGAGTGGACGACTGGATGATCAGCGTGTGACACTCGGCACACTGTCGGGCATCCAGACCTCCGGCACTGGAACTAGGAGAGAGAAGAGTAAAACATTAGCCCCTAAAATCACCCTGACCCCTGCGTCACCTGCTGAACCGAAAAGAGTCTATTCCAGACCTTCCTCTCCCACACTGAGCATCAGTGAACCAGAAACACCTGTCAGGCCTCCCCCCAGGTCGGCCTCATTTTCCCCCGACAGATTACTGCATGATGAGCTGTCTGCGCAGGTGACGGATTTTGTGTAGCATCTATTTTTGCTTTCATCTCTAAAAATTCAACTGAACTTGATATTAATTGGATGCTTTTGTTTTACAGATAACATTCCAAATTTCCATGTGCTTCCCTCCACATCAGGTAGGAAGTAGATGGCCACAAAAAATTTTCACACTTCTGAAGTCATTTGATGGCCTTTTGTGAAAAACAGAACAAAACACATCACAATGTTTCAGCTGTTTGTGTCAGTATTTTGAAAGTCAATTTTATTTTTTGGGTGAACTTTTGGGTGTGTTTACTATAAAAATTTATATCCTGGTTCCCTTTCAGTCAGTCACTTTTACAGATGTCATGTCTCGCCTGGGAGACCAATCTGCTCTGATCTTTGAGAACAAACCAATCGGGATTGGCCGGAGAGTGTGCGCCAGCCACTCCCAGTGCATACGGGTATTTAAGATGGCGGCGTGCCTCACCATTCAGCTTCTTGCTTCGGAGCATTCACTCATGAACTCATGATTCAGTTTCTCTATGGAAACTTTCTACACAAGTAGGTGAAATGGAGGCTGTCCCCTTCCACCTTAAAAGTCTATGTTGCTGCTATTGCTGCTTATTACAATGCGGTGGATGGATTTTCCTTGGGAAGGGTTCACGAAGGTTGAATCCAACCAGACTTGTTGGAACTACGGAAGGCCCCCTTTGAGCCGCTGGGTTCAGTCGAGCTGAAGTTTCTGTCTCAGAAAACTTTGCTCCTGACAGCGCTCGCATCTATGAAGAGGGTGGGAAACCTGCATGCATTCTTGGTCAACGGATCGTGCCTAGAATTCGGTCCGGCCTACTCTAATGTTGTCCTGACACCCAGATCTGGTTTGCCCAAAGTTCCCACCATGTCCTTTTGGGATCAGGTGGTGAGCTTGCAAGAACTGCCTTCGGAGGAGGCAGACCTGACCCTTACGTTGTTGTGTCCCATATGTGCCTTACGTAGAACGCACTCTGAGTTTTGGGAACTCCGAACAGCTCTTTGTTTCTTCCGGAGGCCAGCAGAAGGGAAATGCTGTCTCCAAACAGAGTTTGGCTCATTGGGTAGTCGATGCCGTCACCTTGGTGTACCAGTCCCTTGGTGAGCTGTCCCCACTAGGGGTGAGAGCTCACTCCACCCAGAGTGGCGCCTAATGCCAGGCATTGGCGCACGGCGCCTCTCTTACAGACATATGCAGAGCTGCGGGTTAGGCGACACTCAACACTTTTGCTCGGTTTTATAACCTCCGCGTAGATCCTGTGTCCTCACGTGTATTGGGTAACAACTGGTAAATCTGGGAGGACCGGGACGTTGTCGGCTTGCTACGCCATTCCTCCGGGATCTGATTGCTTTCCTCCAGTGTTTCCGGTAGGTTTGCTGGCTCCTCTTTGCCCCTCAGTTAAGGCTAGCCGGAGTAGCCTTGACTGTGCCGAAGAATGGGCATTCTTCACCCTCCTCTGCCCTGGCATTTCTTCTTCCATGGCTCCTTCCCACTGTGTTCCCCTGATTTGATCTAGTTCCCATTGTACACCCATTGTAATGTCAAGTGACGTAAAGTGACTGACTGAAAGGGAACGTCCTGGTTCCGCATGTAACCCTCACTCCCTGAATGAGGAAACGGAGATATTACATCCCTCCTGCCACGAACCTGAGGCCTGCGCTGAGGGGTCGGTTACAATCTGCTCCTCAGCAAAGTGTGCCATGATCTTAAATACCCATATGCACTGGGAGTGGCTGATGCCATCACACTGGCCAATGTCGATTGGCTTGTTCTCAAAGATCAGAGTGGATTGTTCTCCCAGGGGAGACCCCATGACGTCAGTCTTTGACGTAACATCTCTGTTCCCTCCTTCAGGAAACAAGGGTTACATATGTAACCAGGACGTTTCATAGACAGAGTTTAAGCCTAGTTCCAGACTATAAGTATCCAAAATATAAGTCTGAGCTGTTTCAACTGTAAGAAACATGCACTGATTGATCTTAAAATATATCAATGTCTTTGTTTTGTCTCATGAAAACAGTGTTTTCTAAATTCACATGGCTACTTATTTACTTATTTATTTAAATGTAAAAACAAGAGGCAACTAGCTTCAGGATTTTTTTTTTCATGATTTAGCCAAAAATAAAAAATAGTCAAGTGCATGAAAATCTAAAGTGTATTGTTTATTTTTGGGTCTCTTTCAGACGCTTGAAGCAAATAACCAACCATGTCTGTTCCCTGAAATCTTCCTCACAATTGGACAACCAGGGGAGACTATAGTAATTCCTCTTAGCCCCAGGCCTGGCAGACCTCTCTCTCTCAATGTGAACCAACCCGGACAGCATCGCTCCAGGTCTACGTCACCTCACAGGTCTCCTGCCAGACAGGGACAACCGAGACCCCCGTCTCCACACCCAAGAGACATGGCTAGTAAAATGGGCCCATATGAGGACTACATCTCTTTGAACCAAAGAGTCTACCCCTCTCAGCTGCAACAGAATAATGTACGGGACAGAGCAGAGCTGAGTAAGGAGGTTAAGAAAGGAAAAGGAAAGAGTATTGGAAAGAAAGAGAAAAAAGAGGGAAGCAAAGAAAAGAGAAAATAGGACTCTACACATTGGTTTCACATCACCTGTTTAATGTCAGTATTCCAAAAAACCTAAACTTGTTAAAAAAGACATTTGCATTTGATTATTTAAAATATCGCATGTTAAAAATAAGCTATTTTTCATGGCTCAGGGTTTGCGTAAACTGACTGACTGGAATTAATTTTATTTGTGTGTCTGTATTAAATGAAGCAGTAGTTGTAGTTTTTTATCTGCTGTGATGGATGATCAAATAGGCTTGTTCTGTTTCTCTTGTCTGATAATCTCTTGTGAATGTAATAAATACATATGTATTTGTGTGAAGCGTTATGTCTGTTCCTAAAATTTGCGTAAAATTAGTGTTTATTTTCCTCTGTGACAGGAAGTGGCTTTTTGCCCACAAGCTCAATCAGAGCATTCAAATAATTTATCGCATATTGACTGTGTGTCAAATTAACAACCGAAATCATGAGACAGGTTTGTTTTGCTGTCTCTGCACACCTGCATAAAACAGATGGGTCCAAATGGCTGAAATATTTTATACAACACTTATACCTTTTGTATATGTGGGTGCAATCACCCATGAACAAGTCAAAAAGCCCTTCATACAAAGAAAGCGAATCACTGCGTAGAACTTACAAATAAAACATATTTATAAAACTTCTTACTAACAAATAGGGAAGCCCTAGGCAATTTTTTTTTATTTAACATTACAACTAATTACTATTTTAGTTATTTAATACGTTATAAATAGATTGTTGTTATAATTATGCCTGACAAAACGGTTACACGGAATGACATTTAAGTCTGTGTTGTCTTTAATGTATCATATTTATGTACATAAAACAAAAACTAAATTGCTATTTAATTAAACAGATTTTTACTTTTTGTCTGTTGGGGGTTCTAAAAATTCCAGTGTTCCAAAAGTCTCGTGCTAATTTAACATTTTTAAAATAAGCATAATCTATTATTGCATCAACACACAACTATAGGTTGATACAAACATTACACATTATAATAACACATATTTACAAAGGGACTATATATAAACTGCACACTCCAGATTTTTCAGTGTTTTTGTTAATTATATATATATATATATATATATATATATATATATATATATTCAGCTTAAAATATTTAAAAAATATCACTCAGCTGAACTGTGTGTGTATATAACTT
This sequence comes from Enteromius unitaeniatus, assembly GCA_032359435.1. Taxonomy (NCBI): domain Eukaryota; kingdom Metazoa; phylum Chordata; class Actinopteri; order Cypriniformes; family Cyprinidae; genus Enteromius; species Enteromius unitaeniatus. The sequence continues at coordinate 1,158,733 of JAUMHI010000039.1, read as the reverse complement.
ACTGTACATGATCTTGCTCTGTCCATGCAGTAAATGCAGGCACCTGGCTGAGCGGGGTTTTTATGTCGAACTTACATAGGAAATATTAATAATATAATCCTTTTCAAAAGTGGCCAATATAACGATTTAATATCTGCGAGTACAGTTTAAGATATTAAATCATATGCAAAGGGAAACAGCAAAAATAACCCCAAAAAATCGCTCTCTTCACATTGCCGTCCTTATCCTGGAGGCTCCCCCTAGAGGACGAGCATTGGCACAACCTCCAGCCTCTGTCAGCCAATAGGAATCGACTTCAAGCGGAAAAGGCGGGGCTTTTGTACTCTACGTTCCAAACACGTTGGAAAAGTATTTGTTTCGTCAAGGATAGCGCCTAACTTTTTAAAATAATTGAACGGATTTCCTCTGTCAAAGGAAAATGCCAACGCTCAGCGGAAAGGCACACGTTTTATTCGTATGTATTTGTGCTTTTAAGTCGCTTTTGTGACATTTAATAGAGTCGTTTCTTAGCTAGCTGTGATTAGCTTGCTAACTCTGAGAGGAATAGATACAAAAATAACGTTTTGATATTTTATTTACTAACATCTGCGACTTGTGACCTGTCAAACACGAACTGAAGTACTGTTTGTGTCGTTTGCATTGATTAACCCCGCATTTAATAATAGACTAAGTAGATAAAAGTGGTTAGCATAAACGTTTAGTAACTTGTTAACGTGTCTGTTTAAAATAAAATAATCATTGTAATCGACCAAATATGTTTCAGCTCGAAGTACTTTCCTTAACATATATATCCTGAGCTTTGTTCATCATCGTTTATCAGTGCTTTGCTACAATCTGTATTGTTACAAGCGCTATATCAATAAAAATGACTTGACTTTATGTTATTAATAATGTCATGTGTGCATTGAAGGAAGATGATGATTTGCCCTACGAAGAGGAGATCATCAGGAACCCCTATTCAGTCAAGTGCTGGATGAGGTACATCGAGCACAAGCAAAATGCCCCCAAACCAGTGCTCAATATGATCTATGAAAGGGCTATAAAAGAGCTGCCTGGCAGGTCTGTGCATACCTTTTTGTTTTCTTTTATAATGAAACCCCTGTGCTGGAAACCTGAAATGGATTTGCTTCTTTTCTTATGTATTTGTTTCTCAGTTACAAGCTGTGGTACAACTACCTGAGAGAGAGAAGGAAGCAGGTGAAAGGCAAATGTGTCACAGATCCAGCGTACGAGGAGGTGAACAACTGTCACGAGAGAGCGCTTGTGTTTATGCATAAGGTCATTATAGATTTTCTTATATTTGCACATTCGTATTGCAGCATTACTTGACAGTTGCCCTTTTAGAGCAAACTGAAGGTTTGCCTTTTTTTTCACGATCCCCATCAGATGCCGAGGATATGGATTGACTACTGCCAGTTCATGGTGTCTCAATGCAAAATTACACGGAGCAGACGGACGTTCGACAGGGCGCTGAGAGCGCTACCCATTACCCAGCATCCTCGCATCTGGCCTCTGTATCTTCGCTTTGCCCATAACTTGCCTCTCCCAGAAACAGCTATTCGTGTTTACCGCCGGTACTTAAAGGTAAGGGTTAGATGCTGAAAACCCAAAACACATATATTCTATATTGGTAACATGTCAGAATCTCTTCGCTTATGTTTCCTCTGTGTTTTTGGTAGTTGTCACCTGAGAAGGCAGAGGAATACATTGATTACCTGCGCTCAGTTGGACGTCTGGATGAAGCTGCGCTGCGGCTGGCAGCTGTGGTCAATGACGAAAACTTTGTTTCGAAAGAGGGAAAGTCCAATTATCAGGTCAGAAATTCTCGATTTTCCTTTTTTTGTTGTCCACCTGTACATCTGGAGTGTAAATATAATGCTATTCACAAGTTTGGGATTGGTTACAATTTTTATTTTCATGTTTTTAAAAAACCCTCCATAACTGCATTTTTGTGGGTTTTTTTTTTTTATAAAAGACATATTACTACAGTCTACTGTAATTGCTTTCTAAGTAAATATATTTAAAATGTAATTTCTTCTGGTGATCTAAAAACGCTTTATTTTTATGGCATATTCGTGCGTGAAGAAAAAAAATTATGTTGCAGATCTGGATTTGGTGGTTTAAAATAGTCTAAGAATTGTATCTTGGGTTAGAAAAAATATATTTTTATATAAAATATTATCTATTACAGATGTTGTTATTAAAATAGAAATTATAGGGCCGGTTTCCCGGATAGGGATTAGATTAAGCCAGGACTAGACCTTTGCTAATTTAGGACATTTAAGAATTT
>JAUMHI010000039.1:1141123-1156343 GCA_032359435.1 Enteromius unitaeniatus | reverse complement strand
ACTAATTGCTTGTTGTTTTCCCCACCTGTAAGTCGCTTTGGATAAAAGCATCTGCTAAATGAATAAATGTAAATGTATTCAGACCCCCTTAAATGTTTCACTCTTTGTTATATTGCAGCCATTTGCTAAAATCATTTAATTTCATTTTTCCTTCATTAATATACACACAGCACCCCATATTGATAGAATTGTTGACATTCTTGCAGATTTAGTGAAACATTTAAGGGGGTCTGAATACTTTCCGTACCCACTGTATGTAAAGCTCATGGTGTTACCTTGATATGTTTTTAGACAAACTTGTACCTGGAAAAACCTGACAAAACCACTTTTTTCCTCATTCAAACAACAGCATAAGAATTAAGATTTTTTTTCATTGTGCTACTATGGAAAGTTATAGTATTTAAAATCTCAATGTTTAGACAGCCAAGTAAAATATGTGGATTTGTGTGTGTGCTTTCTTTGTCTTGTGTTGAAACATTGCACAAGGCAATGTAGACAGCATGCTTCCATTAGAAATATTGTGTCCAACCAAAAGCATATGATACCTATCTATTTCTGGCCCAGTTGTTTCACATTGTTTCTTAAACCTGAAGTTCCATAAAACAAATCAAGGTTGTCCAAGCGTTTCTCTCCAGTTGGAACCGGTTGTAAATATGATGAGAAAATCTATAAATATGTTGGGAAAAGCAGTGTTCTGTTCCATGTAAGCGTTTTCCTTTTTAAGTTCTTTATATTTATAGCTATAATTACATTTTCTTCATATTTTATCTCTGTTTCTGAGGGCAAAGCATATTGGAAGGAATTTTACAAGTTCTGCTTCACTTGTTGCCCATCTCATATGAGCTATGGTTTGGCTCACGTTCTTGGTATATCAGACCAGCTGGCTCTGGTGCAAGTGCACTGTATATATTTTTTTGCTTTCGCTAAAAGCAAAAAATATGCTGCTTTTAGTACCAGTGTTTAGCCGTACCGGTTTCAAACAATTTTATACTATATAGTCAGAGCAGACACTGAATATCTCTAGTTTTACACCTGTCCCAATGTGGAGGCAATGAACTTATTTGCACCAAGCGGGAATGGCTTTCTGAGAATAGGATTTAAAAGCAAAGATTTTCTATTAGTTTTTGTTCTCTCTTACTTGGCAGACGGGGGTTGGAGGGCTTCCAGTTGTCAAGGGGACTGTGATTATCACCATCAAATGCCATTTTGTTGAGTTGTTATTTCAAGTTAAGCCCAGTTCTCCTGGTTCTCTCTGTTCCTCCTAATTTGTGGAGCTAGTTTGAGGAAACTCTAAACTGAGCTTGGGATCAGATGCACTCCGCATTCTTATTTCCCACAGTTGGGAGCAGGCAGCACAGGCTAGATATTTGACACTAATCAGTCATTAATAGCGCAATGCAGCCAAACCAATGAGACTCAGCCTGTGACAGCTGCTGGTATGTCTATGAGAGAGATTCCAAGAAAGCACAAAAACTCAGAGACAAAGAACAGAGTCTATTGTAAAGCCTCTTTTCTTTTTCAGAGGCTGTGTTTCATTCCATGTGATCGTTTCAAGATGGAGAGAGAAATATTGGACGCTAACCAGTGCGATAAAACAATCAGATTAAATTAATGGAGACGGACAGGGGAAGAGGAATGAAAGAGAGTGGGTTATGTTGTTTCCTGTGGAGTGGGTGAGAATGGGGTGACGATGGTCTGCGTCATTTTCCTCCAGCAGAGATTGATTTAAGAGACTGGTGTGTTTTGTATTTAGGGTGTGGACTGGCATCATGTTTTAATAGTGGGCCCATATCTAGCGGAAGGCTGATTTTTGTAAAGCATAAGCGAGAGTAAATTTCAATCCCATCTTATGGCAATTCGTACGTATTTTACAAGGTGGCTAACACATACAAATTCGTACAAACTCACTCATTCGAATTAATAAGATTTTTCCTAAATCGTACATATTTTACGAAAGGCCTAAACCTACCTGGCACTGGGGTTTAGACATATCATACCAAATCGTACAAGTGAGGTTGAAGTAATTTGTACGAATTAGCACAAATGTGGTACCTTGTACGAACTGGTGAGATTGTGTTGGTGAATGCCTATGTCGGTAGACTACCAGAATGATGGTGTTAGTTGTCATGATATCAGTCTGGCCAAGAAATATCCCTAAAAACCCTACACACTTGGGACAGAGCATGGGTTAGGCCTGAACTCTAGAAATGAATAAAACAAGACCTGAAAAACAAATTAAAATAGCGTGAAATGTTCTTGACACATCTGCTTTGCTAAACTTGTATTTTCCGGTATATGTGACCCTGGACCACGTAACCAATCATAAGGGTCAATTTCTTGATATTAAGATTTCTAAAAGCTGAATAAATAAGCTTTCTATTGATGTATGGTTTGTTAGGATAGGGCAATATTTGACCAAGATACAACTATTTGAAAATCTGAGGTTGCGTAAAAAATCTAAATACTGAGGAAAAAATGTAAAGTTGTTCAAATGATGTTCTTAGCAATGTGCATTACTAGTCAAAAGTTACGTTTTGAGATATTTATGGTGGAAAATTTGCACAATATCTATATGGAATGTGATCTTCACTTGACTAAAGATGACTAAAAGAAATATCAATAATTTGGACATTGCTACAAATATACCCGTGCAACTTATGACTGGTTTTGTGGTCCAGGGTCACATATAATATCAGAATACGTCTTTTCAGTATATTGGCTTGCTGTCATATTGGTGTAAAAAGGAACTTTTACTCGCTGGGGTTTAATTTCAGGGAGATTTATTCTAATTACATTTGACTATACAGTAATTTATAATAATTTAAAAAAAAATAATTAAAACAAAGGCCAGTTTGTGCTTATGCTCACTTCAGAAACAATTTAAAAAAATTTACAGAACTAAAATATGTCTAAAGAAAATACCAGTCCTTGCTGCTCTTTTTTCATTATTGGTTGAAGCATGTTATTTTTGGCAATTAATTTCAAATTACTTGCATACTTGAAAATATTAGAGTGACATTTAGTAGCAATCTGGGGTTTTCAACCAAATCCAAGTGAAAATGGTGTAACCAGCATCCTCACAGATACAGATCCAAGGTTAAGTGCTGTGGTATCAAGCACCTGTTAGAGCTTTGGATCTGTTGTATACCAGTTACCAGCTTGAAACACAAGCAGCATGTGCACAAAACAGCCTTGTGATCTCACACCAGAGATAACAATGAACCTCCATTTTGAGTTCTGATAGTGCTTTGTGTAATTGGAGAGTTGAGAGTGCAGCAGTTATTTAATCATCAACTGAACCCAAGATATTTGATGTGTTTAAATGATGTCTGGACTGTGACATACTAATCTCAGAGGTTTATGACCTATGAGATGTCTTCTAAAAATTGTCAGTCATTTCTGTTATGACTGACAACAACTTGGACTATTTTAACAACCCCAGACAAATATCTGAAGAAATTATGACTGCTACAACAAATTTTTTCGTTAATAGCTTTCATAAACATCTGGGGTTAAAAGTCAACTCCAAGGCATGCCAGATTTTTTTCCATGTGTAGTGAATGGAAAAAATGCATGCCCTTTGGCACCTCTTCCCTCCTCACTCCAGCCTCTTGAGATAGGGATGTAATAAGGCCTGATTTGACTTTGCGGGATTGCATGGACTGTGAAAGTCCATTTATAAAAAGATTGTTTCAAATAAGCAGCGTAAGAGAGAGCAGTACTTTCCCACAGTGGTGCAGAAAGCCAGCATGACCGCTCCTGAGGCCTGTGCACTGCGGTCCCCTACGGACCCACTGTGAAAGCGCTCAAGCGTGGACCCGTTGCTTGCTCCATTTACCCTGACTAACAGTAAGTGTGTGCGTTTGTGGAAGGGGACTTTTATTCCCACCTAAAATTGAGTTTGACCATAAAAGTTTTCACAACAATGTTGTGTAGCAATCCTTATTTCGCTAACAGTGACGATACGAGTGCCAGGAGAACTTTTAAGGATGCCGCTGCCAGGCTGGAGAGGAACAAAGAACATGTGTAAAGTGCAAAGCTGCAGCTACACTCCCGCCACCTGTCACTGACCAGAACATGCGTGAAAATGAACTTGGCCTGAATTGCTGGGATCACTTACATCTAAAAGCCTCCCTGAAATCTCTCAAACTCTCAGCCGTGCCTCTTAGCGTGGTCTTCTGTTGGTGCACATACCCCTCCCTGCTCTTTGAGCCGTTTTTTTACGGCTATCCGATATCAGCTACAGTGCGCCATTTGTCTTTTACGTTAACATTGCGCTTTTAAGTTCTCCATCTGCGTAGGAGCCCTCTCGTTGTGATTGACATGGGGGAATTGTGTTTTTGAAGTGGACTTATTGTAGATTAAACTACACGTTTAACATTGACCCACAACAATTTACCACAACATGAGCAAAGCATGAACGGCATCAGGCCTTTCGCAGATGGAAGATCACATTTCAAAAGATTCTTGAAGGACTGCGTATTACGACACCTGTAGCTTTTATGTTCCTCCTCTACAAACTCTTGCGTATTGGCTCAACTTCTCAAATGCACATTTATCCGATATCCTCAAGACAAATCAGTTCTTTGCTGGAGAGCACAAAGCAGTGCGTTTTTTTAGCTGTTGTTGTCCAAGTACAATGACTAAATGCAAAACAGTGCTCATGGGCAGCATGCTGGCATGCATTATTTAATCAGTTCTGGGCAGCTGTTCTGCTGCATGACGTCTATTCGGCACGCAATGAGAAATACAGAGGGCTGCGATTCGTATTCATCCACTGGCACTACTCATACTCTATATGTACAGGGAAGGCATACATGTTATGCTTTCCTTAAACTGTATACTTTGGTTATGCTCCAGGACTATCTTTCTAGTTTCCATATCATGTGGTTTTTCCATTCCCACATTACAGATTTGCTGTGCGGGATGGATTGCCGGTTCTGTTTCCTGCAGTTTAGTTCATGAGCTTGTTTCTTTATTTCTTTACATGTTGCATCAATCTATTGCCAATAAGGACTCGTATCTTTCTTCAAACCCACATTCCCTGACTTTCTCCTTCTAAGCGGGAAAACCCTCAGATGGAATTTTTTTCCCTCCTTTCAAATCTTCTCTGCTTCCCACAGACACCCCCAGCTTGATGACTTTGACTTCCCACATTTAAGGATGGCTAAAAAAAGCATCTTCAAATTGCAACCAGAAGTTGCTTCAACCCCCCTTTCTCGTTTACGAGGCTGATGGTCCTCTAAACACTGGGAACCGGTACTCTCATAGGCCTATTTAAGGCTCCTTAGAGTGTGAGAAATCATGTAATTGTAACTTCACCACTAATAACAGTAAAATATCAATCAGAGGGCCTGAAATTGGACTAGTGTCTGAGATTCTCCAAGTAAAAACAAACAGTTGTGACAGCCAAAGAGCCCGTTTTCCAGTGAAGAGAATTGTGGCCCATGTCAATGCAGGGGTCAGAGGCAGCCTCCCACAGGACCGCACATAAGGATTAAGTGAGCCTGTTTAATGAGATCACTTCCTGTGGAAGATTAAGCAGTGGTGAGAACGCCACCAGCAATATGGAGCAGCACAGGAGGCTGTCAAGGGATCTGAACTTCCCACACTCATTACCTATGAGGTAGACTCTATAATGTTTGCCTTTTTTTAACATTTTGAAATAAAACAATGAATTAATCAGAAAAATATTAATTTATTTAAAAAAATTACCTAAAGAATTCCATTGATAACTCATCTTTTTTAGCCAACATTAATATCTTGGTCTGTCTGTCGAAAAAAGGCTTTCAAAACTAATAAATGTAGCTTTTTCTAAAGCCCCTTTGGTATTTTGAAAACCAAAGCTTTTTCTGTGAGGATTGGCTATTCGTCCACACGCACATGCTGCACCATATTTGAACTCATTTTAAAACAGATAATTTAGGCGTGTGACATCGGAGTATGCACTATTATCTCCACATATTGTAAACATTTTCAGGCATACATAGAACCATACATTTATATGTATTAATGTTAGTAAGAAATACAATGGTTTAGGTGGTTTTAATTTGTACGAATTAGCACCCTTGTAAAATATCTATGAATTGCTATGAGATTGAATATACACATTAGTTGTTGACACGCAAACTCAAAGGTGTCGTTTTCAGATTTATCCACATTGGGACTCGTTTTCAAAAAATAGCGTTTTCACTCTCCCAAAATGCTGGATCTGGAAACGCCTATTTGTTACTACAGCTAAATGTGTTTCCATGTGAACGGAGCCTAATTTTCAGTACATTTTAATTCTGCTTCCTTGCATTCAAATTTCAATTACAAATCTGCATCCTGCTTGCCACCACAGTTCCAAATCAGGAATTTAATTAAAGTTAAGGCACCTGTAACACATTGATATAGACTTATCAGTATAATTTATTATATACTACAGTATCTCATAATTAACTAATTGCTTATTAGCCCATTATTACCAAATGGGCTGTTTATTAATATTATTATTCTGCATGACCATGTTCTACCTCCCTAATCCAACACAATACCTAAATTTAACAACTACCTTATTAAGTATTAATAAGCAGCAGGTTAGAAGTTTACTAAGGCAAAAGTCATAGTAAATGGTTTGCTACTTGCAAGGCTTTCTCAATTCAGTTCTGATCAATTTGGAAAAAAAACCCATCTTTTAGATTAGTAAAAGTGCTTACCACACACACAAATCAATTTGATATGTGAATGGAAGATCATTTTTACTGGTTGTGTGATATTTGATTGATTGGCTGATTGATACAACTGATAATTACAGATCAAAGGTTTGTGTTTGAAAGTTTGACTTGTTCTGATTTGATGGCTAATAGACTACAAATAGTAAATGCGTCCCATCATGTCTGCCTCTTATCTGAGCTATCCAGGCGGCTCTTGGAACCTGATCTCTGTGAGACACTCATAACAGATTGTCACTCACAGTCTCAGCCCAGCTTTTGGAAAGCGCAGCAACCTGCCTCAGTTATAATCCCACTTTTACACAAGTCATGGAGGCCCATTCAGAACAATAGGGGTGAGATGTTTGAAAGCATAAAGTTGCAACTTTTATCTGCTCACCTGTACAGAAAACCCGCATTAGTCAACTTTTAAGACATGAGGGCAGCATCTGTTAAGAATTTTTATTGAAGTAATATCAACAGACAACACTGTTATTGAATTCTCTGTCACTGCTCTCGTTATGACCCGCAGACCACAGAAGAAGAATAACACGTTTTGGGTTTTGTTAAAGAGTTAGTGCAAGCTGAGGAAACTCAGAATTACATTCGCCACATAACTGTATGAAAATTAGGGTTGGGAACTGAGCTCAGAAAACTTTTTGGAATCGGGTTCTTTTTAGTGAATTAAAAATACAGCACATCCAATTTAGTCCAATTTCCTGAACAAATGACTTGAGCTGTTTTGTGAGTCTGAACTTTTATGAATCGGGGCGATTATTGAACTAATTTGACTGAACTGCATGTAATTGCATTTGTAATGTTGGACTCAGAATGAACCAAGAAATGTAACACAATTAAATCAGTTCTGTTCCTGACTGGTGGATTGTCAGATTTCTTAGTATTTTAATAAATTAACAGATATAATGTGTATATATAAAAAATTTTATAGTTAGGGCCAATTCTTGAAATGCATTTATGCTACATTAAAACATTTTCTACAGAATTGTATATTTACAATAGATGTCTGATCTGTTGTTTGTAATTTACTTGGTTCAGTTGTGAAGTAAAGTATATTTCCTCATCTCAACTGTAATCTGATCTTACATCCTTCCAGTGTATTTTGTGATGAACCAAATACTTTGACGTCAGAGGTTTTTGCTTGGAAGGGTTGAGTCATGTTTAATATATGTATTTGTTTCAGAATACTGGAAATGTGCTGTTCCTGGTTTTGTCCTTGTGTGATTTATGTACTGGTATCTGTTAAGCAAGCAAACGTTTGTATATTCCACTTGTCAAAGTGACTTAACATATGTACATATGTAGGATAGTTGTGGGAAGTGTCAGAGAACAGTGTATCAGAATTGAGGATAGTGAATGGTCAGACCACATTCTGCTGAAGATTCATCATCTCCCATTGGAAACTGAATCTAAAAAAAGCATCCTTGTTATGATGTAATCCATTGAGACATACAGAACCTTTGTGACTAAAATGAATATTAGAAAGATTCCAACCCTTATTCCAGCTCTGCTGTAAAAAAAAGAGTAGTTATTGCAGAAATAATATACTGTACTTTTAAAATAACTTAATCAAATATTTTGTACGTTGATTACAATTATATGAAAATCCATTTTAGTATAAATTTCAATTTCAGTTTAGTTTAAATGTGAATTTTAGTTTAAATGGAGCGCAGTTAGCTGAATGTTATGCCGAGTTCAGACTGCACGATTTTAGCACCGATTTGAATTCGCCGACAGGTTTAGAGAAATCGCCGACAAATGCCCGCAATCGCAGGCAAATTGGTGCACGTTCACGCGAGTGACAATCACACAGTGTGAACTATCAAAGATGTGATCTGAGAGAATCACCGACACTCGGAGATATTTGGCATGCTAAATATCTGGACCTGTAGGCAATTTTAAATCATGTCGTGTGAATGTGTTCTGACTGAATAACATAAGCAATTACTTATAGCCAATGAGAGAAGGCAGCGGGATGTTGGGGGAGGAGTTACGAAGGTATAGAAGGTAAATATCCTCTTCTATAATCTTCTTTTCGTTCGCAAATGAGCGCACATGCAATTTATATCGCAAGCTTATTTTGCTTGCTATAATTTTGAATAATAATCCCAGTCTCACGTGAGAACTCTTGCACACATGACCTTGCGTTGTTTCCGTGTTACTTCTTGCGTGTGGGTTTGGCAGTGAGACAAAGTTTTCGCTGATTCTTCCTGTTGTAAAGTCATGCAGTGTGAACCCCCCTGTCACTGATCTATCATGCAGTGTCAACACAGCAGCGACTGAATGATAACCCAGAAATCTGTGACGCGACTACTTAGAAAATCGTGCAGTCTGAACTCGGCAGTAGAGTGATAATTTGACCCACATTAACATGTCTTTGTCATTTCATAATTACTTCTTTATATATGGTTAGCATGTACAGTACTTTAGTAATTAGAATATATTATCTGCCTCATAAAACTGCACATGGTGCACTACTTGAACTTTTTTCTGACGGTTTTGACTCATTAATGGGGGAAAAAAAACACTTAATCTGTCCTTCTTTCTGTCTAGGTCTTTCCAAGTTTTCTCCCACACTGGCCTGATTTGTTTTCCATCTCTTCTGTGATTGACGTGGTTTATTACATTTCAAACAACAAGCAGAAACATGCCATTCTTGTATAGGCACGGTTCTCGGGTGAGTAGTTGTCAGATTGAAACACACCTTGAGGGAGTGGGTGCAAGGGTGCGGCAGTGGGCTCTGTCTGGAGCTCCTTTCTCTCTTCGTTGGAGCCGATTGGCGCCTTGGTCACGCAAATTTGAATCACATCCTCCTTTTTCGTCCTGCCAGCCAAGAACAACTCTGAATGTCCTTCTCAGGGTTTCATTAGACGTTACAAAACTCAAGATAAATAAATGAACTAATCCCAAAATTGTTGTGTGTGCGTGGGAGACTTCGTAGCTCTTAAAATAGCTTTGTGTAAGGTTTGGGGAATGAACTTCTGAAAATCTGAATTGTTTTTACCATACATGGTCCCGCCACCAGACCACCTCCTCCAATGTCACCACACCCCCTGTCAGAGCCACTTCTCCACATGTTCTCCCTAGTCCAAAGTTTCTTTGTCCTCCTTTAACATTTTCCCTATATTGAATAACTCTGATTAAACTCGTTAGGACAGTGAGGCACTTTAAATGTGAAGTGCATTGCGTGATGATGAAACCGGTGTAGATGTCAATGCACTGAGGTGACACCTCTTAAGATGGAGCAATTTTGCACTGTGTCTACAAGTTAGAGAGGTGACACACAGCCTGTCAAACACCCAGGCTGACACGCGCCATGTTGAAGGTTTGCGCCATTCAATCGTGTGCTGATTTGATTGAGAACCCGTTGGTATTGTGTGTGAAGCACACTCCCAGAATTTGGAAAACTCACTTAACCTGATTTGTGTTTGTCAAACCTCCAGATTGTGGAACTGATTACAAAAACATACTTGTTTATAGGCCACCGTGTCCGCCCGCAGACACAAAGCAAATAAAATTATTGGACGCTTCTGTAACAAACATGCTTCTCACACTTTCTTCACCGCTCCTGGCAATTTCCATTTAATGCAGTTCACTTTGGTGTCCCATTACGATTTGTTTTTAGAGTGTTAGAGGCTCAGTCATTTGTTTTTGTTGTGAGAACTCTTTAATAGATGCCTTATTTAACATAACATAACTTTAAATAGTGATTTTGACCTGTGTCCACCAATTAAAATACATTAATATTTAATTTCTATCAGGCTATTTTTTATTATGAACTCATTTGAATTACCAAATACATTCATGTTTAGCTATACCCCAAAACCTGTGTCCCAGGTTGACTTTCATATTAAAACAAATTCATGAAATTACATGTCCACTTAAAAATGTGTGGAGTGATGAAAGTAAACCGACACGAAAACAAGACTGATTTTTGCATAAAAGAGGGCTTTAAGCTCGAAGTTATTTAAAGGGGAAAAATAACAAAACTACCATCATTTAATCATCATCATGCCATTTTAAACCCATGTCTTTCTTTATTCTGTGAAACAGACAAAACAGTATTTTTTAAGATTTTCATACTTTTGTCCATGCTATGGAAGCCAGCAGTTTTCACAGCAGAACAATATCATACAATTGCATATAACATGAATGACATGAGGGTGAGTAAGTGATGATAGAATGCTCATATTTGGGTGAGCTATCCCTTTAATAAACAGTGATTAAAAATCAAGGTGGAGATGGGGTGTTGGAGGCATATTAAATTGTCACTGAAGTGAGGTAAGCAGCAACTTAAATGTGCTTTTGTAGTATTTGACAGGGATAGATGAACAAGCTCCACCCGAACCTCAGTTCATAACTTGATAAAATGCTGCTTTCTTAAAAGTAACAATTAAAGTTGATCAGAAACTTGATCCCAAACTATCTGGCCTCTATTTAGTGCACTGCTTAATTTAGGCTAAAGTTGCAATATTTACAATACTCGTGTGTGTTTTAAATCATTTTTATTTAATCTGAATGTTTATTGAATTTTTAGAAATAAATGCGTAATAAAATACATAAAACATAAAAAGGTTTTTTTTTTTTTTTTACACAGTTTTAAAAAAGAAGTCTGCAGGCTGCATTTATTTAATTTAATGTACAATAATAACACTAATGTTGTGAAATATTATTACAATTTACAAGAACTTTCACTGTTTTTTTTTTTTTAATCTAATGCCGGTCTATTTACTGCCGCTTAGAGCATCTTTTCGAGTTAAAGTTCAACTTTTTTGTAAAAAAAAAAAACCTTATGTCAAGTGCCCAAGCGAGTAGCAAGATCTGACGTTTCTATAACAACAAGAAAAAATCGAAACACTGCTGATAGATAAACTGAACGATTTGTAGCAGGTCTTCAAATTGTTTAGTCTAAAGTATTCTGCAAACTGTGCATCATCTACCCGGAGCTCCTGGACTAAATTGTTTTTATAAGCACCATACTGGTTCCCAGTGATGGGGGTAACGCATTACTTTTTCCAAGTAACTAGTAAAGAGTTACATTTCAAAAAAGTAATGCCAGTTACTTTTTCTTATTTATAAGTCTTCTGACATGTTGGGAGAAATCAGAAAAACGGAGAGATTGTGTGCGGTGTGTGAATACAGTTTAGTTCTAGACTAAATGTAAATGTGCATTAATTCATCTCACTCTCAAAAAACAGATTTAGTATTCAGAGTCATATGATCCTTCAGAAATCATTCTAACATGGTTTACTTCTTAAGAAACATTTGTAATTATTATCAATGTTGAAAAAACTATTTGATTCTAAATAAAACTTAGCTTTCCTAGCAGGCCCAGGCCCTCTTTCTTACACAGCATTCTGGGCCATTCCTCATGACTCACTGAAGAAGCCTTTACATCATGGGCCCCAGCACTGTTAGCGGGCTGTTTTAATTGCTTCTCTGCCACTGCCAAGTTGGATCCCTACAGTGTGAAAAAAGGCCCTAGAACAGCATCAGTCCCAGAGGCTTGTTTGACTGTTCTTAGCCAGTTGGGCTAATCCCGTGTTCTTGGCTTACGGGACCTTTGGAGGTTTAGAAGTGCTGGCATGTAGTGGGATCTGTCAGTCTGCAGGACTATAGGAGAGCTGTGGTTAATTTGTTTAAGAGGAACAGACCACTGCCGAAGGAGAACAGTCTTTTGTGACTGTTTTGAAGCCGAGTACGCTTGGCTGTGTGTGTGCGGGAGGTTGTTTTAAAGTTGTGACCGTGAGTCATTGAAAAGGGAAGGAAGCCGTGTGGTTGAATTGTAATTACAAACTCATCTCTAACAGTTTCATGTGAGTGTAGTTTTGTGAAAAATAGCGAGCGGTTGCATTGTGGTCGATGTGTGATATATGATTTTATATGCTTTGCTTGTACTTGTTTTTTTGTGTGTGTGCTCTCCTGCAGTTTTTTTGGCTTCATCCATAGCCCACAACCCTGGGAGAGAGTCTACCTCTCTCTCTCTCTCCAAGATTACTCAACTGTGCCAGAGCATGTCAAAGCATAAACTGCAACAGTAATGGCCCATGGATGTGCGTACAGCTCAAAAATATTATTGAGCAAGCAGACTTGTCTGTTTCACAACTGAGGCTGAGCCTTTGTGTGTGTGTTAGTGTGTGAACTTTCAGGTTTTGTTTTCGCCACGCTCTCCAATCATCCTGAAAAGTCAGTATGGAGTGATGAGTGTGTTTAGCAGCTCGGTGTGTGCTTGGACTTGTATGTGCTCGCGTGTTGTGATTAAAGGTGGCGGTGAAGTGATGGAGGACGGATGACGGATAACGGTGAGGCCCGGCCAGTTTTTCTGGTTCCCTGTTTGGGACTCAAGCAGTCAAGCGATGGCTTGCCCTCTCCGCTCCTCACAGAGCCTGGGAACGAGCTCACCGCTGTGCCTCTGCCTCTCCACTCACACTTGGGAGCCTTTCCCATCCATTTCATGTTTGTTATTTTCCTGTGTGGACTTGTGTGTTGCAGAGAAAGAAAAAAGGGGAAAAAAAAAAAAAAACGGGGCGCGGGAAGGGGGGAGAAGTAAAAAAGATTAAGTGCTCTTATATTTCCTAAACAGTATTCTGAGAAAAAGCAAAAGTATGCAGCTTTTTAAACACAGGCATATTTGTCTTTTCTGTGGTAAAGGGAAGCTGACATAAAGAATTTGTTTAATGTCACTGGGACCAGTTCTGACCAGTTCTGTCCTTTTGCTTTGCAGGCCTTGCCAGGACATGCAATGCTTGAGCTTTTGTTTTGTCACTGTCCTTGAGGCTGTTAATCATGTTTTGATTTATCATTTCAAGGAAAAGTTCAGACATAAATTAAACTTCTGTCATCGTTTATGCGCCCTCATGTTGTTCCCGTACATGACTGTTCTGTGAGGGGTACAGTGGAGACATTCAGAAGAACGTTCAGGTCTTTTTCACTCACACGGTTACGGTTCATAGGAACGGGAGATGTCATGCTTTAAAAACAAAAATAACAAAAAAAACTGATTTTAATGGTAAAAAACTGTGAAAATGCTATGGTTAAAAACCTACTAAATGGTTAATGGTAATCTGACATTCCCACAATTTCTTGCATTGCATTTCAAATTCAGTTTGAATTTTATATTTTGCTTTAAGAAAAAGAGAAATAACTATGTTTCATCTTAGTTTTTCTTATCAGTTAAATAGGGTTTTATGTTACATGTTATTAAATGAATGTTTATTGCATATTTCAGTTTAATGAGTCTCACCATGATGGTGTTTAGTGTTTGTGTGAATGACACTGAGCACCTTCTACATATGTTCATGTTTAAAAGCTGCTTGTGATGGGCTTTGGTTTATCATGTACCAATCTATTCATGAAATTACGGTATTCAACTGTAAATTATACTTAAAATCGTAAAACCTAAAATGTTGGTTTGTTTTTTACAGTGTACAATAGATAGATGGATGAATAGTTTGATAATATATTAAAAAAAGAGTTATTTCGCATTATTCCAAACTTTCAAAAAGTCATACAAGTTACCCTAAATTAAAGCTTATAAAGAATAACATTAGTTATAGTGGATATATTAGGCCTTCAACCAAACACATTTAATCTTCTAGACCGTTTTGGGCATCCTTTATTAAAACAAAACAGACTGCAGATTACTCATCAGGTAATACTCTTGTTCCAGTCATTAAGCGGATGGGTGAGTCTCAGAGCTTCTCTGCAGGCGGATTTGTCATTTAGAGGTGTGATATTGTGCCAGAAAGGATCTGTTGTCCATTCTGGGAAATGCTTTGTATGGGACATTTGTGCGGTGGAAACGAAGGAGAGCTGAGTGCCTCTGTGTCCGTGCTTGGCCCGAGGGCTCAGTCTGGAGGTACAGTATGTGTTGTGTCAGCAGTGGGTTTTGTATGTTTGAGAGAGTGGGTATGCGTTGGAAAGAGTGCGGCCTGACCCCTGAACCCTAGATGATCCCATAGCCTCAGGAGCTGAGAAATACAGGGCCTTCTTGCCAGCCCTCTCCACACCCCTCACAAAGTCACATTCCGAGGGACACTTTTCCCACCAAATCCCAAACACACAACTCTATTCTTTCCTGGCAGAAGACCAGGGAAAGTGGGTGTTCACATGAGAGGGATTCAGCTTTCTGCTCATGATGCTGGTGACCCCACATGTGAGGGCACAACCCGGTTCATCCAGCCATGCCCACTGCCAGGGAACACACTGACTTTTTGTCACACCAACCAAACCATTATCGCTGTATGTGTGGGTTATGCAACCCGCACATACACACATTTCTTTATTCCTGCCTCAAGCAATTCAGATAATCCGTCATTTCTTTGGTGAAATAATTGATATATACACTCAACAAAATGAGATGGACTTAAAGATCTAAAATTCATTCCAGATACACAATATTACCCTTTCTCTCAAACATTGTTCACAAATCAGTCTAAATGTGTGAAAGTGAGCACTTCTGCTTTGCTGAGATAATCCATCCCACCTCACAGGTGTGCCACATCAAGATG
>JAUMHI010000039.1:1119020-1130999 GCA_032359435.1 Enteromius unitaeniatus | reverse complement strand
CCACCAGGAAGATACACCCAAGACCCTCCTCTCCCCCAACCATGACTTATCAGACCCTAGAAGATTGCCAGAATGTTAAATTTTTTTCCCCTAAACACATTCTTTCAAACCCACTTTCATACATCTAATCTGCAATTTATTAAATTTAAGTTCATATCCAACATTTAATCTATAACCTCAATAAGGAGGTCTATCATAAGGCGATACTCCTATACGTTTTGTTTTATTATTAGTCTACTTTCTTGTAATATTTGGAGCTTATTGAGTTACTCCAAAACAGAATAATACAAATTTCTATTATGAGCGATTAAAAATATATTGGTTACAACATTTTTTTTCCTTAAAAGCACGCTTGATATGTTCATTTTTCTATTGTCACTTTTTTTCTTTTATTTTTCCTTCTTTCTTTTTTTTTTTTTTTTTGCATTTTGCATTTTGTGTAGTATGATTTAGGCTACCTGATTTTATCATATGATTCCAAATTTACTTATTTGTCAATTAAACATTACAGAATTCTTGCCACGCCTTGCTGAGAAAATGCTGTTATCATTGAAATGGCCTGTTATCTAAAGACAAGTTCTTGACTGTGGGCGGACTCTCTCATTTAAGCCTAGATAATTATGGAGCGCACAGTAAGACAGCTTAAATGTTTGTTTTTTTTAATATTTGGAAATAATGTCTAAAAACTTAAAAGCGCGACACTGTAACTGGAGTGGTACGCTTTCAAAAGGTACTAATACATACTTTTAATCCAGGTGTGCTAAAATTGGCTTTAATGTACTAATATGCACCATTTAGAGGTACAAAGGGGTAAAAAAAGAATTTTTTTTAAGCTTTTGCACTTTATGGGTACCGCCCACACCAACAACTTTGTACTTTTTATGACATTGTTTTTCCACTTACGTACTTGTGTTTGTACAACATGTAAAATACAACTCATAATAATAATAATAATAATAATAATAATAATAAATACAATTTAAAAAAATAAGAAAAAGTTGCGAATGCTTTGTAAAAGCCTTGGCCTAAATTATATATTTTTCAAGTAGCCACACGCATATTTTTTTATTCTGTAATTTTTAATACACGTAGCCTACAGCTAATAGTGCTTATAAATAGTACTCCGAATAAAAACAAAAACTCTTGGTAGCCTACATATATGCAAAAATGGACTTGCGTGTTTATTCTACGAGATGGGTAGGATTAGAAAACTGCGTATCATATGCACGCCAAACACGCGCATGTCATATACACGAAAAAATATTTTTTCCGTGTAAATGCCACGAGCTTTAGTTTTTAATTTAATTGATTTTTTTAGTGAGACTGGGCTGTTTCAACTCTAGCTACGCAGATTACCTTAAATGACCTCTCCGACAGATTGGGTAGTTTGTTTAACTTGTCAACTGACCGCTGTATTTGAGTATTTTTATCATTAGCTCCTATGTGTAGGTTAATATCATTTTAATGGCAATCAAAAGATTGTTTTGATTGCCATTAAAGTAAAATAACTGAACGGAGCCTATAAGAAAAATGCTCATTTCAGAAAAAAAAAATCAGACAGCACTTTTGGGACTTGCCTTAACTCGTCATATTTCTCAACAATTTTGCTTAAACACATTTTGTTCTGTAATACACTGAAATGTCAAATGAGTGGTAAAATTGATCAACACACGAGAAATAGCCTAAACAATCAAGGTCTTTGGGCACCTTTGAAATATGAAATTAAAATAAAATTGAAAAAACCCAACAGGTGTCGTTTTGAAGATAGATCTCACGAATACCCCGTTATTACTGCTTTCCGTACGAATATTGTTCGTGACCGTGTTGACTTTTGAACTGTTTACGAAGAACAGATATCGAGATATCAGCCCTGCTTCAGTCCAAGTTAATTTTGGCTCATTAAAGCTGTGTTGCGATGCTGATAAGTACAAAGTGAAAAGGCTCATTTTCAGATTGGATTAACGTCATGCAAAATTCATGACATGTGTTTTGCAGGATTATATGGGCGGGTGACTGATATAAATAAACGCGACCTAACTAACAAGTAGGCTAATTAGTGCTATCGCAGCATTAAAGAATCAACTACTAACTGATTATGGTGGAGTGGACTGACTCTGAGCGCAAGGCTATCAAAGCCGTGTGGGGAAAAATTAACGTGGATGTTACTGGGCCCCAGGCTTTGGCAAGGTGAGTTTTAACCTGAACCTGATCACCTAAATGAGGTTTGTTGGGTTCTTTTATATTTGCATGTGTTTCTTCACAGATGTCTCATCGTGTACCCTTGGACTCAACGCTACTTTGGCTCCTTTGGGTCCTTGAGTGACACCGCATGCATTATGGGTAACAAAAAAGTGGCTGCCCACGGCAAGGTTGTACTCAACGGACTGAGAAAAGCCGTCCAGAACATGGATGATATCAAGAAAACCTATGCGCCCCTGAGCGTACTGCACTCCGAAAAGCTACACGTAGATCCGGACAACTTCAGGGTGGGTCTTTGCTTTTGAGTTTGCATCTGAATATGGGAACGAGGCGTGGTTAAATAGCTCGCATGGCATTTTTACAAATCACTTTCTAAGTGGTCCTAGAATGCAGTGTGTATTACACTCTGTAGTATGCAATTATCACTTATACTACTCAGTAACATATCACAGTACATTTATTACTTCATAGTATAGTATATAGTATTCATACATTATTATAATAAAGGGTCTTTATTGGCATATATGGTTCTTTTAAGAGGCTTGCACAAAAACATCTTTATAGTGGGAAAAAAAACGTTTAATACAACGTTGGTACTATTAAAAACTTCACAGTAAAATGGTTCTTACATTGCATGTTTATAGAATGTGTATATGTGAAATTTTGATCACCTTGTATTTTCACCTTAAAGCTGCTCGGTGATTGCTTGACCATTGTTGTGGCTTCCCAGCTCGGTCGTGCCTTCACTCCGGACATTCAAGCAGCGTGGCAGAAGTTTCTGGCAGCTGTAGTCTCTGCACTTGGAAAACAATACCATTAACTAAAGATCTGGTTTTAAAAGCTGCACGGAATGTGCATCTTCCCAAAAAATGTATGAGCATCTTCCAATTAATAAAAGCCTAAATAATTCGAATCAGTGTTGTTCTGTGATTTATGTTAATGTGCAAAAAAGAAATACACTACATTTGCATGCAATTTAGTTGTTATGGTTGGTTATCCATTCATAGTATTAATTATATGCAGTTGAAAGTGAAATC
The DNA here is from genome assembly GCA_032359435.1 of Enteromius unitaeniatus. NCBI lineage: Eukaryota > Metazoa > Chordata > Actinopteri > Cypriniformes > Cyprinidae > Enteromius > Enteromius unitaeniatus. The sequence continues at coordinate 1,127,763 of JAUMHI010000039.1, read as the reverse complement.
AATGCTGTGCAGGGAAATATTTAGCTTAAAAATTATGGGACGATTTACCGATTCACTCGATTCATCGGCATAAAATGTAAATGCTTACATTAAAAAAAAAAAACATTAAAAACTTTGATATTATATGCAAAAATTGACTTTAGCAAACATATGATGGAAATTTGTTGGTGTGCATATAACGGCCGGTTGTTTTTGTGTTCATGCATCTGCTCGAATCCGACCTATAGCATGCGTGCCAAAGTCAACGATATTTTTATATAGTTGCTTATGAGCTATATTTTTATGTGCAGATTGATTTCTTGTCTCTAAACTGTTTCTCAAGTGTGTTTCTCTCATCACCTGATGCTTTGAGAATATGATGAAAAGCGGGGATTAAAGTTCAAAACCTGACTTGAAATAAATTCAAATTCAAAGCCCTTCAATCCTGAATCAAATCGATCCAAATTGGCAAACAGTGAATTTGTGCTGTTTGACGCATTTGAGATGTGTGTTTTCCTCATAACTTAACTGACATGCATATAACTGACAGTTCGCATGTATATTTTTCATCTGTAAATGTTAGAAAGTCATGCAAATAAATACATTTTGCTCTCAGCAATGGGCGTTAACAAATGCTGCTGCGCGCATGCGCGTTAAACAGAAGTAGCGCATTCAAGTACAAATATACATACATATGTGTGTGTCTGTATATAACATTTGTTGGTAGACACTGAAAGTGCCTTTTGTAGAATTGTACACATACACCAATAAGTGTATTTTTTTTTTAAATCAAAGCAGTGACTGTAAGGGACTTGCAATGGTTAATATAAAAAGTAAGCTAATACAGTCTTAATTGCTATGCTCATGCTACGAGATGGGTGGTGGGATTAGGGTTGTGGGGTAGATGCGTATCACATATACGCGAAAACTGCGTATCATGTGATGAAAGAAATGTGAGAGTCAGTGATAAAATCATTGCGTTCGAATAGGGCAGTTTTATAGCGCGTTAACAAAGACAACAATAAAGATAAAGATCTCCTCATCGCACAGTGTCGTAACGGCGGAATCCTAACGCATTGCGTCTATAACTGCTTCTTTTGCATCTTTAATATATCGTATTGTTGGCTTTGCACCAAGATGCTTATCTCATGCACATCCCTTGATGCTTTAGGGACGACCTGCTGGTTTCAGCACTGGACAGCGCCACACACGACCTGTCCATGCGATATCAGACACTCAGCTGCTGCCATAATAATACACATAGACAAAAAAAGGTACAAATACTGCAAAATTTAAAACATTTAATTATTGCACCATTTCTCTATATAGTTCAAAAGCGCATTAAATCATATTCGTTTAATTGTCTCTAAAATTGTATATGGTAAGAAAAAGACTTTACCTCTCAAACATACATATCTTAATTTGCTGTTGCTTTAATAATTTGAAAGTTTAAATTTATCAGGCCTAATTTTGTTCTGAAGGTAAAAGTTGTCCCGTTAGTAATGTGTAACTGCGCGCTTTGGACTTGGAACCCAAAGGTGGCGGGTTCGAGTCCCAGGTCCCCCAACTGCTCCCCGAACTGCTCCGGGTGTGTGTTCACGGTGTGTGTGTGTGTGTGGTTGTTCACTTCTCTCTGCTGTGTGTGTGCACGTTGGATGGGTTAAATGCAGAGCACAAATTCCAAGTAAATGGGTCACCATACCTCGCCACAAGTCTTGACTTCACTTATTAATAGCCTATTACTTGTACAAATAAACTTGTTCAAATATTTTTATGTAGGCCTATACAATTTAATAATGTTTTCTTTTTGCATGTTTTTTTGTTTCAACTGATGAAGAACAGGCTACTATTTTGCAAATAATTTGCGCAGTAGTTAAAATTACGCATGAAAACAGCAAAACATTTTTTGCTATACACCAAAACTTATGCAACAGTTGCTTAATGGCATTTTCCCCTTACGTTTCTTTTATACTTAGTATAAAATAAGTCGTTTATTTATAAGCAGTACGTTTACACTTTTACTTCAACTTTTTACGCTTTTATACTCCAACAGTTCTTTTAAACCTTCTACTTGAGTAATGAATGCGAATACTTTTCACACCGTGCTGCCGAAACGACATGTGTTGTGGAGACATTAAGCTCCTAAACAGATTGATACCATGTATAAATCTCATAAGACTCAAACATTAAAGCAGGGGTCATCAAACTTGATCATGAAGGGCCGGTGTCTTGCAAAAATTAGGACCGAGCTTGGTGACCCCTGCATTAAACCTATTTTCTAGAATGAAGAGCAATACATATTTCAAATAAAAATAATAAAAATTACATTAATTTTAATGCTCGTTAATAAACATAAATAAATACATAAACAAACAAATAGATCAATACGGTTTACCTGCCGTTTGGAGTGACAGATGGTCTTTTCCAGAAATGTGCATTTTGCGTGCAGTTAAAAGTCAGTGGCTGATTCAGAGGTGTATGAATGGTTAACCTGATAAGCTTGAATCTCTTACAGTATTGGCACAGTAGCGTGTATGTCTAATTTCCCCCACCCCTCCTGAACACTGAGCAAACAGATGCCGTGATAAGGTATCGACTGACAGAGAATCATGAAGAATGAGATTCTTTCATTTCTACTCGTCAAATGTAATAAACAAACAAATACATAAATAAAAATGTGTGTCGTTATACATATATAGACAGCACATATTCTGTCTTTAAGCGTGTTTGGAACTGGTAGGTGGTTTGGGTAGGCTACTTGTAACACTTTAAAAACATCAATGTTTTGTCATGAAAAGGGCTTCAGTAACAGTACCGTTTGTTGAATTCCCCAGTTTAATATGCAGAATAACCAATATGCATGCAGAAAGTCTGTTTATAACCAACCTACTTAATTTTATTGAGGACCACAGCCAATATTGTACCATAACAACATATAAGATTACTTATTACAAGTCACTTATTTGCATAGCACTTTTCTCAATCCCAAAAAATATTTTACATAATATTATACCTCAATAACGTGAGCAGGCGGTATTAATTAATTAAATTAATTAATAATTAATACATTATATATATTTTTTTTAATTCTAAGAAATATCTGTTAAATGAGCAGTCGAAAATAAAATAGGTTATATAAACCATGACTGTGTGGAGCATTTTTCTAAAGTTTAGAGGGAATACGTTTATTTTATTTCACTCATTCTTTCGTTCATCCGAATGTTTGAGTTAACTGGTTTATTTTCGGTCTACTCATATAACTTGGTACTTATGGTACCAAGTTACTAGACACCATCATAGTTGAATTTGGCAAATTATAGGTTTGCAAATGTTCCTACCAAACTAGATCTGTGGTAGCCTGTATGTGTGTGTGTGTGTGTGTGTGTGTGTGAACAAAAGTAGACAAAAGTCATTGCTTGATTTGATTGAATTGTATTATTTTCATCCTCATAAACACGAATACAGTGTCGCGTGGGTGATGAATACAGGGTGGACTTTAGCGGTACTTCTCGGACAGAGCCAGGCTGACCTGAGCGAGGAACTTGTCCATAGACACATGCACCTCGGCAGTGAAGTCGTCAGGAAACATCATTGAGAGCACAACGAGGAGATTGTGATTGATGATCTAATAATAATAATAAAATACAAATAAATAAATACATATATATCGGTTGTTTATAGACAGTTTATTTAATTTCAGCAAAACGCACCTTGAAGTTAGCGGGGTCCACGCGAAGCATAAAGGCGTGAAGCTCGCTGAGGGTGAGCAGACCCCCTTTGAGATCATCTATCAGCTCCACAGCGCTGAGGACGCCCTTCACCACGGTCAGACCATGCTTTTTCACCTGAGGTGAGCCAGGGCTCAGGTCTGCCCAGTGGGAGAAGTAGGTCTTCGTCTGAGGGTAGACGACCAGAGTCCTGCAACGATTCAAAACAACAAAGATGTAATTGCAGCCTATGTGACAAATACCCGCTCATTTATGCACAGTTGCAAACCTGGCCAGAGCCTCACTGCCAATGTCCTCTGCCCTAGGGGCAACTTTGTCGAAGAAGGTCTTCACGGCCAATTTGTCCTTTGCAGAAAGACTCATGGTGACTAGATTAGTTGTGGACAGGCTGCCAAGAAAAAATCAACATGGCTTTGGTTTTTTGGCAGGGCCTTTTAAAGGAGAAAAGGGTATTGTTTTGAAAACATATTTTTTGACTCCACCTCCCAAGTTAAAACCTGGGGTGGAATGCAAGAGAGCTGTTTCAGTCAGCATGTTCACGTCAATACAAACACGTCAGACTTTCATTAAAAACACGCAGTGAACTGACATTAAACTAGTTGTGACTTCATACCTTTTGATGTAACATAAAACATATCTTCATTTCTTTTTTTTTCTGGAGGTTCTAATGTTGGAGAAGTTAACAGCTAGTTTTTTCAAAATTAAAATGAACATTTTTCATTTGAGCTTAATTGAAACAGATAACGCTTTAGATTATCAAACACTATTCAGTATTAATTAGTTGCTTATTAGCCTGTATATTACTATATTACCAGTTTCTTACTTTTAAAGCACATATTAAGGACTATCCCTTAATCATGTCTTATACCTAAACTAGCCTACTACCTTACTTGCTAAATAATAAGGAAGAAAATTAGGAGTTTATATCGAGGGGAAAAGTGTTACCGATATTATCTAAAATATTGCACCAGCTTTTTGGTCTATATGAAAAATACGATAAGTTCAGATGTAAAAGCGGACTCTGTAAAGTGCATGAAATGTACATTTTGTATCAAGCTCCTATGTGCAGGTTCAATAAGTTTACTTTAATGGCAATATAGGTCCTTTTCAATTAAAATGAAATAACTAAACATAAAGGTAGGCATAAGAGCCTGATAAAATGCTAATTTAGAAGAAACTTTAAACAGCACTTAGATGCTTTTGTATCTGAGCTCTTTATATGCACAGTAATTAATTACCATGTATAATGTAAGAAACAAAAATATTGCTCATGGCATATTGCCGATAAAATACTTATTTTAAGAATGGCTGTGATTTGTGTCCACGCTGCCAATATTGACATTTAATTAAAAGCTTCTCAGACTGTATGGGTGTGATAAAACCCACAGGCATTCATAATTTGACCAAACTACTAGTGCTGTAGAGAAAGGGTGTTTTTCAAGTCTTATCTTCTGGAAACATGAACGCATTTTATCGGTCACTTCAGAAGTAGGTCCACCCATGTTTAGCACTGATCTCGATTACAACGAATTTGCTCAGGGATAGAGATCTTCCGGCTTTCTGCTGAAGCATACTACAAATAACACATGTTTGATAGTGTTACTCAGGGGCATGCTCTAAAGTAGTGGAAACATCTACCAAACAAAAATAAACTAATAAAATAAACTAGGACAACAGAATGGTTCACCTGCAAAATATTTATTAGTCAATATATGGCTGTTGTCTAGAGTAAAAAAGAAAAAAAGAGAGAATGTTAATTTATCATGCATGTATGAACATGCATAGGGTTAAAATACTGCGTATTAAGCATGAAACTACCACTTTTTTGTAGCCTAGGTGTTGTAGGTTATTTGAACTGTGTGTGTGGCCAAATGCTTTTTCTTTACTACTACTACAATTACATTATACATTCATAAATGTGTGTGTGTTTATGTATATATATATATATATATATATATATATATACAGCTCTGGAAAAAAATAAGAGACCACTGCAATTTACTCCTAAATCCGTATCTATCTTAGCTTTTCATGCCAATTTTTGTTAAATTTCTATACAAACATTATTTTTATTGAGGTACTTATTTGGTGAACACCTGAATCCAATTTTATTTAACAGGTAATGTATAAAAAGCACTGCTATAATCAACACTTTCCTCTTGCAGTGTGACCAATTGGATGGTAAAAAATGCTAGAAGTCTTTCAAAAGTAATTAGAAATGTAAAAATAAACACTAAACAAGCCAAAAACCGTGAAAAGAAAGGTTTTAAATCAAGAAAAAAGGACCCAATCCTAGTTTTACTGGCACAAGGATTCAGTGAGCATCAAAATGCTTCTTTCCTTAATATTTCAAAGCAGTTCACAAACAATGAAACAATCGTGCATTGTTTTGGATTGGTGGTGTATTGATGAGATTAATAGTTTTTCGGATAAAACCCAAAAGAAACATATTTTTCTGCAGTGGTCTCTTATTTTTTTTTTCCAGAGCTGTGTATACATACATATATTTCATTTTCAGATTTAGTTTTCATTGGAAAGTTGTATAAATACAGATACAAATACAGTTGTGCAAGGATAGCCTATTGCATGCACCATAACTGTTCTTTGCAGCTTCATAAAGCGAACTATAACTAAACATTACACAGAAATACGTAAAACAACACAGATACAAGAGATATAAAGAGATTTAAACATAAAGCGCAGATGTCAGAACAAAAGAAAAACGGGTACCGTGTCAATAAAAGGTGTTGGTTGCAATAAATAAGGACTATATTCATATACACAGAACATGCTAAAGTATGAAGCCTCTGTCTGTGCAACATCTACACGCTGTCCGACAACCGTTTTTTCATCGTTGTATTATCGCGCCCTCTGGCGTACAAACACAGTAAGTATTTACATCAGGGATGTTTCTTAAATGGCTGAATTGCCCTGTAGGCGTGCACATTCAATAAAGACTCCATTCCTTCTATCTATTTTTATTTTTTCCAAAAACGAGGGAAACAAACAAACAGACAAATTGAAATGTGAGCACTTTACATAAAGGTTCATGGCCGGCAAATGAGCCAAAAAGATATACAAAGCTGTGAACAGATATTACAAATTCGAAGATATTCAAAGAGTGTTAAATAAAACAAATACAAAAGAGTATAAAACTAATTAGGTACTAAACTACTTATAACAAAGCATGTGTACAAAGTGGGTAAACCGAAACATTTCAATCTGTCATCTTTCCAATTTAAACAGAGTTCTTCCATTTAAAACGATAAAAATCTTGTGTGGTTAAGAACAAAAAAAAAGCTGAGGAAAAAAAAATCTATAGTCTTTGCACTAAAACTTTGGAGATATATTATTTTCATTTTGGAAAACATTTTACATTCGTCATAGACAATACTGAGCCTTTCCCCCACATTCTGGACCCTAAAACCACCAGCGACTGAGCAAAAACACAAGATCAACTAGTGCTCAGTGAACACATGCCAGTACCAATATGTGTGTATCACTTTGCGCTAGACCACATCTGCTTTCATCCAACAAGTACCTTCATATTTCCTTCACTGATTGCAAAGTGGCAATATTTAAAAAATGATGTATTAGCTCTGGATAACTCATTTTATGCCTTTGGAGAGCCCTTGTTTAACAAACCTTCAATACAAGTTTTTACATGAACGAAATAACCAATCCATGCAGTCCTCCACGAATCAAGATAAACAAAGTACAATCTGAAGAGGAGAACCTGTACAGCCAGATGATTTTACACAAGCCCACAAATTGAATACAAACACTATCTGAAGCAGGATGACATCTTACACTGTGATTTCATTCAGTAAAAATGCTAAAACATTATCATAAGTGTATAACCTGTAAAAGATAGCATTACAAATCTCCTAGAGAAGTAACCGGAGCACTACATTTCCTGTGGAAGTGTGAGACAACTGCACTGTATAATCAAATATATTTTTGTCAAGGCTATCAAACGTTGTTCTGAAAACAGCTGGTGTGGAAACTGACTGTTTTTTTCTTATTAGAATAGTAAAAACCGTGAAAGGACACTTGATTTTAATACATGGTTTTTTTAGTTGCTTACACAATGCTCTTATAAATGTAATCAGTTGCTGTATGACTATAGCTGGATGATTTGAATACTAAATATTGCTGGATTGTTAAAAAGTAAACACACTTAGAAAAATGGCCTGTATAAGGTAACACTGGTTTAGGAAATGGACCGCTAGGTGAGTGATATTGCTATTATCCGCTTGTTATTATGCTTATTTGAATCGCAAAACCCCTTTTATTCTTTGCTACATTGGAAACGCTACAAAAGGAGGAGAAAAACAACATATAAGGACCAATGGTGTCAAGTGCTAATTCTTTTAGGAGTGCACAATTTGTATATCTCTAAAAGTTGTACATGCTAAATTGCGGGTACACATACGGTACACATGTACACTCACACACACACACACACACACACAGACAGTGGAATGGACAAGGATCATTTGCTGGAAGAAGTGACGTCTGGTTCATGACATCTATTTACTTCAGTTCAGAGGAGGAAGGAGGAGATCCCAGGATTGGAGACTTTGGTGACACCTGTGGAAAAGGAGAGCGTGATAGCTGTTACTGTGAGAATTGTTCACTTTGGTGATTAAGTGATAACAGAACAAGCGCACTCACGGGGGATGGTGGCTTGGCGAAGTTGAGGTGAGCGTACAGAAGCACGGCGATGTCATTCTGACTGGCCTCCAGTGCGATGGAGAGAGCTGTGCTGCCATCCTGTCAAACAGAAACAGAAAATATCAAACAAACCGTAATAAAGATGTGTCCAGAATAATGTATTCTATTCTTTGTATTCATTTGGTTTTAAAAATTATATATATATGTATACAGAGCACAATTTGTGACCTTTTGGTTTAAAAAAAAAAAAACATTTTACAAATGTTTTATTTTTACATACTTCACATTTTAAGTTGTTATAATTTATATATATATATATATATATATATATATATATATATATACCTCAAATTATTAAT
>JAUMHI010000039.1:1067700-1092695 GCA_032359435.1 Enteromius unitaeniatus | reverse complement strand
ACACACACACACACACACACACACACACACACTCACACACACACTCACTCACACACACACACACACACACACACACAGGGTTATATGTGTATTTTATATTTGAGACAATATTTTATCAAATTTATAGTTAACAAAATTAATAAATAATAATATGAATAAACATTTTGTAATATAAATATTCAATATTTATTACTGTTATATTTTATAAAGTTATACAATTAATATTTATTGAGACTACATTCTTATAAATATAAAAAAATAATAATTTAGATTTTAATTAAATGTAATAGTTTTATTAGATTCTATTGAGATATGTTAATATACAAATAATAAAATGTATCCTTATTAGAGTTACAAATGACATGAGAGATGTTTATCTTCAATGTTAGTTTTTTTTCTGTCACAACCTATGACACAAACATGTTTAATATTTATATAAATACAAACGCCTTCAATATTTATATATGCATATAAAGGAGATATGCATATATATAATAATTCCATTAATTTTATATATATATATATATATAAATACATAATCAATTTCATGAACGTTAAAAAAATTAATAAAATAAATTAATCTAAAATAATATAAAAAATAAATAAATAAAAGAATAATAATAATGAATAGTCCTTAAATTAATAATTTATTTTTAATTGATTTAACGATATATAATTATTTTCCATTTTATTGGAAAATTTTTAACAGTTAATTTTAAGTAGGCCTACCGCTTTAGAGCAACATGGCTATATCTTGCAGCTATTGTTTGTTAGTGCTGGCAGTAAACCTGTAAGGATTATTAATAAAGCGACTCAGAGCGTGGTTCCTCTTGTGGTTTGGCGATCAAATATTGAAATATCTGTATTTGTATGTATTGTGTGTGTATGTCTTTGGGTTTCCATGGTCACTTGCTGTATTTTCCAATTGTTTGGCCCGCGATGGCAGCTGGGAAAAAAAAAAGAAAGCTGTTGACACATTTCACCTTTTACCGTGTGGGGAAATTCACAGAGAGCTGAACGGGACACAGGAGAAGAAAAATGATGAACAAACTAAGAGGACAGGTGGTGAGAGGTTTGTGAAAAAAACACTCACAGCATTTCTTTCTAAGTATAGACTGAAAAGAAACTCCACATTCTCTCAATGCAAATAGCAAACGCTAGTTTCACAAACAGATGCTTGTCTAAGCCCTCTGAAATGAAAAGAAACGAAGGAAAATGTTATACATGACGCTTAGAAAAAAATATTTACTTCAGGAGTTAAAACGACGCCTCCGTAGCAGCTTGCTAGGTTTTAAAAGAGTAGCCTAATTTGGGATCTGCTGGACATTGGTTTACTGGCTTTATGTGTAAGAGTGAGAGGTAGCCTATTTATAATCTTACTAGAAAGTTTTTTAGCCTGATATATTCATTCCAAATGAGAAACGGGTACAGTGGTAATGGCCCATAACACCTCACGCCCCTTGTGAAAAAAAGATTACAAACTAAACCGATATATTTTATTATATGAAGCTGATATGATATGAATTATGCCATCAAATTAAATATATCTTTTCAATGACTTTATATATATATATATATATATATATATATATCAATGTAAATATATAATAATTGGTTTATCACAATTTGTATGTAAAAGTTTGTTTAAAATGTGATTTACTCCTGACTTAACGGCAAAGGTAACGGCAAAGCTACCTGAAAAACTGTTTGCAAGTGCACCAAAAGCTGCTTTATATGCAGAGGATGCTCACACCAAATGTTGATTTAATTTAATTAATTCATGACATCATTTCTGACGGCATCTGAACTCATTTTTCTGCATTTTTACACAAGTGCCTAAACTTTTGAACAGTGCTGTAGCTTTGCAAGGAGGTTTCTTGAAGCATATTGGAAAAGGTTATTTTATTTTGGATCTTTTTCATTTCTTGGTCATTTTATTAAAAAAAGAATAAAAGCTGATTCGTAGAAGACAATAAATGCACATATTAATTGTAATAAATAGAAATGACAATATGCAGAAGGTAACAAATATATGAAATATTTATGTATATTAAATAAATAATATGTATTTTATAATGTTAAAATACCAACCGTATAACCATTGATTATTTCAGATGCTGATAAAAAATGGAAACGTACAGGTAAGAGATTCTCGAAAGTGTTTTTATTTGTAGTGTTAATACTGACAGTACATAATATCACAGTTGAATCCATTTATATCGCTCAGTAATATTTAAGTACTATTATATCTGTGCAAAATGTGAATAGGTCATTGCACCATGATAAATTATATGGCATTTCTGTTTTCATACTTGTGACTTGCAGTGTGGAGCAGCGAGTCCTCTCTCTGTGTTTGAGTGTGTGTGGAGCAGAAGACCACAGAGAGACCAGACCCCTGTTCCTGCTGAACTGAGCCAGCTACAGCCATCCACTGATTATCAGCACAGCAGGCACAGGAGACTAGCCCAGAGACAGACAGAGACAAGACACACGCATCAACATGATAGCAGACTAACACACACACCCCGAGAATGAAACCAGGTATTTATAACTCAGACAATGCAGAGTCATATTTGATTCTCAGTAACTTATACAATGACTAGGCATAATTTAAAGGGTGTACAAAAATATTTTCATGACATATAATTGTGGTTTTTTTTACAGAATATAATATTAAATATATACATTACATGAACACGCAATAAAGCTATATATATATATATATATATATAGCACCAATATTAAATTATCAGTATGTAAAATAAATACAATTACAATTTTTAAAAATCAAGTTTTTCATTGTGCTTTCCAAATAATCTCAAGCTTTAGTTGGGTTATTTTGATGAGGTAGAAAATTTAAAAAATAAATACTAGAAATGAAATGAAGAATTTATAGCATTATAAAAAAACATGATTTTTTAAACTTTAAAAATGAAGTCATCTATTTTTGCAAATTAACTGTTCATATATATATATATATATATATATATATATATATATACACATACACTTAAATATATATATGTATATATATATAAACACACACATTTTTTGCAGATGCTTTTATTCAATGACAGAATCATCTGATGATATCAATTAAACACCTTGTTTTAATAGTAGCTTCAGCACATGATTCTTTGTGAGTGAAAGTAAAAGAGATCTGTGTTTTTCAGTACTTTCTGTAATGGTTCGGTTTTGGTTTGGCTTCATGCTTCTTCTCTAACCCTAAATGTAAAAACTCTAGCCATATACGGGAACATTACACTAGAGTGGCGTCCGTGAACCTGGGCCACTGTTACCTGATCCTGTGGACCAATTACCTGAGGGCTCGTGTGAGACTTACAGATCCCCTGCCATGTTCACATCTGCGGGCTGCAGGCATCCTTTGGCTTTCTCGTAAGATAAACCCGCCTGGATGCAGCAAATACGGTAAAAGATGAGTCACTGGACCATTTTTTCCATTGTTTTGTGTTTAATGCATCGTTTGGGCCTTGGTTACAAACAGTTTCTGAATGGCTGCCCTGCCATAAATTCAGCTTTTGTGTGGCGTCCATTTGAAGAGGTTTTTGTTGAGACTGAACCGCTGAAGTTCAGATTCAGTTTGGACATGTGTGGTCACTTAACAACTGTTCTAAACATCCCTTTTGGTGAACTTTAACATCAAGTTTGTGTTTGCTGTTTATGCCTATTTTGCCTTTTTTACATTTTTAATTGAGTTACCAGTGACATGGCCTCTTGAAGCCTTACTATTTGCCTCATTTAGCCGAGAACTCAGTGAATCTCTGATTTTCAGATTTTTTTAACTTACTGCATACATCTTCAGCGTCACTAACAGGATTAACAGCTGTAAACTTACAAAAAACATATGCGATATCTTTTTTATAGTCTAAAAACTGGAAATGTGCATCCCTCTTTCCATGTCCATGATATGGGATTCATATCAACCAGTCATTTAATTATTAATGTAGTTAATGGTTAGGTTTAAATAGATTCCAGATATCCTACTTGATCCACTTGGTTCATTGGTGGTCACTGAAGGATACCAACGTCTGAAGGTCCCAAAAGCAGCAACTTTAAATTCATCAATATATAAATAAATCATTAACTAACTAAATAAAGCTTATTTCATCATTATCAAATCTAAACAAACAAAAAATTTGCTTTTTAAGTTTTTTTGAAAAATGTGTTCAGAGTTTCCAGGTTTTTAGTAATTTTCTTAAAAAATTGGCACAGAAATTTCATTTATACAGTACATTCATTCATGCAAATTTTTATTTCTAACTTTTAATATTATTTTTTGTTTCAGCTCGTTGTGGTAACATTCAAAAGTACGATTCCCTTAAAGTTTGCAAAATTCTAAAATGGAATGTTCCCTTTTGTAATATACTTTATTAGAAATTAGAATTAGAAATAACATTTTCTGTAAAGGGAATGTTAGCAAGACTCTTGGGTCATATTTTTGGCGTTGGAAAAAAATCCATCATGTTTTGACAGGAATTTGTTCCTGTACCAACAAAAGATGTTTATCCTCGTATTGTTATTTTCAGGCTATGGCTCGTTTGTTGTATATAGTACTAAACACCTCAAGTTAAGATAACTTTGGACAAGATAAAAACAGGCCTGTCACAACAGCGTAAGATAGACGACAACAAGAAGAATCAAACCTAGAATTAGTCTCTAGTGCATCTTTAATGCAGTTTTTCAGGAACATTATGCAATGAGAATATCATCGTGTGTGCATGTAAATCAGTTTGACGACACTATTGACTTTCATTTCTCCTTTGGTGATTTGGGTCCCAGGATGGCAGAACTTAACCACTGTGAACAAAGAAGTTTAATGCAGTGTTCACAAGTGGGTTAAGTCCTGACACCATACAGCCCGTATAGAAATGCAAGTGAATTGGTACTTCTGTCACCACTAACTCATGTGCGAGACAGTCTGCATTCCTTCAGGATTAGGCTCTCCCGTGTTCAGGTGTGTGTGTGTTTGCAATGCATATATCTGGCGTGTCTGCAGTCTCTGAGTCGAGTCCCTCACACAAGCCATTGGAAATCCCTGGCAATGTGATTCAGTCATTAGGTTTAAAAATCACTCTGCCAGGAATTCCCCTGGCCGGCAGAAGAGGAGGGTCCAGGCTTAAGTCATTCTGTCTGAGGTGGGGTCCTACATTTCTATATCTGTCCTAACACATCATGCACTGTGGCTCTGTGAGAACAGCAAACAACACAGCAGACAGATAGCAAACAGCCAAGACAAAAAAAAAAGGGTGAGTTCGGCCAAAAATGAAGGTTTTGTCATCGTCTAGTCACCCTTGTTTCATTACAAACCTTTAGGACTTCTGTAAAACATGAAAGATGTTTAGGAGAACGTCAGCGCTGCCCTTTTTCTATACAGTGAACGCATACAAGACACTACAAACTCTTAAAATAGAAATATGTTCTACAGTTCCCATCAAGTTATGAAAACCTTATTTCAGAATGTTCTCTGGCTATTCAAAACATCAGTTTTTAAAAATGTTTTGGAAACGTAAATCGGAACATTCCATTTTAGAATGTTTACTTTTTTAATGTTCTTTTTAACATTCTGAACGCATATCCGTATATTAAGCTGAATGCCAAAATAAAAAAATTCAAAAATAAACAGACGAACTATAGACAAAGTTTTTGTGCTAATGTTTTGAGGACATCTAGTGAGCGCTGATCAAAGGTTGTTTTTTTGTGTATCGGGGAAATAAAATGTTCGACGAGTGCCGCCAAAAGATTAATGCTCCGTTGAACCCAGTCTGACAAAAGTGGCATGATTTTCTGCTAATATTTGGCTATTCACGTTTTACTGGACTCATCATATCCGAGCACTGCGCATTGCTCTGTGAGCTCCGGATTGCAATTTGTGTCATTATTAGCTGGAAACTCCAGTTAATAGTATGCATATATGTTTTTAGATCAACATTTTTGCAATATAATGGTACTTTTTGTCTCTTCTCGAAGCTTAACAGGCAGCATGAACATCATTTGGGTTTCATTAAAGAAAGAAAGTCCAGCAGGTTTAAAACGAAGTAAATGGTGACACATGTAAACTTGCCTGAACTAGTCTGTTTAACATGTAAATTGCATGTGTGTGCCTTCCAAGAGCACCTAAATTTTTGCCATGTAGTCCGTGGTCATTTGCCGCTGGCCCCTCCTGCTGCTAGCGTCTGGGTGACTGGGCTTCCTGTGGACTTATAAAAATAGCTTTTCAATGACAGTTTGAAATGAGGTCAGAAAGACACGCAGAGTGCCATAAAGAAACGCTAAGTATGCTGCTCTGTTCAAAACCCATGTCTCATCTGAAGTAACATTTTAAGAGCGACAAAAAACAGGCAGAACCTGTGAAGGATCTAGTATATCTTGCATGACCGCTCATTTTCTGAGATAAAGTCCCAGAGGACCAGACACTTGTTGCACAGTTGGAAAGTTTGAGTATTTTAAGGGTTTACTTCATTCTCAGAAAAAAAAACTGATCTGCTAAGAAAAGTTTTATTTTAATATCAGCGCCATCTCCTAAAATAGTATACTATATTGACATATAGTACGATTTTGAACCTGTAAGATCTGTTCTAGAAGAGACCAGTCTTTGAATACTACGGACTTTCTCCATTTGCTCTTCATTTCACTGTATTGCGGCGATCTTTCCTACGACAACTCGTCATTTTTGAGTTTTTAAAGCAGAAACATATTTTCCAGCTGTAACATGTCGCTTCGCCTTTTCTTCAAACTGTTTTCCCCCTAAACATTTATGAAGGAACATTTACAGCATTGTAACCGGTTGACAGAGTCGTTCCAGTTCCTTACAGCGCCTCGCAATTATGAATACAAATGTCAGCGTTCAAAAAAAGTTACATGAATATGTCCAGACGCAGGGGAACTCCTAGCTCACACAAACCAGGAGCGCTATGTTTATGTCTTTGCATTAAATATCCCAGATAATACTGCAAGTAAACCTGCCTGCTCTAAACAAAGACCTCCATTACTTACAGAGCTCTGACTGTTTGTGGTGCAGTTTTTTCAGGTTTTTCCCCAACTGTGCAAGATGAGACTTTGCAGTTGAGTGTTACAGAGTCAGACAGACAGTCATTTAGATGTTGATCAGAGGATGTGGCCCGTCAATCTTACACGCACAGCCCTCGAAAAAAGAGACCGTAAAGCCGCGATTAAAAATGTCTTTTGATGACAAAATAAGTAAGTGCTTGTAATCTGCTTATCTTTCTTTTTTATGGTTTTTGCTCAGTGTTGTCCTCAAGTTCATACAAGCTTACTAGAGACAGAGTTTGGTTCATCTGTGGACCTATTTAAGATTTCACAACCACATACGTTTATTCATCATTTGTTTGATCAGGTAGAATGTATGCAAACATATTATTGGGAAATGTTTTGACCTGAAAAGGGTATTTCTTTTAAAAAATGACACCTGGTTTGACGTTTATATATCAAATGCAAAGACATCCAGATCTCACTTTGGCACCCAAGTCAGGATTGAACGTAAATGTCCAGTTATGGAAAGCTGCAAAAGAGTTTAAAGCAGGATATTTTTCCCTTCTACAAAAATCATTATGCATTTTCCACACACAAAAACCTTTCCAAGCGAGTCTCCAACTGAAATGATGCATTAAGACTAATCCATAATATTGCTTTTGATGGGCATCTGAACCATCTGAAGCGCTGTGGTGTGTTTTCCCGATTTACAAATGCTTGAAATCATCCACCCAATCTAGACTTGATGAAGTGACGCCTCGCGAACGAGAAGATCTCTGTCCATTAATATTTTCCATCAGATCTTTCCTTTCAGCCCCCCCCCCAAATTGAAGCCGCAGTTGTTCTTTTTGCCAGTGATCTCAGTCTTTCCTCTCACTAATGACAGCGTCTGGCATGATGCAGCCGATGTGGTTACACCTCACACAGAAAAAGAGCAGGAAAGACTTTCTATGGCTCTGCTTATGATGAGAAGTCACACTTTCATCTTGCAGTGTTGCAGCTAATTTTAGGGATTGAAGAAAATATACCCATAATATCCCTTGCCAGATCCAACAAATTCAATTTTTTGATTAGTCGCTGTAGGTAACCTTATACTAGGCCTTTTTAAAAAGTAGACTCAGGATTGGATGCACCAATGTAGGCCATTTACCACAGCATAATATATATTCATTAAACAGATGCAAAGTGACTTAATAGAAATTATATATATATATATATATATATATATATATATATGGGCTAATTGTGGTCCAGCAAGATATTTTAAAAAGGGACACATTTTTCTAGTTTCTAATTTTGCTAGAACAAATATGAAACAAAATATCATATATGTATATATATTTATATATAAAATGTAATGTCAGTATATAAATATCAAAACATTTACAGATTAAATGTGTTTTCAATTTTTCCTCGATCTTGTTGCACATTTTCAAATTTCAGGCATCGGGGTTAATTGTTTGGAGTGAAATCTAACATTTCAGTGAAATCTAAACCGTTAAACAGTAGATGAATGTAATTAATGACTCAGCAAAAATCATGACAGACGGCTTTTATAAGCGTACAGTACTCCACCCTGCCCGTGGGAATATGTGTTTCTCGTTTGTTCGTGAGCTTCATTTAACTCAAAACAAAAAGTGACTGACACCAAATACAACTTCTGCTGCAGCATTTACAGCCGAGGAAAACTCCCTCACATGAGCACAAAGGCACTCGTTCCCTTTTAAACAGAGCATAAATTCACAGCTCATGGGTTTCACGCTAATGCGCCTGTAACTTTACTCCAGATACTATTACACCCAATCCTCCGCAGCAGCCATTAACTTCAGCGTAGAGGCCTGAAGAAAACACTCAGCAGCAAATACAGGAATCCATCACACTTGTTCCACTTGCGCACCGTCTACTAATCTCTGTACCAGTCCTGAGTACTCCTGTGCTCTCCGAAAAGTGGGACGGGCCTGTTTCCAGAACCTTGAACCTTCCCAGTGTCTCTCTAGTCTCAATTTCTCTTTTTTCTAGGCCAAATGAGCACATTATTTACTTTTTGTGGCTTCCTTTACACACTGTACAAGTACTGCATATAATATAACAATATTCTACACAACTGACTATATTACAATATTTTACAATACAGACACACTTCACTAGAATATACACTATATACTATAACACTTTATTATACTACACACTTGTATTGTACACTATAGAATATACTAAACAATTTAATTTATAGTATAGTGTATAATATTACTCTGTTTATTATATACTACAGTTAATTGTAACGCACTATACTATTACAAACTTTTTTTAGTAATATACACACTGTACTGTGCTACGCACTTAATTATGTTGCTGTAAATATTTTATAAACTTAACAATGCTGCCCTACTTGCTACAATTTACTACACGCTTCACTATAGTGTAACGTACACTATATACTTTTTTACTATAGTCTACTGTGCTGCAAACTTTACCGTATACACTTTATCATACTACACACTTGTAACATGCACTACAAAATATACTAAGCAAGTTTCTGTACCACATAGTATACTAATACACAGTATATAATATACTTTACTACACATTTGTCCGCAACAAAATATCTTACTAAATACTGTATTTAGTAATACTGTAACACTTCAATATGTTATATACTGCACTATGCTAACTCTGCTATTTTCTTGACGTAAAGAGACTAAACTGCCAGGGTTTCTCATTCTTACTCTGAAAGAGCACAAGATGAATAATCACCTCAGGTCGCTTTCGCTCTTCTGTGATCTAGCGCTTCAGCTTGGACACCTCGTCTAACACTCCCGGCTTGGCCTTTCTGTTTTTGCCACACTTTTTTCTTTTTTCTCCTCCTCCTTCCTCTAAAAGTTGTTTTGGCTGTGCAGCGTCTGGCACGGTCTTCCGAGACTCGAGAACAATGAGAAGAATGTTTGAGCGTTTCTCCACAGCCTCATCCTCGCTCTCCTTGTTTTGAGAGCGTTTTTATGACCTCCGCTTCACGCCGCCCCGAACTCATGTCTGGCTGACAGATGTCGCGCAGTCGCTCAGACGGCCCATTCAAAGAAACTATTTACGGATGACCTTTCCTCTGGACGCTCAAGTAGAACACTTGTCTGGCTGAGCTCAAAAAGTCAGTCCCACCATCACCAACTACACCGCAAACTTCCAAACTGAACACGAGGAGTTTTTTTTTAAGAGTAAAGCGCCTTGAAAACTTCAAGAGCAATGGAAAAACCACATGCAGATGTTATTGAAAGTTCAGAAGAGTGACTCTGGCCTCTTACCTGGATGATCGGACTGCTCTCTCTCTCTTTGTATCTCCTCCGTTCAGAGCGTGAGAGGAACCTTATAGCAGCTGTGTCTCAGAGGGAGTGTCCGACTCCTGTATAGACGCTATGAGTGTTTATATAGGAGAGAGAGAGATGACAGAGAAAGAGAAAGAGAGAGAGAGTTCGTCTGGGGGCCAGACGGGGTGAAAGTGAATGAGAGCGGAGCGAGAGAGACCAGCGAAGGGAATTCCTATTTGTATAACGTCAGAAGTTAAGCCCTCCCCTCCATCAGCGTGGATCACAGGAAGAGGCAGGGAGCAATTATACAGCAGAAGAGCTCATAAAAGAGAGACACTGTTTCCCTCTACACACGCACACATGCTTCATGCTATTCACCTTTCATCTGATCTCTTCCAATCACTGTTTCACCTGCATCTGTTGAGTTTCATCCACTAAAGCAGCAAGTGATCCCTCTCTTTCTAATTCTTGTACTATACTGTATATAATACAATCTTTTAGTACTATACCACGCTTCAGCACTAGACTACACCATACTACACAATATTTCACTTCTATAAACACCATTATATTCACTACAAAATATTTTGACCACAACACTAAAGCTAAAGCTGCACTCTGCTAGTCGTAAACTGTAGCGTAGAGACACTAAAAATGGCATGCATCAAGAAATATTATACTCTACTATTACACTACATAACACTGAATTAAATATTTAATGATATATATATATATATATATATATATATATATACACAATTTGATTCTTTCACATTAACAAAATGATATTTTAGCATTATTAATATATGATTATAGTTTTTAATCATATTTAAATGAGCTTTTTCTTTAATAACTGTGCTTTTGTCATTTTTATTCGTTTTAATAGCTTTTTTTATTTTATTTTAAAGTACAAAAAAAATCCGTAGTTTTGGTTAACAATAACAACACTGATTACTGGTGTGCTGGGATTTGTGTTTCTAAAACAAAATAAAAACATAACCAACGAGCAAAAACAACTGAAAAACAAACCATGCTCAAACTCAACTAGAAACAATTTTGGCGCAGTACGCTAAACAGTAACATTTTACAATTTTCTTTGTATACTAAACACTGTACAATACTATATATGCTACACAATACTGCGCTGTTATCCAAAATTATAGCTCTATATTATAATATTTTCTGCTACTCAGTATATCAGTAGTATGGTACCTTCATTTTTTTTTATTTTCTAATAATAATTATATAATGCAATATATTTTATATAGTTTACAAACCAGTGTGTGCATAATTAGGAAAATACATGGTAAGACACCAATTTTCAATATCAAGCAGCAAAAAGAGCTGTTTTGTACAGTTGAAAATAGCTGGAAGTGAATGACACTTGAAGTTAAACCCATAGAATTAACAAATGGCTTCGCCCGCTTTAACAGGAAGAAATAGGTGGATACAATGTGTGTGTGTGTGTGTGTGTGTGTGTGTAAGTATAAACATAATGTGTAACTAAACATTACTAAACAAGTATGTTATAAAAAAAGGAAAAAGTTTCTCCTGGTTTTGGTTACTTTCAGACACATTTCATTCATGCTGGTGCTTGATTTTAAACAACTGAATGGCGTTTACAGCATGTCGACACTTATATTAGGTCAGAAGGACACAAAGAGGGTCACACCTGCGCAATGTTTACAGGACAGACACACACTGACAAACACTAAGCGAGACATGTGTTTACTCTGCGCTCGTACACACTTTACGACTGTCCGCTCCTGCCTGGCCCTCTCCAGACATGGGCCGGAGAAAAGGGTCCGAACAACTGCGCACTGTCTGGACATCACACATTCCTCACACACACTTCCTCACACAGCAGAGTAATGCTGTAAGCACACTGATTTCACTCCAGCCACACATATCTAAAGCTTTTATATGCATTACTCTTCTGTGCGTTTACAGTCAGCGGTCGGGATGTCGTAGTGTCAAATAACCCATAGAGGGGTTGAATTTGTCATCCGCTGAATCAGAAAGTTTGCCCGTTATTACATTTGGCACAGAAGCATTCATTATTCTCTGTATTGCTGCACAGGTTAGAGCATGTGAATTATTCGTTTTCTTTTCATGCTTGACCTCTAATGCAAGAAAAAAGGTGAATTATATAATCTACCAGAGTTTTCAAAGTTCACAGTTTACAATCCAAGGCTGCTGTACATAGACATTCACGAATGCTGCGATAAGGGTTTCATGTGTGTCTTATCTAAAAGTCTGTGTGTGTGTGTGTGAGTCGCAGACACTGACTCAGGTTTCTATAACTGAACTAGTCTCGGCCCCCTTAAAATCAAGTTTGGTTGTCATGACAGCGGGGATCTAATTATACAAGCATTCCTCAGAGGAAACACAAGCTCCTCTTCCAGACACAACGCTCTTTCACTCGCACATCAACACACAATAAACAAAACTCACGCTGTTAGGAAGTGTAATACGGTACTGTACTCATACAATCAGAGGAAAAGACTAAAATCAAACATTAGAAATAAAACAACAACTAAACAGACTGAAAAAAATGTATGACAGAATATGTCATTTTTACTTATTTAATGACTCTTATACACAAGTAATAGAATTTTTTCATATTACCGAAAGTGATATTTTAGCATTATACACACACACACACACACACACACATATATATATATATAAAATAGTTTTTTATCATCTTTAAATGAGCTTGTATGTGCTTTTGCTTGTTTTAATAGCTTTATTTTATTTGTTTAAATTTTTTTTTATTTTAGCTTTGTTTAAATCCAGTTTTGGTTAACAACACTGATTACTAGTGTGCTGGGATTTGTGTTTCTAAAACAAAATAAAAAAACCCAAACAAGCAAAAACAACTGGAAAAAAAAAAACACCTTAGCAACCAAATACCAATGCCCTAGCAACCACATAGCGATACATTTAAAAAAATCACTGCGAACATTTTAGCGACTAAACTGCGACTGCAGTTCCCTAGCAACTACCGAACATGCGAACAATCAGTCAAAACACCGTAGCAACAAAATAAGAGTGCCCTAGCAACTACAGAACACCTTAGCAACCACAAGAGGAGGTGAATTTTGCAGAACATTGAAACTTTACCTAAAAACAAGACAATCCAGAAAGAGTATGAGATACAACACAGTACTATATTATACCCTATTTTTCAGGAAAACAATGTTGCTTGCAAATATGTGATACTATACACATGTTTAGCCAGGTTTCAACAAAATCTTTTTCTTAACCTTCAAAATGTTCTGAATGTGCATGGCATAATCACTTGCATTTACATCATGTTACATATATTTACTGGAATTTGTTGGGACAAGCAGTAAAAGCCTATGGAAAGAGTAGGTATTAAAGTGTTGCTTTAGGGGCCACTGTTAATCCACACACACAGCAGTAAAGCCATGTCTGGATGCATTTGCGTTTTCATTTCGGCTAGTCATAAGGGTTTGTCCTCGATTTCTCAGTTTCTCTCTCTCTCTTTTTTTCTCTGGTATTTATGTGTTCAGGGTTGCCACGGCAACATGAAACACAAACACTGTGGCGGCAGACAGGAAGTGCGTTTTGAACCACAATGGCGTCACTGTGGCTGCTGCTGTGTAGCGCTCGGACTGCTCATGTAGTCTTCATGATATTATCCGTTACTGTTACGCAGGCCGCGCTCCGCTCACAGCCATTAATAGTATTGATTTTCCAGCTGTCTCGCTCACTTCTGTGCTGATTTCTCTTTATGTCGCTCATTATGTGTAATATTAGAGTGTGTCCTTGAGAGTAATTCGCAGCAGATTTTCTCATGAGTTGCTATGAGTGTGCGTTTGCTTGTGTGGGCCTATTGCAGTACGTTACATCAGATTCGTACTACTGTTTATACATCACTCTTTTTCCTCTCTGTATTTTTTATGGCCGTGTCTAAATATACCCCGCAGAAATAAACTCTTATTGGGACCTCCCTCTTCTCCGTTTAGACCACTTTTCCCTCTTTGACTGTCGTGTCTTCATTTCCTTGTTCAGTTGTGGTAATTCAGGTATTGTCATGCGCAACGATAAAGATCTTTCAGGTAGTTTGCTAATGCTGTTGCACTCAATGAACTGCCAAAAAAGCATTTTTTATGTCTGAGAGCTAATGCACATAGTCTTGACATACTGAGCCATGCACATTTCATAAAGGGACTGTTCAGCAAAAATGAATAGTATGTCATCATCTGCTCAGCCTCAGATTTGCTCAAAGCTATTTGATTGACTTTCTTCTCTAGAGCACAAAAGATGTTTTGATTTTCTATATAAAACCATCAGGCACGATTGGTGCTCGTTGTATGAACAGACATTTCTTTAACAGCAATTTAAACCAAAAACTGTAGGTTAAAACGCTGCATAGGTTTCAAATTTCAATGTTGGGAATTATTGGTGTGCTTTGAAGGAATAGTTCACCCAAAAATGTAAATATTCTCCTAGACCATCAAAGATGTAGATAAGTTAGTTTCTTTAGCAGAACATATTAAGCAAATATAGCATTACATCACTTGCTCACCTCTGCAGTGAATGGGTGCCGTCAGAATGACATCACAATGAAATAATCTTGTGAAGCGAAGTGTCATTATCATTAAGGTGTTTCATCTTAAATAATCAACAATAATGCGTCCTTATTGAAAAATACATCCCCTATTGTCCTCTCAGATCAACACATTTGTTTAAAACTGTTTTAGTCTCTGTAAACATGCTTCATCTATGCATATTTCTCTCCTATTTCAGACAGGATTCCTTTACTGGAGAAAGCAATATTACTTAGATGACAGATATCTAGATATTTTAGTTGGAAACTATATGGTTTAAAGTTAAAAGCACCTTAATGGGTGATTTTTTTTCTTACAAATAGCTTTTCACGCCACAGGACATTAGCTGAAGAACTACTTGTGGGTTATTGTGATGTTGTAATCAGCTGTTTTGACTCTCATTCTGACGGCACCCATTCACAAGCAACTGATGTAATGTCATTCCCCAAATCGGTTCCCATTAAGAAACATTGAGCGTGGCTTGAGGATGAGTAAACTCTTCCTTTCGCTTAGGAGTTGCTTAGGAAAACATTCATTAAATAAATGAATTAGTCATTTTATCTAGCCTATGTCGATTAGCCTGCTGTCCTAGAGAAATTCGATGCTAACCGTCTGGCTCTTTCTACCACACATTCCTCACGCCTGAGGGCTAAATCTTGACCCCCCTCCCACACTCCATCCAGCTGACCAGCGTGCTGCCCATCAGCTCCCAGAATTCATCTGCATGTGACCCTCCAACTGTTTCATTCAAAGATCAAAGCTGGAACAACAGATGCTAAACAGTTCTCACCAAAAATCTCTCTAAACAACCAAAGCATTGCTCTAGCAACCATTCACGACACTCAAGCAACTGCATTCCAACATACTAAGAACACATTGCAACACCCTAGCGTGATTATAGTGCGTTTTGCACATGCATTCACATTTTCTTCATAAAGCACATTGGTTTTAGTCATCAGTGTCAAAACAAATAGGCCTAAATCTGAATGAAAACGACTTTAGAATGAAACAAACTCTTTTAACAGTATAAATGGGAAATGAGACAAAATGATCTCAGAAAAAAGGAAACGAAAGCAACAGCACTTCCTCTGCATGAGATCATTTTAATGAGATCATTCACTGTCACAATGACACACGTTCTCAAGACTCCCTATAAATAAATGCACATCTAATATTTTCTCTTCTTTAATATACCCCCTAACATGCACCTTCTTTGTCTCTTTCTCACACTGATGCCCTTCTAATGCCACTCTCTCATGGGAATGTCCTTATACCTCACCCAACACCCACAGCCTGATAAATGTGAGCCCTTGAATCCATTACCACCCAAACAGTCTATATAATTACCATGCCACTACTTCAGTCCATTATGCATGCTTTAAAATCTGCTCAGCAGCATGCAGACCTGCAGCAGAGGTACACAGAAAGTGCACTGCCTAAAACAGCTCTGCATTACTGCAGTGATGTATGGCAGAAACATAAACCATTAGCACTGCTACTTGAAAACAACACTTTAGAAACGGTATGACAAGCCATTCTTTTTTTATGTGCAATTCTGAAAATCCAGTGGCACGACATAACAAGAAACATCAACCATTAGCCTATAAGAGCTGGGTACATGTAATCTGGATTACGTAATCAGATTCTAAAAATGTAAGTACTTGTAATTAGATCAAAAATGCTCATAATCAGATTACAGTTATTTTTTTAGATCACATTATTCCATATTATTCACTCGATGGCAGTAAATTATTCATAATTTGATTTGCTCCAGTTGTTTTCTTTCTCAAATTCTACAGCTTTCATACATTTGGACAGTCTACAAACCCACTGTAGTTCATTTATGACCCCCAATGCACTTAATAATGTTAACAAAGAATGGAATATATTTTTTTCAAAAGAAATCTAAAAATATTTAGAATACATTTTCTTGTGTATCCAGTAATACATGATTACAACCATAATACATGCAATCCAGCAGATTATGATCCATCTGAATGATCAGGCCAGTGCTGTTTCCTCAAGAAAGCTGATTATTTTAATGTACACGCATGAAACCTAACCATTGCATTGCCAAATAATATATAAATATTATAAATATATCAACATAAATGTGAATATAAATATAGAGATCAAAATAGAATATTGTGCCTTTAAAACACTTCCTTCAGATTGCGTCATTCATTTTCAAGTCTTCTCGAGCACATAAAGGAAATACACAAAATATTATGTCACAATGGTTATATTGATGAGTATCCAAGCAAACACAGTCGGTTAAGTCTTAAATAAACACGCAGTTAGGAAAATATAGGATGCGTTTTAGTATAGATGGTTTCAATGACAACAACGTCCGGTAAACATCCAAATAGAATCAATAACAACAGCCTTCTAGAGTAGATTTATTTTTTTTTGATAACAATTTATTAATTTATTAAAAATGCAGACTCATTGTCTGCCAGCAGGTGCACGAGAAATGAGAGTTTTCCCTGGGAACGCAGACAAAGCAGCTCTGAGCTTACAAACGCTGCCTTATGTGCAGGATCAAATGAATATGATATTTTCTAAAGACAGTCTTCCTTCAGAAATACAGTGATATAAAAACATCCTCGGTTTGATTTTTAAATGTGCCTAACGTGCTTCTGTTTATTCAATGAAGCCTTTTGGAAAATCAGTGCGTTTTTAGATCACGGCAGGTTGTCACGAATAAATAAATGTTTTGGAAACACATCCTACAACACAATAACCTGAGACCAACTCGTTATTAGCTGCGTTTGGTCTGAGGGCTAAAACCTCCCTGAAGATGAAATCCTAGAACTGACACTGCTTGAACTTGAGCGTACTGATCAATCCCAGCAATTTTCCCTGCAAGTTGACAGTTTACTGTGAAGGTGATTATTAGGGCCTCCGGACATCGTCCAGTTGGCAGTGGTTTCGCCAGCACACAATGCTGGTTTTGGTTGAATAGGCAGCATTTTGGTCATTTTGGCAGAATGTTTGCAATGAAGCAATCCAGTGAATTCCCAAAACACACAGTGCTGAGGTTGACCACCATGGTGTAATCACTAGCATCCTGGACTCTGGATTTCAGTCAGTATGGTTACACGCACATGAAAAGTTGATTTCAAACAGACGACAACACTAATTTGCCTTTAAAAGTCATGTTAACACTTATGAAAAATATAGTTAATCCAAAAATCTTGTTCCAAACCTTACTTTCTTCAATGTTTTTTTTTTCTTCTCCATACAATGAAAGTCAGAGAATGTTGTCTAGTCTAATATATATATATATGTATGTATTCAGATCAGATGAAAAATGTGGGGGTGAGTAAATGCTGACAGAATTCTCATTTTCGGTTGAACTGTCCCTTTAATTCACCCTGGCTAGAAGCGAATGTTAAATGGCTGCTTACTGAATGAAGATCCTGCACTGCTGTCATCTCTGCACAGCTGCAGAGTAAATACAGAACACTGCACTTAAAAGAAACAGTACAGATTATGTTTCCAAAAGGTGCCATGATTTTCCAAAAGGCGCATGAAAGCAGGTGAATACCACGCTACTGATTTTTTTTCATGGTTATTGTCTATGGAAAAAGAGCAAATGTTGACCTTTTGTGACAACATGCCCCAAAGGCAGGGTCACACTTTGTGTGGGACACTGGGAGCCTGATATTTAATAATCTGTTGCAAACTTTTCAATTTTAGCAAAACATCTATGAAGCAGCATTAAAAAAAAACCTATCCCTCATTCACACAAACATCAAAGTTGTTTTTATCATTCATCAGCTATAAAAAGAAAATAGCTGTGAAAGTTACTCCCACAGAATTGTTGCTTTGTGCCGATACTTTTTTATTGACTTAACTATTTTCCTAGAATGTAAACAGTTTTTAAAGCTTTCGTTATTTTTGTTATTTCAGCAGATTATGATCGATCTGAATGATGTACACGCATGAAACCTAACCAACTTGGTGCAAAAGGGTATTTAGAAAAAAAAAAAAAAAGATCCAGTTGATGAGTGATATAAAAAAAAAGTGGCAGATGAAAAACTGCAGCAAGCTTATAATAAAAATAATATTTATTACGTTTCCTATTGGCGTGTAGTTATAAAGGTAGGCCTTTACTGAAATATGTGACCCTAGAGCACAAAACCAATCTTAAGCAGCAATATATGGCCGATACTATTCGGAGGATTTGAAAATCTGCAACCTGATAGTGTCCAGATACTTCAAATAGTATCGGCCATATGTTATCCCGTGCTAACAAAACATACATCAATGCAAAGCTTATTGATTCAGCTGCTAGTTCCAAAAAAATACTTTCATGACTGGTTTTGTGGTCCAGGGTGACAACTTACTCTAGATGTAGCTTAATCTTTAACGTTACAAAAAAGGAACAAGCCACTATCATGGGTATATTAGCATATGATAACACCACTGCACACTGTACAGTGGTTCACTCATAACCAACAGAAGGGCTGGGGTTGCGCTACAAAAGCCGAAGGCCACTTTATTATTAACCGTTTGCGAAGTGACTCATCGAGTGAAATATTATCAGCTAAAAGTCGAAGTGTTTGGCCGGTAAACTGAGGTGTGAAGTCGCTGGGCGTGACCCTTCCCCTCCCCTCACTCTCTAACTCGCAGCCGGCCACTGACAGGACAGATTTCCCGTCTCTCTCCGGGCTGTTGTCCTTATTTGGCTTCGGCGAGAGTGTGTGGTTTGTGTGAATCGAGAACAGAGAGAATTTCCTCCTGACTGTGACTCACTGCTGCTCTGACTCACGCGCGTGTTAACACAAACACTGCGTCGCCATGGAGACGCAGACTGCCGCCCTCGCGCTCGGCTGCAGCCCGTGTTGCCAAGTCCGCGGGTTTAACCCCTCCTTTGCGAAACGCGATTAAGCCGGTTATGCTGCGAAAACCTGGCAACCCTGGCAGCGGAGGGAGTTCACTAACGCAAAGTAAGAATACTGTGGGATTATTACTATTATTATTACTGTAGCTTGAACGATGAATTAAACATTTACAAACGCACAAAATTAAAACTACAAGTAACGCATGCTCAGCGCGTGTCGGCTAGCCTGCTGCAGAAACAGTCGTCATCATTAGTTACTAATTACTTACATCATTAATTAATAGATTTCTGTTCATTGATTTAAGGATCATGCTCGGCTTTCAGCTTGTTTTTTTTCTGTTTTTTTTTTCATTTGTGTCTTTTCAAAAAAAATAAATGCCCGTTTAGTTTGTTACATTTAGTATATAACTTTATTTATTTTTAATAAAACTCAGAAGTTCAGTAATGTCTTTTTTTTTTGCAAAAAAAATCAGCAAAATGTTAATACTATAATATTTGTAACCTTGGACCACATAAACAGTCATAAGTGGCACAGATATCTGTAGCAATAGCCGAAATACATTGTATGGGTCAAAATGATTTTTATGCTAAAAAAACATTAGGATATTAAATAAACATCATGTTCCATAAAGATTTAAATTTCTTAGCACAAATATATAAAAACTTGATTTTTCATTAGTGATATTCCTTGCTATCGACATCATTTGGACAACTTTAAAGGTAATTTTCGGTGCATTATTTATTTATTTGCACCCACCAATTCCAGATTTTCAAATATTTAAATCTCGGCCAAATAATGTCCTATCCTAACAAACAATACATCGATGGAGCGCTTATTTATTCAGTTGATGTAAATAAACACACTTATGATTGGTTTTGTGATCCAGGGTCACATAATAATATTTAATTTTATCTTTTGGTTTTATTTATTTATTTATATACCCGTTGGTGTATTTGTAAACCTTTATAAAACTAATTATATAGCAAAAATGCACCTCACCAGCCTGAAGCAGTGTTTGCAGCACCTTCTTGAATCCATGCCACCAACAATTCAAGCTATTCTTGGGGCAAAAGAGGATTGAATTATACAATGTGTGTAATTAAGTGTGCAGTAGCTCCAGAAAGAAAAGAAAAAAAAAGATTATATATATATATATATATATATATATATAAAACATTTTCAAATGTAAAATATATTTTTCTTAAATAATATACATTTTAGGTATTTATAAATACATTTAATCATATTATCGAAATTAACTTAATTGTAATAGAAACTTTCCAAGCAAACATTTAAAATACTGCAATAATTGTTTAGAAATTATGTGAATAATACATTTAAATTGACCTGTATAGCGTATACATAGGTATTATGGACATTAAGTGATTGTAAAGTGTTAGTAAGGTGACGACGATGAACTACACCTGTGGTTACGTTAGTAAACCTGAGGTCTTCTTACACTCATAACAAACCACCAACAGAGACAAAGAAATGTGAAGTTAATAAATATAGAGCATTTGAGCACAGATACAGACGCGTCATCTAATGCAACCACAAACGTTTTTACACTAAATACACTTTGGGTGTACTGTATATGTAGTGCATGCATCCCAACACATTTCATAGCTTTCTTTATGCTTTATGCTGTTCTGTCTGAGAGTTAAACATGTCCCTGCGATGCATTACACTGCTAGACAAGCATGACAATAAACAGCATTTTTTACGGTTCTCGCCGCAGGTCCCCAGTTTAAAGTGTTTTCTGAGATTATGAGCTATTTGTTTTGTTCAGCAAAAAACCCTGTCAGACATTGCATGTTAGATTTAAGAGCAACAGAAGGATTATTGTTCCAAAACTCCCTTTCTGAAGGCTAAATGGGGTAATTTCAGTGGTCTAGTTTGTTATCAGATTGTCTGCGCGGTCCACTTTGAGATCAGTTATTTTTATTTTCATCGTAGCGTATCTCATATGATTATATTGCTCAGGTTTCCTCAGTGCAAACAGGCACTCCTATCTCTAATCTTTAAAGACTGAAATAACAATTATTGCTCATTGGGTCGTGGTCGGACACGTTTACTTACGCCTAGTGTCTCACAATGAGTGAACGTCTAGAAGCTACGTGAAAAGTGTTAATGATAATGAATGGAGGATTATTTGTGGGGTTTGTATGACAGATTTTACAGAGAAGGGAAAAAAACGAGAACAGAAATGACTGTAACCTAATTAAAGAGCAAGATTTAATCATAATGGATCATTATTAGTGGTGTTATACAAGCATCACTATTACTATTGCTTATGCTTGTGGTTACATGAGTGATTGCTCAAATCTTGTTGAGATGAGATGGGTTATTATTTTTTCAGAGCGCGCTGACGTACAGTTTCCACCTGGCCCATGATGAATCCCATAGCACTGATGGACACATACGTAAGGAGCAGAATATTCTGGAGACTTGGAGGTGGGCTCTTTTGATTTAGGCCAGTGAGGAACCACCTAGCGACCCAACATAAAACCCTAGCAACCGTGAGGCAGCACAACAAAAAGTCAACACCTTAGCAACGGAAATGCATCGTCGACCTTTCCATGGACATGCAGCACTCAATCCTGAATCTATTCAATCAGCTTTCGCAAACATCTAAAAAAGGGAACATCAAAGCGGATTAGACGGAGGACACATCAGAATACAGTAAAGGAATACATTGCTAAGGTGTTGTGACTTTATATAATGTACATCAATAAATATAACTACAATGCTTCACATAAATTTATATAATAATATATAATAAATATAATAAAGTATGTAATATAAGAAAAAATATATACATTTATTTGAAAGAAAACTTACCAACTACACATTAGAATTACTGTTTAATTTAGTTATATTAATATTTACTGTTGGGAAGAAGACAGTATATTCTGAAAAATTAGCAATAAAATGATAAACATTTATCAGTGAAATTTAAATAAAAAAAGGGTAAAAAAACAATAAATAAATATAGGTAAATATGTAATACATCATTAAATTGCTGAAATATTAATACATTGTTATTATGTAAAATTGTCAATTTTAATGATATTGAATATTTATTATGTTTTATATGTTTTAATACATTGAATCTTTTTTTTAATCAAATTTGTAGTGACCAGCCTATATTATAATTTGTTAGATTTGTCATTTATTAAATTTGATCAAACATTTGCCTAGGTTTACAATTATATATATATATATATATATATATATATATATAAATACAGTCTACTGAACAACTAAAAAAGAAAGTGCTCAAAATTGAACTTTCTGCAGATGAATGCATTTAACACATCAGTCTCATTCTGACTGTGATTGTCACACTTTATTGAAAAAAAATAATACTAATACGAATATTTCTGACAGGAAATGATTTCCCATTACTGCTCAATGTCGGCGTAGGGGAGCAACAGAACAGAAAAAAACAGAAACTACTTGACTACATTAATTCTAAATTGCAAACATGGAACGTATCATGAATTATTAAGACGAATAATAATAATGCTGATGTTATATATCACAATATGTGTGCTGTAAATGCATATAGCGCTCTCTAAAAAGCTTCCATGATTGTCTGCGTTACTATAACTCAAATGAATAGAGATGGGAACCCTGTATCAGAATCAGCCACGACTGAGCCCCTCTTCAGAGATGAGTCTGAGGTCAAAGTTCAGCGACCCTCACAGAATCAATATTGTCTGTTACTCTATAGATAAGGCATGCGCTGCGCTTTATTGTTTTATGAGGTCTACTACTTCAGATTGGTTTTGCCTCCTGAACCGATTCGGCTGTGCTCGACTGTGACTTGCATGCCACCTGTCTGTCGGTGTCCACGTCCCAGAATGCACCAGTAGATACTTTGTAGCTTTGCAAGAAGTTCCGCTTTTCCTGCAGTCGAGCTGTAAGACAACAGCATGTGTTACGGTGCTCCCTCTGCTGGCTCAGCAGGTTCATAATGAAGCCAAAACTGGATAAACAGCATCCTCTAGCGAGCAGAGTAGAGTCTCATTTCTGGGTTTTTCTTCCTTTTTATTTGAAATCTCAGCGATTCCTAGAAACAGTGGTACTTCCCTTCAAAACAAGTCAGTGGATCAGGTCGACTATAGCTTGTGTCTTTGGCAAAAGAACAATTCTAATTCTTGTGTTGATTTATACATGTTTTATGAATTTGGTCCTGAATTGAATCGAAGTTCTGCAAAAGCGCTGTTCTGTATTATAGTCTCTTTTGGCTTTTGTATTTCTTTTTTGTACTTTACTGTCTACGTGCTGTATTGAATAAACAGCATGAGCATGAACTGACGCAGAAATCCTTCTTCACCATCCATTTGTGACTTTCTTAGCCATTCATAAGACTATCACGTCATCCACTCCGGGTGCGTTTTTCAACTTTTTATGCTTCAAGTTTCCATTTTCTACAAAAATAGGTTCTTCTTTTTCATCAAAAGCAGTCACGTGTCCGGGGCTCTGAATGCATCACACGTAGAGGGGGGGCGTCTCTGGGAAGAAGACTCAGAAATTGCTAAAAATCTCGTGCTTTTTGTTCCAGTCCATCTGGGGTGCTTTCTTTCTGGCGCGTTTGGCGTGAGCTTTCTCTTTAGCCTCCGCTGCCGTGGGGCTCAGACACAGACCTATTTCTTCAAACGGGTCGAGAAGATGACTGCTGCTCTCCCTCGAGAACTGCAAAATATAAATACACTCATAACACTGTTGCAAACTGCCATATTGCAGTAAATATTGAGTATTTGGCCTTAAAATGCATTAAATGCATTTTGTGTAATATAATATATGTATGTGTGTGTGTATACGCAAGTTTGAAATTATTGCAATCTATTTGACAAAAATATTCTTTGTGTATTATTGTAATTGTATTACAATTTAAAATAACTGCTAAATTTATGTGAAAAGCTGTATATTTTGCATGATTACTCCAGTCTTCAGTGTAACATGGTCCTTCAGAAATCATTCTAATATGCTGATAATTAAACATGAAAAAAAAATCTTAATTATTCCAAACTTTGGAGCAGAGGTGTGTGTTTGTGTCACTAATTTACAGTGGGTACGGAAAGTATTCAGACCTCCTTGGGTTTTTCACTCTTTGTTATATTGCAGCCATTTGCTAAAATAATTTAAGTTAATTTTTTCCTCATTAATGTGCACACAGCACCCCATATTGACAGAAAAACACAGAATTGTTGACATTTTTGCAGATTTATTAAAAAGAAAAACTGAAA
>JAUMHI010000039.1:1036514-1059266 GCA_032359435.1 Enteromius unitaeniatus | reverse complement strand
GATTTTTTTTTATGCCAAAAATCATTAGGAAATTAAGTAAAGATCATGTTCCATGAAGATTTTTTGTAAAATTCCTAGTGTAAACATATCAAAATGTCATTTTTGATTAGTAAAATGCATTGATAAAGATATTCATTTGGACAACTTTAAAGGTGATTTATTTTGATTTTTTTGCACCCTCCGATTCCAGATTTTCAAATAGATGTATTTCGTCCAAATATTGTCCTATCCTAACAAACCAATAGAAAGCTTATTTATTGACCTTTCATATGATGTATCTCAGTTTTGTAAAATCTTACCATATGACTGGTTTTGTGGTCCAGGGTCACATATATAAAAGTTACTCTAAAGTTTATAAAAATCCAAAACTTTAAGTTTGTAAAGATTTCAAAAGATGTTTTAAGAATAATAGTAAAAGCATTCTAATTGGTATAAAAGCATGAACTTTTATTCAGATGAAATAAAGTCATGCTGAAATTCAGTTTCATGTTCACATATGCTATAGCAGACTACATAGAGTTAAAAACAATCCAAGACAGGAAGACTTCATTCCCCTGAATTCAGG
This sequence comes from Enteromius unitaeniatus, assembly GCA_032359435.1. Classification (NCBI taxonomy): domain Eukaryota; kingdom Metazoa; phylum Chordata; class Actinopteri; order Cypriniformes; family Cyprinidae; genus Enteromius; species Enteromius unitaeniatus. The sequence goes on along the minus strand of JAUMHI010000039.1, from coordinate 1,058,701 downwards.
AGCAGTCCATGCCACCTCCTCAACACAGCTGACCTCTGATAAAACAACTACTCTCCCAGAGAAACTCAGAGGAGTCTGGGACTGGTAGGAGGAACAAGCATTTCTCTGTTTCTGACTATTTCACTGATAAATCCCTCCAAACTTCATGATTTTTTTTGGCTCAAATAAACCTCCCTGCTCCCCTCTGAAGCATCAGTTATAATATTTCCATTGTTCCACCCCTAAGTGCTCCCCAGCATTACGCCCTCTTCTTGCCACTCCAGGTCCTGAGCTTTCTGTTCCAGGCCTGAACATGGATGTGTGGGATAAGTATGGGAAAACACTCGGGAGAGCGGCAGATGCAGCGCAAAGCATTCCTCAAACTTCCTGTGACTGTCACAATAAGCCGCTGCCTGTGTGTTTCAAAGCATGGGCTTGTAAAATGATACAGATGCTTCTGAATTATTGACACCGGGACCTCTGGGATTTCTCACACGTGACTGTCATTAACCCTTTCACCAGCGGGGCATCCAGAGCACAAAACAAAGCACAACAGAAACTGCATGCGCATATGGAAGCTACTTTGTTTATTTTAATTCCTACTGAATCAAAAGCAGTAGGGCTAGGAACCAAGAACCGTTCTGTATTCTTATAAGGAAATGAAAGGCTCTTATGAACTGCAAACAGTGTAATCTGATTCCTGAACGAACGATCAAATAGTTTTTTGGTAAAACAATGTATAGTGTTATAAGTGTAGTCTAATTCTGGAACAAAAGATTCAAATGAATCAATTTGAGTGGGCTGGTTCTTTTAGTGAATCAGAAACATCTAACGAAGCACAATCTGTACAGTGTGATTCCCAAATAAATGACTCAAATAAGTCAGGCCTCTTTAGTGAATCAAAAACGTTCAGTGCAGCTTAACTAGACTGAATCTTAATCAAACGATTCTTTTTGTCGTCTGATGACTGAATGAATGACTCAAGAAGTAATCTATTCATCTTTGGGTTTTTTTTGTAAATAACAAAAAACATATAGTGCAACTACTGTAGTTCATTTCCTGAACAAACCATTGTAATGAATTGGTTTAAATGGGCCGAATCCAAAACATTCAGTACAAAACAACCAGTGAACCATTAGCCAGTCATTTTTAATGAGTCAAAAACAATCAGTACAGCTTGACCAGTCTGATTCACAGTCAACTGATTCTGATGAGCTGGAGGTTTATGATGAATCAATTTTACCTGTTGAACAAATGATTTAAATGAGTTGGTTTGAATGAGCCGAATCATTGAGGACAGCACAATCAATCAGTGAAGCCCGTTTCCTGAACAAATGAGAGTGAATCAGAAACATTCATTACACCCTTAAAAAGTGTAGTCCAATTCTCATTTAAATAATAAGGTTTTTTCTTTCTATGCATAAAAAACATACAACACAGCTTAAGTACCTATTTTTAATCAAATGATTCATAAATAATCAAAAACATACTGTGCAACAAGTGTAGTCTGATACCTAAACAAATGACTCTGGTGACTTGATTCTTTCTATTGAATCAAAACCAGGAGGCTTGTGACTGACTGCCAAAATATGAACACTGTCAAAGCCTATAGCGATGTTATGGTGCCTAATTGTGGAATAAAGTCTGTATTTTCTATCTTCTTTGCCTACAAACGTATTCTCGTCGTTTCATAACGTTAAGCCACTGATGGCATATACTGTTCTGCACATTGATGGTCGTAATTGTTTGGCAGTCAGTGGGATAGTCCTCCCGGTTTTCATCAAAAATATCTTGAATTGTGTTCGGAAGACGGACAAATCTTTTACTTGTTTGGACAGCTAATGACGAGAAAGTGATTAATGACAAAGTTATTGCTGAGTAAAAAGATGAAAATGCTTAAACTGATCAAACATGAAGACAATAAACACAAGTGTTACAATACATGGTTTATCTGTGTACACCAGTATACTGCAAATGATAAGACCGTGCCCATCCCTACAAATGAGTAAGTTCTTTTTCATGAATCAAAATGTTTTTCCTTGAAAAGAATCAAATACATTCAGCACAACCAGTGTGATCCAAGTCCCATATAAACCACTCCTAAAAAGTCAAGTAACTTTCCCCAACACTGGTGAACACTAAAACTCTCTGATTCTGATAAAGCTCTTTCTGATATATAAGTTCAGGATGTACGAAAAAGGCCAAAATAGACCTAAAAGAATCATTAATGCAACTACTAGGAGCTACAATTGATTCAGTTCATTTGAATCACATCCCTAAACCGTGCACGTTACTTCACGTGTTTGCTTCTCACGTTTGTAATGTGTGTTTGTGTGTGTTGATGATGCTCCAGAGCCCCACACCCATGTTATCAGAGCAGCACAGACACGCACCGCACGCCAGCACCGCCTGCAGCAGTTGACACGCCGCGGGACCCAGACGGCAGAGGGGCCCCGGCCCCACACAAACCTCTCACCCCCAGCAGGAAACACAGAAGGGAGTCACACAGGAAGTGCACAGATCAGAGCAGGGCGGAGACTGGAAACACACGCACATATAAACATATTTTTCTCAATCATACGGACGTGGAAAAATATCGCACACAAACCTATCGTAAAACGCTCTTGTATTTTAGCCATTAGTCAGCTCTAACTATAATGTCTGTTAAGCCTATCAGTTCTCCAAAAACGCTCCAAAATGCAGAGCCTTATTCACAACCAATCGAATCTCCCGAGCAGAAAACCTCTAGACACGCCGGTGTCGTGTTACGCTGCCCCCCTCGGAGCTGTGTGACCCCAAGCAAGCATGCTGAATCAATTAGACCAGATTCCCAAGCACTTACGACATGACTTCTTCCGCTGAAAACTGGTTTTGTGTGCGTAACACCAGAAATGCACATTGTTTGGATAACACACACGATAAAGCATGAGAGGACATGGATTACGCTAACTGAAAGACTTTCAATATTATGCATCATGTGACTTGTGGCTAGGTATGGTGACCCATACTTGAAATTAGTGCTCTGCATTTAACCCCTTCATTATGACGGTAAACGATTATAACGCCATGTAATGTGAAGCTGAACCCGTGTTATGATGCCTCCCTATAGTTATAGCTGTTACTATTGGAACGCATGATGTCCACTAGCTTTTCTAACTGTTCAGGGTGTGATGTTACACCCAAACCAGCATGTGGAGATGACCTTTGACCTTTACTTACAATCACAGCCACAAGGAATCTGGAGTAAGAATTTATTTATTTATTTATTTGGAGGAAAAAAACAATACTTTTATTCATGCATTCAATTTATGAATGAATCAATTTATGAAAGAATCCTGACGTTTACACAAAAACATTACGCAGCACAACAGTTCCCAACATTTCTAAAAATAAAAAATGTTTCTTGAGCAGCAAATCAGCATATTTTAGGTTTCTGAAGGATCACTGAATACAGGAAATTCAGCTTAGCATCACAGGAATAAATTAAATTTTAAAGCAAAACATCTATTTTAAAAAGCCCCTATTATAGATTATGAAAGGTATTGGGACACCTAAACAACAGGTTAACAAGAACGTTCGTCAAACAACACTTTCATTTCCTTAAAATATGTATTTATATACCTTATTTGTTTAACTATTTATTTTTCCAAAATTCTCCAGTGATTGGTCGATTTCATTTAAAGCAGCGTTTGTGAGCTTTTAACGCTCCAAAAGCGGCACCTAATGGTGAAGAATGAATCTGCATTTTCATTCAGACCAAAACAAAAAGACCAACAAGTGGCCAGAAATAGGCTAATGTTTCATTTTGACGTCAACATGAAACGGTCTGGGACTTAATCGAATAAATTTAGCCTTGGTGATGATAAGAGTCTTGACGCACATCCTCAAGATGAAGCAGAGCTCTCACACGAGTGAAGGCTTCATTAGGTTTGTTGTGTTTGTTTCTGGAGACAGAGACAGCGTGAGGCTGCCGCTCAAACCTACGCAGCCTGACCTCAGCGGTTACATCACATCAGCGCTCTACATTCACAAGCTCCTCACAGCCTCTAGATGCATCAGAGTTTTTAATCAATGGCACACAGAAACACAAATGAACGATCATACTGAATGAAGAGGTCTTCTTAATACCCAGACAAAGTTTGGGGTGAGGTTTTTGAAATATTTTTGAAAGCATCTGTTCTGCTCATCAATTATTTGATCAAAAATACAAAATATCATATATATATATATTTGATAACATATATATCAAATAATATATTGAAGATAATAATAATAATATTAATACAACTACTGAAATACAACAAAATAAAAACAAACTCTCAATTATAATATTAATAATGATAGTGTGTGTGTAAAATAAACAAATTTCTAAAGTTCCTCCAAACATGCTTCTCCAGCCCAGATCTGGGGCAGTGAGTGATGGCTTTCTCTTCAGTCGCATGAGCAGCACATTCAGTTTGTCAAAGCGCTCTGGTTAATGTCCTGCAGACAAACAGTCACTGCTGCTCTGGCTATCGAAAAGACCACCAAACCACGTTAAGTGGGATGGTGCCTGTTTTGTCACACATCTGACCCTTCGCTGGAATCCGTGCCCCTCCCCCTTGAGCTCAGCCTGAACCCCTCGAGCTCAAGAATGTCCCACAGACCCGCACATCTGGACTCCACACAGCGGAGGAGGAGCTCAGGCTGAGCGAGAGAGGGAGAAGAGCTACAGCGCTGAGGAAACAGCACAGAAACCATTGCCAAAGTAGAAATAATGTGCTTCAGACCTCAGCCTGAGAGCCCACAAACCAAAACTGTGCTGCGTTACAATGACAAGCAGTCAGCTCATATGAAAACCAACAAGTCTGTCATCATTTCCGTGCCCTCATTTCACTGCGAACCTCTATGACTTTCTGTCTTATGGACACAAAAGAATATTTTGACAACACTGGAGCCTAGTGAGATTAATCATAGAAGTGAAAAAAAAGGGTTTACCAACCCTTTTATGTCACACCTAAAAATATCTGTTGTCATTTCATCAAATAATTACAACACATTAAGTAAAATAAAGACAGCATGAGCACATCAAGCTTGCAAAAATATAATATAATATAATATGTTAAATATTTGAATTCAATGTTGAATTGTAATATTTAAGAATATTATATTGCATAAATTATACAGCATTATGTGATATAACATAATAATTGTACATAATTTAAAAATATATTTATAATTAATTCATAAATGATAATATTTTATGAACTTTATATTATACTAAACATCAATACTTATAATTACTCAATGATTAATTAATATTATATTGTATTATATTATAGCATTACACCTTAAAATATCATTTCTCATTGCATTGCAAAACAAATATAAATGAAAATAAACGGATTTAAATAATATATAAATTAAATAATAATATTATAAATCAAAGTAAGTGGCATAACTGAGACTTACCTAAATAGAAGTTTGTTTGTTATTATTATTATAAAATAATAATATATGTTATTAAATATCATTATTAAATAATATATTTATTCTAATATTTATAATATTAATATTGCATTGCATAACAAATATAAAATTAAATAAAATAATAACATAAAATAATTTATTAATAATAATAATAAAAAGTAAGTGCCATTTATTCTTATAACTAAGATTTACTTTTATAATAAAATAGAAGTTTGTGTGTTATTACTATAATAAAATAATGTGTTATTAAATATTAATATTAAATTAAATAATATGATTAATTTAATATGTAAAATATTAATATTGCATTCCATAGAAAATATAAATTAAAATAAATAGAATACAGTAATAACATAAATATATATAATAATTTAATAATAATAATAAAATTCAAAGTAACTGGCATTTATTTTCATAATTAAGATTTACTTTAATAATTAAATAGAAGTTCGTTTGTTATTATAAATAGAATAATATTTGTTATTAATTATTATTATTAAACTAAATAATATAATAATTCTAAAATTTAACATATTAATATTTGAAATGTTTTTTATTTTACACACACACATACACACACACAAACACACACACATAGTATGTATGTATGTATATATGCATTTGTTTACATTTCATTATCTCTACAGCATCACTAGCTCAGTGCAATTATACTAACTACAATACTGTAAGCAGCTGAACTTTAAAAAGCTGTAATTTCATAAGGCTGTTTGACTTCAGGCATCACAACAAACATATTTATATGAGACAGTCGAATCCAAACGGCAAAATGCAGCCAAAATGTGATGAGTCAAACCACAAACACTCTGTCCAACAGAGCAGAGAGGCAACAAAAACAATACAGGACCACATAGGAATCAGTTTTATTAGGTGAAACCGCACACCAGCGCATTGCAATCGAAAGCGCATAACTTTCAGTTAGTTGCCATGGAAATACGGAGCCAAAATTGCCTTTAAGAGCAGGTTTGGCTGGTGCACATGTCTACAGGGATATTAGTCCACTAATGAACCGAGCACACTGACTGGTGTTCAAGTACACAGACATGCAAACGCTGGCTGGCTGTCATACGAACCTTTACCTGCAGGTCTAACTTTCCCATGATGCTTATGTTTCAACACACCAAACCAAAAGCAGCCTTTCAGCTCCTGGACGTTATTATTGCACTCAGGTGATCCGTATGCCATGACTATCTAGGCCGGAGGTTATCCTCACACATCTCTTGCACTGGATTGTGTTTGTTTGGACAGATGTGCGATGCAGAAGCACATGGTTTCATTTATGCCAGCAGGAGAAAAGGAGGTTTGGAGAACCGGAGACTTCGGATCTGTTTCGATCTCCTGCATTCATCACGAGCGCGTGTGGAAGTAGGTCAGTCCAGCATCGCTCCAGATCTCACGTTCTCTGACCCAGATGACTGTCAACACCGCGGGACCAGCGAAGTGTATTTAACTCTCTTAAACGGCCTCGCTCCGCAGCCTTGAAACTGGATTGTTGGGAAAATTTTCATATGATTCTCCATGATTAAGTGATATTTAACGCACAAAATCAAACTGTGTCATCATTTTCTCACCCTCAAGTCCTTCCAAACCCGACTTCATTTAACGGCAGAGAAAAGTTCAACAAATCTGCACCTCTTTGACTTTCGTGACCAAATAAATATAAATCATCTTTTCTGTTACATAAGGGTAAATAAATAATGACTTGAATATGAATATGAATATTTGATTAGTCAATCAAATAGAGATTTAGTGCCCGCCCACTTTTTCAGCTTCAAAGTAAAACATCTTGTTTAAATAATGTATGTATGTGTACGGTTTATTTATTATTCATATATAAATACACACACATACAGTATATATTTTGAAAATATTTACAGTAAAATGTTTTTATTATATGTTATTAAAATCAATATATTTGATATGTACACAACATATTTTTCTTAAATATAAACATGCATGTGTTTGTATTTATATATAAATAATAAACATACACAGTGCACACTCATATTATGTAAATAAAAACGTTTATTTTGGAGGTGATTTATCATGATTCATTATTTGACAGCACTGCTATTAAATAAAAGGTTGCTGATGTGATCTTCAGAATCAGTATATTTATATTTAAATGTAATTACTTGATTGCATTCGTGGTGCTTCATGGGAGTGGGCGGGGCTAATTTGTTCTCTGTGATTCTCTGATTGGTGGCATTTTCTGTACAGCATCATGGGTAATGTAGTTTTTCTAACAATTCCACTATTAATCAATAATTTGAAAAATAAGCTAAATGAATGTGAACCTGTATAGCATAGAAAGGATATGCAATCAATTAAGAGTCTCTGGGCTCACAGATCTGTTTTTTTTAAAGTTTAACAGTTACTGGAGAAAATGACTAGATTTTAAGTTCTCTTTAGAAAACGTGGAAATATAGAAAAGATTCAGCACTGTCATCTGTCTGCTTGTTCAGTGCGCTGTTTTATGAACATTCGGTAGATTGTGAAACCCCCCGGACATCTTGAGAACAGCTTCAGATGATCATGTAATTCCTCCATATGAGTAACAGCTGGAGAAAAGGCTACTCTGGAAAAACAGGGACAAATAACAGCCCTAAAATCGTCAAATATTTATAAAGCGCTGTGGAAGATCCGTACAAAGGATCCTCTGGATCAGTGTTCACAACGCAATGCATATAACTTTTCCTAGAGCTCCCTGAAGGAAAAACTGAAAGGGAAAGGAAAGATTTAAGAAGTCCAAATGCCTTCTCGGATTGCTGACAATTTGCTGAGTATGAAGAAAATGTTAAAAGGCCAACAATAATAAGCACTTACTCTGGTGGGGAATTAAATATATATTTCAGAACAGTGTTCTTAAATAAAAAAACTCCCACATATTTATTTATTGATTTTATTCTACAACAAAACAATAAATAAAACAACAGCAAAACAAAAACAATATATACAAATACAAATAATTAAAAAATATGTAAATTAAAAATATATATATATAAAACAATAACTCAGCAAACAACCAAATAAAATTAAACAATAAACAAAAGCATCATGTAAAACAATAAATAAAACAGACTAAACAAACATACGCCATCAAATTTCTAAAGTACATACTTAGTGTTTTGCTCATTTGAATGATGTCCATGTGCTAATGTTTAATTACTGTATTTATGACTATTTTATTAATTATATCTGTGAAACATTCCATGCTTGTTACGTTGATTACAAACTTGTAAACTCTGATTACAAAGGCTGCATGTATTTCTGTGAGTGTGATTCACACAAACCCTCTTCAAGCGCTGAGAGTTTAAGGTTTCTACCCCTTCCTAGGACCCCTTCCTTTATGGCTTAGGACTCCCATATCACCTCAAACACACACACAACTCTGCTTCCAAAGACAGCCTCTGTTTCCTGCCTGAAAGGTTTTATAATGTCTTTGTGCTTCCTAATATGCTATTTTCAAATACGAACTGTCCTGAAGACGCTGCATGAGGTCATGTAACAACGGGGTTAGTTGTCACATGTAGAATTTTTTTTTTGTAAATTGTTGGTGGCCACCTTTTTGTTTGGGGCAAGTCATAAGTGATATGCTGTTATTTTATAAAATATATATATATTTTAAAAATTATACTAACACCAAACATTTAAGCAATTGTATAGATGATGCAATGAGCAATGTTCTAAAGAGAGTATGGTTTCATGAGTCATCACTTTCCTATGGTCCACAGACGTCTGGAGAAAGTCAATGGTTGGATGGTTTCAATACAAGCAACTGTTAAACACTCAGGGGAATCATCAACTCCAATGATAGGTCTGTATGGGCAATAATATCAGCCAAAATGAGGCCACTGTACAGGAAGACACATGGCTAAACACAAATAGAGTGGTTTGGATCATCAGAATATGGCTTTTCCAATCACCAAATCCAAAAACTATTATTACTGGATATTCTGAAGAACATTTCCACATACTTTGACTAAAGAGGTCCTTCTTAAAACTGGAAAATATCCCCCTACACAGTTCAGTTAAACTTTGAGTTTATCAGAATGTATATGACGAAAACAAATGTTAGAATTAGAACCAAAACAGGCTTTCATGAGAACATGTTAAAGTTCCATACGGAATGTTTACTCTTCAGTTCCGTTCTTAGAATAGCACGGAATCCAAAACATTGATTTGAACTATTTAATATCCAACGCACCATAAAGCAACACCCATACATGAGTGATTTAAAAGCCATGGAGGACATCTTCAGGTCATACATCACTCTTAAATCAAAAGAAAAGTATGATTTTGAGGTGAAATTAGACAATTTTACTACATCCTACATTCATCGTCCAAGGTTTCTCTTCGCATTTTATTCGATTTGGGTCGGATTGCTAAAAAGTAAAGTCAAGTGCTTCACCAGTGAAGGCTACGATCTGCAGCTGTTCTCCCATGTAGCTCTGCTCATCTTCTGATAGATATCACAAACAGTCTCTCCGTTTTAACCTGGTGGGCTGCTGCGATGTTTAATGTCACCTTTAACATTATCACACACATGTGGCTGTTACACACCCACCTACCACTCACACACTCACATGTTTCCCACTCCACTCCGTCTTGTTGAAACAGCAGTGAATTATGCAAACCCGTTTGGAAAGTAGGCTTTAAGCGAGAGCAGATGTTGGATGTTTGCATTAGGCTCAAAAAAGACAAATATAATATTTGAGATCTTATACAAATATTACATTACCAGACGAACGACGGCCATTTTTGCGATGTATCTTCAAACATGATCTACACGTGCTAACTGATGGCTAAACAAACCTATGACCCTTAGAATTATACACTTGAGCAATTAACCTATCCAGAAATGTTTGCGTTAAAGGCATAAATGATCATCAAGGCATGTGTCTTGTTTAAGAAAGACGTGCTAGCGCTTCTATGCCATCAAACTAAGCCATTTTGACTGGAAAACAATGCAATGGGTAAAAAAACCACTCTGAGACTTTTGATCCGAGCAAATAAACATGCACTTAGCAACCATCCAGAACAATCCATAACAGAACATCCTCATAACCAAGTTATTAATGCAAACCAAAACTTTCATCAAGTAAAATTAGTATGTACATACACAGTATTTAAACTGAAATGATATGCATTGTGAGAAGCACTATGCAAAATAAACATGAACTGAAACAAATATAGGGTGCTTTTTCAGGAATAACACTGGAAAACAATAAAACTAGCTCTTTAATGAATTTTTCTTCAATGGGTAAGCCATGGGAAACAGGCTAATGTACTGGAGACACTCATTCACTACAAAACCAATACAGCTTCACATTTTGGACACTGACCAACCATGACAGAGCCCAACAAGATAATATCTGAGATACTCACTTAACTCATTCTTGTTTTAAACTCACGTTAACACACGAATCCATAGTTATTGCAGCACACATGTTAACTACACAAACTAACCGATAACCTCTACATAAACAGTCTCTGAGAACTAGATTTAAGTGATGACATCACCCAGGCCAGCTGTCATAGGACATCCAGATGTTCAATGTATTTCATGATGCAGAGACAATCATTTATATATGAATGGAGAAGGGCCAACAGCGTGGGTTAATCGAAAGGTTCCACACTCTTTAAAACAAAGGTTCCAAAAGTGATGTCATAGAAGAACCATATGAGAATAAAAAAATACCAGTGGATGTTTTACTTGTCTGAAGCATATCAAGTGAATAAACTAGTCTTCATCGGCTCACCTTTTTGCAAGAGTCAAAATTTCAGTTAAGTGCTCGGTTCACGCATGTGCATATCAGCGGCTCTTCAGTCCCGTCAAAAGAATGAATCGGACATCAATCTAGACCATTTGCCTGAGGCTCTGGATCACATAATAATATTCGGTTTCTTGCACAAACTGATTGTTTCGCTTCATAAGGCAACTAGGAGTAATGGGAATTCATTTTGTGCTGCTTGATATGCTTTTTTTTACTCTCAGAAACAGGCAGCTGCTGTTTCTGCTCAAAAAAAAGTGAATGGATCCATACCTTCTTAGCAGCTCGTGACGGAGGTTTCCTGATGGGTTTGGAGATCTCGGGTCGTTTGGACACCGAGCCATTGCCCTGTTTACTGGTGGACGGTGAAGGTGAAGGGGTCGTGGCTGCAGGGCTCATCCGGATGGCCATTTCCTCCGTGCAGGTGAGACGAAGGCTACGAAAGTACTCGTCAGTCTCTCGGTCAACCACCAGAAGTCTGGTCTCATGTTCCACGGCTTTGATCCGCTGCACCACCTGAGTATAAGAGAAAGTTAGCATGAGGTCTAAGAGACACACTTTCCACTACACTTACATTCATACCTTGTTATTTGATCGTCCTGTCAAAACTGGAACTGCACACCTGCCATCATACATGACTTCAACATATACACCATGTTAGTGTGTCTGAGCAGAAAGACAGATCTGGGCATAAGGTCTCCTCCAGCTGCTGTCACAGCTTCATCGCTCTATTAGAGTCATTGCAACTACAGATACGCATCCAGTTTCATTGTGTGTTCACAAGAACATTTGCCACTTAAGTCAACTCTCAGTTTCTTTGGAAGCTTGTTTCCAGTTTCTCACAATTCAGATTTTTTTTGGTCTGAATTTCAAAATAAAGACTTGCAATTGTGAGAAAAAAATAATAATTGCAATACAAAAAGTCGCAACTACCTTCTTTCCGTTTGGAGTCAGAAAACAACTGAAATGTAAACTCAGAATTTTGACAAGAAAGGTTTGAAATTCTGAGAAAAAATGTTTGAATTTGATAAAGTTCTGAATCCTGAATTCTGAATATATCTCACAGTTCTGAGCTTTTTTCTTATAATTGCGAGAAACAAAGTCCAAATAATGAGATAGAATATCCTTTTTTTTCCTGAAACAAAAAAGGAATGGAGATATAAAAAGAAGATAAGTCTGAATTGTGAAATGTGAACCTTTCAGATGTGTGAGACGTAAACTTGAAATTGCAAGAAAATTCTGACTTATGATAAAATATCACAATTTCCACTAATTCTGTGGCGGTAAAGGGCTTCCATTTTGTTCTTATATGAAGTACTCTTTTATTTTCCATGAAAAGCTGTTTCCAAAACCTTCTTAACTCAAACAAACGAATGTCAAGTGTTTCAAAGATACCTTCTGCTGTTTATACAGGCCTATAAACACACTACTGACACATTCAAATAACTATTTTATACATTTACAATAACATTAGTTGTTGAAACTACGAAATAACACAAATGACCAAACACAAATAAAAAGCTTAGGCTATAAGAGCTTCTCTGTCTAAATCCCAACTACTCAATCTTGTCATTTATCAAACAACTTTACAAGGTACATCCTAGGATACTGCCTTTTTATTCAGTTTTATTCAGATATTCCTACACAGTCACAATTTATATTTTATACAAAAATTGCAATTTATAAATTACAAATACGTTCAATCAAAACATTTGTGATGCAAAGCTGAATGTTCAGCATCATTACTCCAGTGTCTCATGATCCTTCAGAAATGATTCTGATTTGATGATTTGCTGCGCAAGAAACAATTCGTATTATTATTTATGATGAAGACAATTGCGCTCCTTAACGTTTTTGTGGAAACCCTGATATATATTTTCCAAAAATATATTAATATATCTATCTATCTATATATCTATATATCTATATATATATATATATATATTCATATTTTAAAGAATAAAAAGTTCAAAATAACAGCATTCATTTAAAATGAAAAAACATGTTTTTACTGTCACCTTTGATCCATAAATGCATCCTTACTTACTAAATCTACTATTAATTACAGTGTAAAACATGCAAATTTGACAAAACATAAAATTTTAAGCCAACTAACTTACCCCAAACTTATATTATATTATATAATAATTAACTATAATTAATATAATATAAGTCTGAGCTGTTTCAAACGAAAAAAACAAAACAAAAATAGCACTGATCGATCCTAATATATATTAATTCCTTTGCTTTGTCTCAAGATGCACACTGATAATGTTTTTTTTAAAGCCAAGTTTATAAAAAATGATTTAAATGTCCCAATTATACTACAGCCTAACCCTGGCTCAGACTAAGTCCTGTGTCTGAAACCACACCAAAATATATTCGTACCTCACAGAGCATTTTTACACTCTGGGGTAAGTACTAGCTTACACTTTCCAAAAAAATGAAGCTTCAAAGGGGTGCATCACAGCGATGAACCAGTTTTGGTTCCCCAAGGAACCTGTTTTGTAGTGAAGAACATTACACTGTTAGAACCTTGAGTTAAAGGTTGTTTTTGAAGAGTGTGTAGGCTGAAGAGAGGCAGTGTAAGGTGAGCTCAGCACAGGTGTGTGATGTACCTGGTGGTGTGTCTCTCTCTCCACGTTCTCGCCGTTCACCTCCACCACACGGTCACCCGCGCGCAGTCCCGACGCCTCCGCCGGGGACGCGCGCTCCACTTTCCGTATGTACTGCCCGGTTTTTCCTTTCTCTCCGTGCAGATGAAACCCGTAGCCGTTCTCTCCTTTCTTCATCGCACACAACCGAGGCTTCAAATCGCTTGCCATTGTATAAAAAAAAGCGTTGTTTTGTTTTTCTTCCACCGAAAACTTAACGCACAGGTTTACAAAGCAGCATCGCAAGCCTGCGGTTAACTGCACACAACAAAACAAAACTAATGTGCATGCACTGCTCAGTGCATCACACACAAACACACAAAACACAGTCCGAATCGATTGCACGCTTCCCCGAGGAAAATGCAAAAGTGGAGCCGGCGAAACAGACTGCGTAACTACCTGTGGATGTTCACAGACGCATCCAAAACTCCTCCATGAGACATTCTGCCCACGGAGAGAGAGACGCAACGGGTGCCGCTGTCCACTGTAAGACCGCCCATCAACAGCTTCAGCAGAGATGCCTGGGAAAAGCGTATAGAAATTGTATTGAATTTGGACAACTGAAGGAATTTCAAGTCTTTGAAATGATGTTGAATATAATTCATTCATATTAAAATACAAAAAATAATTATTTCGCGCATCGAGCTCAGTAAACAGGGAACCTTGAGAAAGGCTACATAATAATAATAATAATAATAAATAGGGTTGCACTACACATCCTTGCTGAAAAACAATAGGCACCATCAGAATATTTAATGATTTTACTGGTTTTAATAAGAATTGTAGTTGGTAATTGATCACTATCTATTGCTGAACTTAATGGATCCTAATACAAAAATCATTTTTAATCGTTTTAATGCTCAAGGGTTTTTCATTGGGGATGTTGCATGTGCTTGCTATTATAACAACACTGTTATTATAACACTATTATAATAGTAAATCTAAGGCAAACCCTAATCTAAGTACTTCAGTTAATTAGGCTAATATTACTCCGCACTTAAATGTATAATTACACTGTGACAAGGACAGTTATATTTCCATTTAATGAATAAATACTTTAGTGGGGGTTGAAACACTTTAATTGGCTTTGTGCAAAAAAAAAAAATGCATCTGAGCACACGAGTTGAGTTCAGCAGGTGAATGAACGGGGAGGAAAGGTGGATGACCAGAAGAGAGAAAGTATTTGGCGCTTATGGCGCAGTCGCATGCGCAACTTGGCGGAAAATATCAATAAATAATGTGAATTTGAGAACTTTTGAGGTCACAACCCACATATAGGGCGACCGCAGCAGCTGACCGTGCTGCCCTCTAGCGGCGGAGAGAAGTAACAGCGAGGAGCAGAAAAACATAAATATAACACACACCTTTATATGCATGTATATTAGTGCTGTCAAATGATTATGCGCATCCAAAATACGTTTTTGTGTATGTACTACGTGTATATATATATAAATATACACACATGCATGAATACAGTTGTGTTTTTTTGAAACGTGATTAAAGCTCAGTATTCTTATATTTTTATTTACACTTATTGTGAAC
This sequence comes from Enteromius unitaeniatus, assembly GCA_032359435.1. Classification (NCBI taxonomy): domain Eukaryota; kingdom Metazoa; phylum Chordata; class Actinopteri; order Cypriniformes; family Cyprinidae; genus Enteromius; species Enteromius unitaeniatus. Next base: position 1,043,265 of record JAUMHI010000039.1, on the reverse strand, counting down.
ATTGCACATTATATTTTTACATCAAAACATGACCAATATTTTAATTACTTTACAGAAAATGGCAAAAAATGATATTGGGCTGTTCAAAAAAATAGCAAAATAGTCTGTGTGTTTGGGGTCATTGTCTTGTTGAAACAAGGGCATTTCCTCTTCAGAGGCTTTAATTCAGTGTTTGGGGGTTGACTGACAAACTGTCTGCGGTCTCCAAACACTGAATTAAAGCCACAGTACACTCTGAAGACCGTGAAGCATGGTGGTGCAAGCATCATGATATGGGGCCGTTTCTCTTGCTATGGTGTCGGGCCTATTTATCACTTACCAGGGATCATGGATCAGTTTGCTTATAACAAAATACTTGAAGAGGTCATGCTGTATTGTGCTGAAGAGGAAATGCCCTTGAAATGGGTGTTTCAACAGGACAATGACCCCAAACACAACAGTAGGCGAGCAGCATCTTGGTTTCAGACTAACAAAATGAAGGTTATGGAGTGGCCGGACCAATCCCTGGACCTTGTGGGGTGACATCAGAAATACAGAGGACTTGTCAAATCATCCGTGGCTGGAATACCTGTTTACAAGAGCCAGAGGTTGGTTGACTCCATGCAGCACAGATGTGAAGCAGTTCTCTAAAACAGTGGTTATTCAACTAAATATGAGTTTAAGATTGATCTTTTCTGTGAATCACTAAAGTTTATGAAGTAAAAATGAGTTTGTATTGAAAATGGCAGACACTGCTATTTTTTATATAATTTTTTCCCCATTATTTTCTGTAATTAAAATATTGTTTTTCTTCATGTTTTGATGTAAAATATAATGTGCAGTGTTCTCAATAAATGGAAATAAAAATATTATAAATATTCTAACGTTTTAAAAAACACTGCTATTATTTTGAACACAACTGTATATTTAAGAAAAATGTGTTTATATTTATTATAAAATAGATATTATAAATATATAAATGTAAATATTTTCAATACTATATGTGCGTGCATTTATATATATATATTTATAATAAACATACACATTACACTTATATAATGTACTTAAATGTGATTAATCACGATTAATCATTTGACAACACTAATATGTATATATATATATTTATACACACGCACATATATTGCATATATTAATGCTAAATATTTCTAAACATTTCTCCAGCTTAAGTGATGCTTTATAAAGTGTCTATACTAGACTTTTCTGTAGGTTCCCTCAATTATTCTTTAAGGTAACATGATTTCTGTTATATATTTTGTAAATGTTTTTAAATAAACAACTGCTTCACAAATGTATTATTAATAAATTGATGTTGTGATATTGTTTCTTATAACCTCTCTTTGAACCACAGAACTGAGAAGCAGGAACGTGTTGAACTGCAACCTACAAAAAGAGCAATACGTAACAACAGAAAATGTAAATGTAAAATGAAGTTTCCATAAAGTAAAAAATGATGTGCAACTGAAAATATATCCTTCACAATACTCACCCTCACGTGCTTCCAGACATTCTCTCTCACATAAAATTTTTTATTAATTTTTTTTTTTTAGGTGAACCAATTTTAACTCAACTTTTAACATTAAATAAACAGACAGCAACAAAAAATACCATCAAAATTAAAATTCTTTACTGGTACAATTCATAGTAATGTAGTCATTTTGCAACAGCCAAAAAAACAAACAAAACTAAATATAAACAGACCAATATGCACTGAAAAGCATTTTACAAAAACACACTGCACAAGTCCTATTTCTCAGCTAAATTTCCAGAAAATAAATAGTCATGAACAAATCAATAGTATTTTACAAACGACTCCTTGAGGCCAACGCAGCGTTGACGACGCGGCTCGAGAAACGAACCCCTGACTTCTCAAACACATCCAACGACTCGCATAGGGCTTGTGCAACTTACATTTCCTTTAGAAAGACATAACAGTGCATTGTCTACTTGAACTAAAATGCTTAAAAACACAAAAAAGGAAAAAGATGATGACGACGGGGTGCACCCCTTATAAAATAAACACTGATATAAGTCGATTAAAAAGGTCTAATTACAATAAGTTACATTCCTGCAGCGAATCATGACTGTGATATGACTACTGACGAGAGAAACAAACAAGCGAGTGTTTTATGTCCAGTTTTGTTCAAATGTACACATATTAGTCCGCATAGAGTCCATAAACATTCATTCCTTTCTCTGGAGGTCAAACCAGGGTCTCCTGCAATTTATGGCTGTTTATGAGTATTTCTTAATGTAAAAAAACCAAACAAAAAACATTTTTTTTTTAAGTATGAAATGAAGTGCCTGTTGGGTGAAAACTTGCCTGGGTCATATTCCACCCTATTAAAAATGATAAACACTAATATATATTATATAATATATATATATATATATATATATATATTTCAATTATTAAAGTATTTCCACTCTCAATAATACTGCAAAATGTATGTATTACAGTATATGTTTAATCTGTATTACAATAAAAAAAAAAAAAACTAATTGAAATGAGTACAATTTAAAAAGAAGTGGAACAAATACAATCACAATGTAAAAAAAAATAAAAACAATGTAAAAATAGCATTAAGTTAGTAAATGATTTGCAGTGAAACATGACCCAGACACATTCTCATTAGGTTCGGTGAGATTTAGTGGTTTTCTAAACTAACACATACTCCCTCTCACAGCTGATGGCCAACTCACACGACAGTGACCAGTGGACGAGGCTGAAGTCCAGCTTCCTGAACTATATCTGTACATTCAGAAAACAAAGAGAAAAACAAAACACAGAATGAGAGAAGCGTGTTGTGTCTGAAGGCACAGATACCTCTACGGGTGAGAGCGCATGGGGCAGGAGTGTAACACAGGGCCCGGCCGCAGGGGCATGAATCAGTGCAAGAACAGGGATCTGGGACTGTGGGAATGAGTGGCAATCCTTAGCTTAAACGTGTTGCTCTTTCCCGCTGTGCTCCGTGTAACTCTGTTTCGGCCATCATTCATATTCGAGTCTTAAAAATGTGTCTAACAAGCCCAGGTTTGTCCGTGCTGTGCATCAAAGTCTGAGTGTTTTTCCTGTATGTACATAAAGGGTTATATAGTGATGTACAGTGGGCCTGATTACGGGGCGAGAGGTCTGCCGTGAACTCTGAAGCGATACAGGCAGGTGTATTCGGGATGACCCCAGTTCGACAGCACTCGCATCTCAATGATCTGAAAGGCCTTGTCGTTCTTCTCCTGGGAAAAAAAAAAAGTGAAACATGGTCAGAATGCTAGCTTTATTCCAAAAGATAGTAAGCAGCATATTACAGACCTGCAAACTCATCAGAGAAAAAAAGATCTGAACAATACATTGAATTACATTAAATAAAGACTAAATAAATCAAGCTAATGGAACAATAACTAACATATGGTCCAATGCCATGTCTCAAGTCAAGTGAATGAATCATCTTATAACAGGCATCCAATACTGACTTCCGGAAAAGGGGAATAACCAATGACATTAGAGACTATAACTAAAACAGCAAGCCCCGCAAGAGTTTGAAATGAGCTCGTGGGCTCCCGTTTCCTCGTGCAGATATGATTTACCGCACGCCCCAGCATCAGTGGTGCGCTCGCTTATTTGTGGCATAGATTTGCTGCCACACACCTCCCTCTCTTGACAGGCGCGAGCTCAGTGGAGAGTCCGATCTGCCCAGAAGTGATTTTATGTCCAAAGCACATTAAATGTAAGCAAAATGTCTACTTTTAAGGTTTTAAAGTGGTTTTTGGAATTATGTTTGAAATAATGTTTCAATTTGCTTTTTCTGACCTGTACATATTAAAATATATTAAAGATTAACGAACGATAAACATTTTTTAAAATAGTAAAAAATCTTATTAACAAATAAGCAAAACCTAAGACAGTGGAAAAAAATAAATAAAAATAAAATATTTGAAGTGAAAGCCATTCATCTTTTAATGTGTTATAAATAGATTTTTATTGATAAATTTTGCTGTCAATTTTTAGACTGAATGACATTTTAGTGGGTAGATCAGTAAATCAGGAAGAAATGTGTGATATTTAATTTTAGCTCAGAAAAACAAAAACAAAATTGCAATTAAATTAAACAGAAAACTTTTTTGAGAAAATGTTTTTTTTTTCTTTGACCCATGTACACATTTTACCATAACTGGGAAGATCTGGAGTGATTCTCCATCTTCTTGATAGGTGTAGTCTCCCAGCAGCTTCCCTTCCTCCTGGTATTCATCATCCAATCCCTGTGGATACAGACGGCAAGACTTACAAGCTGCACAACATGAGACTAGACACCACCTCTTCACACAAAAACACATGGGCTTTAGCATAAACGGCCGTAAATACATGCAAGCACACACTCATAAACCAGACGCACGTGTGTGTATTCTTACATAGACAGCGAATCGGCGCGGTGCGCTGCTGATGTTTCCAGAAGGAGAGAGGCTTTTGGGAATGTGCTCCAGGCAGAAGGAGGTAGGGACCATGCTTAAAGAGAGCCTGATCACCAGGTAGCCTTGGGAGCCTTTAAACGCCCAGCAGTTTCCTGGGTACATGTCCGGCTGTAAAGCAGACACAAATTCACCTCATCCATCTTTTTCTGTTTTAAATCATCCATGCTTTCTCTATCCACTGGTTTGAGCTGAATAAAAGTAGCATTTACTGATACGCATGATCGTTCACAGCTAGTGTGTCGTTTGAGGTGTTACCTGGATGACCACCCGGGGCGACTGCGAGAAGTACCAGAGCGGGACACCAAACAGGCTCATCAGTGCCGTTTTAGTCTCGTAGGTCTCAGAGCAGCGTGTGCTGAGGATACTGCCGCCTGCACACACATCAGTCTCATGTAAACACCTCTTTAAAGGGTGAGGGATGTTTACACAGGTTATGTGTTTTGTAGCCGCGCTCACCTCCAGACTCCAAAGCGTAGTCCACCTGTCCAGTGCGATCCTCGGAGTACAGCTTCAGTGCACGCTGCACGATCAGCTGGACTTGCTGAGAAATCGAAAGGAAACCGTTATCAGAACAGAGATTTAAATGACATTGGTATGTTAACCTTAAACGCAAAACGACAGCAGCTGTACCTCCTCAGACATCCCAGCAGCCCCGGCGGTGTGAGCGACAGTCTGAGTAACGGTTTCAGCCGAGAACTGCTGCTGCTTGCTCTCCTGCAGCTGCAGGGAAAGATTTCCCAGAATGCTGCGCTCCAGGGTCATAAGGGTGGCGGTGAGGTCAGAGGAGCGTGTGTACTGAGACGCCAGCCAGGGCAGCAGAGGCTCGGGAATCTCTGCTTCACCTCTGTCACGACCGTACAACAGAACGTACAACTGCTCCTTCACCTGCCAAACAAAATATATATATAACAAAACGGGAAAAAGCCAGATAAATGTATCATGTGCCATAAAAAACAAAAACCTACGGTTTCATGTATGGTATCGAGTCTGTCGCATTTGCCTTTGCATCCCATCACTCCTTGCAGCTCTCCTCTGATGCGGCCCAGCTCTGCTTCCAGCCTCTGAACCTCAGTGAGCAAAGCATCATGCTTCTCCTGAGAGACTCCAACACTGCGGCAGGAAACACACAAGCAGACATTAATACTGAGACTGAAACAACGACTTCAGCTGGTGATTTAGTAGGATGTCTACCTGACAGGAGCCTGTGCTGGAGCCTGCTGTGTTAGATGGATTTCCTTCAATTGAGAGAAAAAAGAAAATGAGTAGAATCAACAAAATATAAAAAAAACCCATAAAAAAAAAAAAAAAAATAGTACAACATAAAAAAAAAAAAAATTAGTAGGACAAGCTTGTATTATGCTGATCAAAAATGACAGTAAAAACAGTAATAGAAATGTTTAAAGAGCAGCAAATTATTAGTGATTTCTGAAGAATCATGTGAATCATTGCATTTGATAATATATTCAAATAGAAAACGATTATTTTAGGATCATTATGTGTGATAATATTAAACAATACTACCTTGGTGAGCATAAAACTCTAATGGACACCAAACATTTGAAAAGCAGTGTACGGCATTCTGAATATATTTCTATTTTTTGTTGCAATTTCATGAGGTTTAATTTCGTTAAAAAATGTAAAGTAAAATCATTTGTAGTGACATCGACAAAGCAACAAATAATTTCTGCGTCTGAGGACATGGGAGAACAATCTCTAAACTGTCGTTTCAACAAAACCTGAAAGTCTCAGAAGAGTGTGTTCATACCTCTGTTCTAGTCTTCAGGCTCTTCAGCAGGAGCTCCAGCTCGGCCAGTCGAGCTTCAAAACTCGTCTGATGCTGCACATGCTCTTCCTCCGTCTGGAAGAGTAAATAACACCATGATAAAATACTGATAGTTTAACCTTAGAAAGAGAAGCAAGACATTTCCACGGGAATCTTTTAAAAACATTAATAACATTTCTGGATAAAATAAATTCCTAGTAAAATCAACAGCAGGACTTCTATTTATTTTATTTTTTATTTTATGCTTACTCTATATCCATATATTCATAGTTAAAAAATACAATTAAACTTTTAATTAACTTTTAAACAATTAAAACAGCATTATAATAACTAAATAAAATCCTTAATATTGTTGTGTGATAGAAACTGTCAAATTTGCCAGGATAATTTTTTTTTAAATAAAATCTAAAAATATCTAACAAATAAATTTATAAAAATAATAATGGATAATAGCATTAAATACGATGGTCTCATAAATATGCTTCCACGTTTATTTATTTTAAC
>JAUMHI010000039.1:1025588-1036414 GCA_032359435.1 Enteromius unitaeniatus | reverse complement strand
AAGCCATATCAGCCTCAAAGGCAACATTGATGGCAAAATATTATATTATATTTTACGTATATATATATATATATATATATATATATTAATGAAAAAAGACTTTATAATTATAATTACAACTTTATTTTTAAAAACATATTTTAGTTTAGTTTTTGTATTTAAAATTTTTTTTAATAATGCAATTTTAAAAGAAATTGTCGATAATATTATTAAAAGCACGACAGTCCCATAAAATATTTCTTGCAACCAGATTGGAAATGAAAATAACCAAGTACAAAACTTAATGTGTAAAGTGTAAGTCGAGCACTCGTTCTGACCTCTGCCCTGCTGACCGCTGCTCTCTCAAGCTCTTCCTTGAGCGCAGTGAACCTGGGCTCCAGGAGCTGAGAGACCCACAGGCTGAGACTCTCTCTGTCCGTCTGTGTGTTCATCTGGTCCTGAAGAGTCTGGACCAAACCCACGGCCTCCTCGTGCTGCTGTCTAGCCTTCAGCTCCCCCTGCTGGATGCTTTCCCACAGCGCCGCCACACGCTGCTCCAGCCGAGCCAAACGCTCGCCGTTAATGGATTCTGACGCGGCCTGAAAGCGTTTCGAAGTTGTTTTTTAGCCGATTGATTAAATATCAGATTTGACTCAAGATATCACCGACTGGTCTTGGTTTATTACCTGTGAGACCACCGAAGGAGAGATGTGTTCTTCTTTAGCCAGCGGTTCTTTTGTGAAAGAAGGTAAAGAGGGAAGAGAAGGGAGTGGAGGAAGTGATGCGAAAGAAGTGACTGCTGTTTTCCACTCTGTGAGGTTTACAGCTGGAAGGAAGGACAGAGCGATGGGCGGACCGAGGTACCATAATCCTGTAAACGGAGAAAAATGGACATTTTAAAAGACAGGATCTCTAAAAATAACAGACTTTCACCAGAAGCTTATTCGAAGGAATAAGAGAATGTGTGTGCGTTTCTGCGATCCTGAATAAGTGTGAAAGCAATCAATAGAATAAGCAAAACCATCTGGGTATAACTTCGGTTAATTGCACAACTGTAGCTGATCATGAGTGCCAGTGGTTTGGTGAAAGAATGATTGGATCGTAGAAACGGTTTCTGTGCCACAAAACCAACTGCAACAACAAAGCCTGCTTTTAATATAACTTGTCTCTGTATATTAGACTCAACGAGGACTACTGGAGTCTACCGTATAAGTATTTTAAGTGCATAGATGCATTACGGATGACTCTTTGTGACATGCTTTTGATGACCACAGGTAGCTTACAGCATGGGTTTTTAAATACAAGTGAAAAACGTGCAAGACTTACGATGATAGCTTAACACGCAAGCAAGCCCACGGCAGTGTCAATACACATTTCATGTGCTAGTATGACTCTAGCGAATAACTTAGCACCCTTTATAGTTTTTTCATTTCAATCTATGAATTAATCTTTGAGGTTTCAGTGCCATCCATTACTATGGGACAAACATTGATGGAGTACATCTAATCATTCAACTCATGCATCATCAGCTAAACAAGCTAATCCGGTTACTTTTTCTTGTTGTCAGCACACGAACAGGAAGAGATTGGGTGTATCTATCTGTGAAGGACTTTTATAACAAAGACAATTCATCTACATATATACCTTATGTTTAAGCAAAAGCCTTTCCATTTAGAAAGCATCCCACCTAACAGATGCTTAAATTGTATTGATTTATTTAACACTAAACATTAATACTCCTTTATGGCAGCCTCGGAAATCAGTCCAACTAAAATCTCACCAAACAGCAGCAGGAAGGGTAGCAGAAACAGAAGAAGCTTCAGTAGTTTGGGCAGACACCTAAAAAACAGAGAAAACATTACATGTATCTGACCAAAAACCCCAGCAAAACAACAACAGCAGTAGCAGATCACATGATTATAGTGCATTGTAAATAAAAAAACAACAGAAAGATGCCATTAATATTAAAGATTGAGTACTTCACATTTTTACCTGGTGAGAAGAAAGACATTGATCAGAGACATGAGCGCGACCAGCTGATACCATCCTGTTCCCAGCCACCAGAAGGCGCCAGTCGCTGCTTTCCCTGTTCGGACCAGAGGAGGAAGTTATATATGGAGCTGCGCCAAGTGACAGGTTTGAATGATTTAGAGAAGATAATTATTAGTCAAAGATTCAGAAGCGGAGACGGATGGACCACCGCAGCTGAGAAGCTAAGAAAAGGAAGTGCTGGTTATAATGATTTGAGTGTTCAGAGAGAAGTGGGTTCACTCTGCTTGAGAAACCATCAAGTCAAGTCTAACAAGCCACACTGATATGAGGGAAAGAAGCAAGAAAAAGAGACATGCTGGAGTCTGAATTTATATCGACCTGGAGAACACACTGCCAACCACAGAACGGACTTCAGCTTCCGGGTCACAAACGCACCGGCCGAGCCGGAACCTCGGCAAACTCGCAGAAGCCCGTAACCTGGGTGCGCACCATCAAAACAGAACACAATCAGACAATATCCTGCGACCCAATCCACTGTCTTACATAACAGGGTGAAAAACATAAATGGTGAAAGACACACAAAGCTATCTCTACTGGAATGAGACTCTGAAGTCGGCGTCTACTGGGAAGGAGTGTAAAGATCTGAAGGTGTATAACCTGTGTAAGAAACAAGGGCCCACAAGGCTGCATATACATGGTGGGTGTAGGAATAGCGTTTGTGCTCCGTGCGCATTTCCATGTGCTGTTTTCCTTTACAGTCATCACCTGAAACATCAGCAAAGATGCATGCGTTTTTTTTCTCAGTTTTACCACAGTACAGTTTATGGAAATAACACAAAGCAAAGTTTGCATTTATAAAATAACACATTCACAATAATACACCGCCGTTTAAAAGTTTGGGGTCAGTAAAATATTCATACATTAACACTGTTATCCAGCAAGGATCCATTCCAATGATTTAAAGTGACAGTAAAGACATTTAGAATCTTACAAAGGATTTGAATTTCAAATAATTTCTGAGCAAAGAACCTTGAAAAAAATGCTTCGCAGTTTACACAGAATATTAAGCAGCAACTGTTTAACATTAAAAATGTTATTTTTACGAAAAAAATAAACGAAAAACGCTAACGAAATGCGCGTGCAATATTCGTCCCGGTGTGTACAGGCCTTTAGACTGGTGTTGTATCCAATGCCCCAGACTCTTGAATTCTCATGTGTGGTTGTGTTTAACAACATCATTTGTCGTCCTTAAACTCAGCTGTTACTCAGAATGGGTCAATCTCATGCTTTGTTGACCATGAGGCTTAGGTTCTTCCCATAAACTAGCCATACAAAAACACCAAATCTGGAGCTCGGCGCTCATCAACACGGAAATCCACTCTAATCAGCATGTGGTTCGCTCCTTCTCAACCTCTGAGAATGATAGATTATAGCCTCGTGAGAACAAACACTGGTTACTTCACCTGACAGACTTGTAGAACGGCTAAAAAGACCACTTTGAACGTGAAACTGTGTCACTACTCAAATATGTTTAGCCACGCAAGCATCTACGTCTTCTGTTATAATAGTTCACTAGCTATAGTTGCTTTTGCACTGAAGGATTGTGTGTACTTACAGAGTGAGCCGTTGAGATTGAGATGGCTGTCTGTGGTCACCAGATCTCGCACGTTCACACTGCCACAGTAGCTGTCATGAGCTGAAACGCACACAGAGCAAATAAGCACTTGCTCATCTAAAATTCCAGCATGCTTTATTTCACAAAAATGTATAAAAATACGTTTGGAATATTTCATGTGTTCGTGGTGAACCAAAAATAAACACGTTTTTGAAACAAAAACATCAAGATGAGTTTCAGATTTGGAGGAATTTAGCATTGCATCAGTTGCTCACCAGTGGATTCTCTGTAGGGAATGGGTGCCGTCAGAATAAGAACTGATTAAAAACATCACAATAATCCACACCCCTTCAGTCCTTTAGTTATTTGCAACAAAGAAGAAACAAATCCATTACTATGGTGTTTTAACGGCAAACCGTTGCTTCTAGCCAAAAACAAACAAACCCATAATCCATAATAACACTTCCTACAGCGAAAAAATCCATCTTCTGTTGTCCTCTCACATCAAAATCCACCCACATGTTTTTTTAGAGCTGTTTTGGATCTGTGCATATTTATCTCACGAATCAGAAAGAAAACTTCCAGTAGAGAAAGTATTTCAGTAAGAAGCAATGGTAAAAAATGTTGTTTCTTCCAGATGCTGTTTATTTCACAAGACATTAACTGATGGACTGGAGTGGTGTGGACTATTATGTTTTGATCAGCTGTTTGGACTCTCATTCTGACGGCACCCATTCACTGCAGAACATCCATAATGCTACATTTCTCCAAATCTGTTCTGACGCAGAAATTTTCTTTTTTGGGTAAACGATTCTTTCAGTGAAGTGTTTTGAGGTATGGGGAGGTGACTTGATCACGTCCTCACCTGTCTTGTCAACACTGTTCAGAGAAGTGGTCATCGTGGCGTCTGCAGCGGTCTGATGTGCTAAAGACACAGATGTGGAATACGGTAAGGAATATGCTGATCCGTCCTCCTTCTCTTCTGCGTGGAACGAGCAGTTCTTACAAATATAGCCGTTAGCCAGATCAGTGTGCTCCTCTGTTTTACTGAGGTCTCCATTCTCCGACAGAGAGCTGTGATCTGTTCGTCTTCTCCTTACTGAACACAACATAGATTAATAAAAAGAGTGAAAATTCATTGTACAACTTTACGTGATCTACAAAGGACTGATGATAACCTGACCTGATCTAAAGTTTACTCGGGTAACTTAAACATAAACTTGAGTTTTCAACAAAAACAGTTGTTTATGCATAGCTTCGTAGTTTACACGGCCAGCATTAAATAAGCAGTAGCCTGAAATGACACCAATAACATTTGACCATAGTTTTGCAAGATAGCAAAAAGACAAAAAAGAAGCACTGATTAAAAGGCAGTTCTTCACCCTAAAATTCTTTCAAGATGTAGATGAGTTAGTTTGTTCATCAGAACGGATTTAAAGAAATCTTTTATGAGCCGTTTGATGGCACCCATTCGCTGTACTGGTGAGCAAGTAAACGTGAAGCTACATTTCTGACGAATAAACAAACTCAACTACATCCTGGATGGCCTGAAGGCGAGTAAACATTCAGCACCTTTTCACTTTGGGGTGAACTGGCCCTTTAAGACAGTTAAAAAGAGTTCGTTTTGACTTGATTTTGTCTTTTTGCACACTCGTGAAAGGCTGCTGACCAGAGTGCGTGTGTGTCCTGGAGCTCTGTCTGAGTGTGGACTGATCCAGCAGGCTGGAGATGAGAGATGCATCACTGGCTGCACTGGTGAAGCTCGGGTCTGACAGGGTCTGGGCCTTCTGAGGAGTCCGAGTCATGCTCTGGGACATGCTCTCAGACTCATACAACGATGAGCCCTGCTGCTGCCTCCTGCTCCGCACAGACCTGTGGGAAAGATACAGCACTTCCAGTACACCATATAGCCAGCAACCTAATTGTAATTTATTTACAACTGTGTACATTTTGGTGTGTGGAAATATAAGGAACAGTTTTTACTACAAATAGCTTTTGCAAGTGCTAGAGAAATTGTTATATATGAAACTTCTTTTTTCTTATGATGCATATTAACTTCTTACAAATGATGCAAGGTTTTAATGAATTGTGGAGGATGTGATATTTAAGATTACGTGATCCATTTTTTGCTAATAGAAGGAATTCAGTTGATTTTTTTCTAATACAGTACTGTTGATTTTTTTTTTTTGGAAAGAGGCTTCTTGCGATCACCAAGGCTGCATTTATTTGATTAAAAATACAGTAAAATACTATATATATATATATATATATATATGAATGTCACAATTTAAAATATCTAGACAAAATACTAATCCTACTATACTTGCATGCTTGCACTGTGTCAGTTTAATGGCTCATGATTAAGCAGCGACACGCACGTTGTACAAACTTGCTGTAAGTCATGTAAAATTTGCGCTGCCAGGCTGATTGCAAAAACATGTATTTTTGGGGAATGTTTTAAGGCTGAAAAGATGGTATGTTCACAATGCCATTCATTTTACTTCATCGACTTTACTCAAGCACTAACATGTCAGTCATTACAGGACATCCTCTTTTACTAGTGTAAGTTGAGATGCTGACTGTCACTACTTGCATATTTCTACAAATTTAAGACGCCCTCCTTCCCTTGAAACAAAGATGTCCATAGTAATAATAAGACACATTGGCTTAACTGGTGACAAAAACACGCCGCTCATCTGACGTAGAAGTGCTGGCACGAGGCCGTGCAGGTTTCTCGATAAGAAGTAACGCTGCACACTGGGTTTGTTATCTTACACTGACAGAGAGATGAAGATCTGACCTGCTGCTGCTGCTGGTCTGCTTGTAGGAGCTGACGTTGTGAACGTCTGTGCGCTCGGCAAAGCTGTTGTCACCATAAAAACCACTGCTGGTCTGTAGTCTCAAACTACGGCGGGACATTCTGGGTGAGTCGTACACAGGATTGATTTGATGCTCCTTCTCAAACTCAAGGGCTGCGGTCGAGTAACTTGAGCTGCAGGGCAAAAAAACAAAACAAAACATGCAAATACATAGCTTTTAGTCAGGCTCAACAGTCTAGTCACATGGTACAACCTACAGATAACAGTTGCTCATATTTACATCTTGAGACACGGCAGTCAATACAAAAAAAAAAAAAGAATCCAGGGTGAATCCTTTGCAAACGAGCACATTTACTTAAAAAACAAGAAGAAATTTGTATTTTTTCAAAAACATAGGAGAAATTGTTGAGAAGATGACAAACCTGTCTGCCTCAATAAATCATTTTGGCTAGAGTAGATGATTAGATAAACATTTAATATGATCTGTGGTGAACTACCTGTGGTGTCATGGTAGCATTACCCAGCACCAGAAAATCAGGTACATGTAAATGTGTAGTCAAATCATTTAAATAATCTTTGATGCCAATGGAGTTCAACGCTCAAACACACTGCTAAACAAACTGAGGACTGCTTTTATAAAGTTTAATCTTTAATGACCTCCCAGCTACTAAATCTAAACAGGAAGTTCATTACCCCTGAAACCATTTTCTGTGGAAAAAACATATAATTTACACTCAGTATCATGTCTTTATCAGACAATAAAAATGAGGAACTATTTGTTTTTTTTCATGATATTTCCTTTATCACAATATGCCTTTCGCTCCATCCGTTACATCAACAGATTCTTTATTAATGAAGACCAAAGAAACATAAATAAATGCAGAAATATATCTTAGACATAAAGGGTAATATCTATTGAGGCAATGTGTTTGCCAAAAAAATAAAACTAATTTTTTCATTTTCATTTGATTAAATTTTGAAAATATCGTCCCTGTCCGTGTCTCTCACTCGAGCCCCCAGATAAGCAGCAGGATTACATCCCAACCAGAGCCAATTACAGCCTCAAGCCGCCTCTGGAGGGCATTACATTCAGATGAGTGCCAATAGAGCAGATCATCAAACAATGATGACTCCAATTTGAGTCTGATTCTCATGCAAAGCTACTCTATCACAACAGAAGACTCAAAATTGTACAGTTAAGTAATGTTTATTTTGCCGTTTAACAGCCTCAGTCCTAATAATGAGAGGTAATGTTGATATAAACATGAAAAAGAAATAACATTTCAAAACAAAAACAAAAAAAATCCTTAGACTTTTGAAAGCATTAAATGTGTATAACAGACAAAGCTTGTGGATCTGTAAAAAGCTGGTTGACATGGCCAAATAAATCTCAAAAAGGTCAAATCAAAATCCTCGTATTACTCAGTGAGCAGCAGTCAATGACTGATGAACAAATCAGATCAGAAGATTATAATAAACTGAGCTGACCACAAGTCCTGCATAAACCCCACAGCAACAAGAACACACAGAATAAACCTAGCAACGGAAACCAGAAACACCACGCAAACATCTTAAAATAAACAGTCCCTTAAAGGCCGTGTCTTCCTGTGAGAAATACCCATTGGAAGTGTGCCACATCAGATTAGCCTGAATATAACACACCCTCCCGAACCCAAAACTTCACTGAATTACTAGAAGGCCCTCTATCTTCAGTGTTCACGCTCTGAACCTCCAGCTGTATGACATCATACATGCTACATCAACTCCCGAAAGATCACTTTTTTTTGCCAAATTTGCAGCTGGTTTATTAACAGGGCTCTAGACTAACTTTTTTTTTTAGGTGCACCAGCACAAAAGTTAGGTGCATCCCTATTTTTAACCGCATTACATTTAACACCGCAGTTTTACAAGTTTACTTTTTTGATTTATAATTTTTTTTTTTTTTTTTTTAATCACTGTCCATATAGACAATATTGACTTGTAAATGATTAACTAACAATATGGTCAATATAAGGTTCTTTATTTGAAGCACAATTCTACAAAAAAGGTAACTTACTTACCATTTACAACCCAGATCGAGAGTTTATAACGCAGTTTATTTAATTATTTTTATTTTTTCATTTTATCTGTCTCTCCGTCGATCAGGAATGCCATGTACGCACTGTTCGCAATTTGCACAGACGTCTTTTTTCTTTCAATGCATCTGCGATGACTCCTATACACTAGGCGCACGTGACATCATTGCTGTACATCGGGTTTAGGACAAAAAAACAATCAGTGCTACCAACCTTTCCACAGAAAAACAAACAGTGTTCAACCAATCACCGGCATAATTGTGGCATATCTCAGACCCTAAGCTGACCATAGAGATGCGTTTTTTTCACAATCCAAACAAACAGTGAACAAGTTAAAAACTGATTGCAATTATTCCGATGAGATGTTATATTTTTCACCTCAAAGTCTTTTTTGTAGTGCTGTAACATTTGGCTAACATTTTCAGAATATATATTAATATGGCTATAAAGTAATACTATTAAAAATAAAATTATTAATAATAATTATGATGAATAAAAGCAAAAACTAAATATTACAAACAAAATGATAAATATTACTATATTTCCCTATAAAATGTTAAACCATCAATGAATGACAAAGTGCATGTGTGAACATCTTTTTAAAGTAAATAAAACACACTACAGTCTAAAACTAAATACACCAGTTTCCAACCATTTCATAAATATTATTGAAAAAGTTTTTATATGTATATCCCACATGAAAAAAGTACACCATAATGTACTCAAAAGTGCTCTGTATCCACTAATTTTATATTTAATATCCTAGAAATGATTCTTTACCACTTCTGAAGACAAACTTCAGAAGTGTACTCAACTGTGCTATCTTGAGACAGCATGAATATGAAATGAATTGTGCTTTTAACATACTATCTCTGTATTTAAAAATGCATACACAAGTGTACAAGTGGTGACTAAATATCTTTTTAGTTTCATCACTTTCAAATGACTACTACATGTTTAACCTGGAACTGGCTACTTTTTTCACTTTCCAAATATAGTCAAATTTTGCAAAGAAAAAAAAACAAATGTACGCAGGCAAATTTCTATAGGTCTACAAAACTTATTTCAAGTTGAAGTCTTTAGAGCAAATGATTTGACATTGCACTTCAGCATCAGCTTAACACGACAGATTTATTACAGCGTGCCTGGTTAGGACACTATTAGTATGCTAATTCCACGATTGGCAGACTTTTCAGTGCAGATAGTAAGCGAACAAAGGTCAAAGACCTCCCCAGAATCCATCTTCCACTCAAGCAATGAGAGAAGCGCCGGCTGACAGGAGGAAATGTGATTAGTGAAAGCACACAGAGTTCCCAGAGAGATTAAGAAGCTCAAGCTCACGAGAGTCTGAGCTCAGAGAGATACTACAGGACCTGAGTGGGGTAAACGGTCAACAAGCAGTGCCTTCTTGATCCACTTCAGCATCAGCTGACCCTCTTGACCAATCACAGGCTTCCCACTTAACATCTCAATACTTTATCCTTCTTCCTTCACTTCACTGTATGATACTGATTATTCTGTTACGCTCACAGTTAATACCTACATAGGAAAGTGCTGATTTTGAAATAGTAACATAACTATATATTAATGCCAATATGATCAGTTGCACTTTATTTTACAGTATGTGTACTTACAATGTACTTGCCTAAGAAAGTACTGGTAATTTAAGGTAATAAATACATCTAAACATAAAAAAAGATGTTTCAAATACATTCTGCCCATAATATAACTGGTTACAGCTGATAAAGCTTATGAAAGGCTGATTTTATCTACTCCAATTTGTTAGCTGCCAATAAAATACTACTACTACTGCCACTTAACATTAATTCAGGCTTCAACTACAAAATAAAACTGGTTATAAGATTCGGTGCAGGAAAAAAACTGAATTACAGCAAAATGATTCATGATATGTTATTCATTTAAATTATTAGAATTAGTACTCATCCTCACTTTTTTGAAAATAATCATTTTGTATAAATATGCTATGCTGATGTATATGTAAATTGTATAATAATAATTAAAAATGATTAAATTCCTCATTTGAGCTGACAGCAATAAATCGGAGCATTTTACTTTTATTTAAATCATTCATTTGAACTTTATAGTTCTAATTTATTTAAATTAGAAAACAAAAACTTTTACAATAATAAAAGAAAGAAAGGCTCAACATTTTTTTATGTCAAAAGACATTTTGTGCTTGGTTTTTTCATCTCCCAGAAATGGGAGGGAAAAGGCACTGTGGTTATTCAAATTCTGTTATCACTTCCCTTATTACAGCTCAGCTAAAGCAGAACAAAAACACTATTAAGTAACTTCAGTGCATTCAGCACACACACACACACACAC
>JAUMHI010000039.1:1015186-1025488 GCA_032359435.1 Enteromius unitaeniatus | reverse complement strand
TATTACAGCTCAGCTAAAGCAGAACAAAAACACTATTAAGTAACTTCAGTGCATTCAGCACACACACACACACACACTCTATCATACAGCTGTCAAATACTCCAGCAGCTGCAGTGAAACAGACTCAAACCGTTCTGGAGCAAGTATTCCCTTCATGCAGGGCACCTCCCAACAAGCACATCTTCTACAATCTCCACCAGTTTCCAGATGTCCAAACCAGAAACGGCTATATTAAGAAGATTCATATTTCTATTCATGTGTTTCTCTCCACAGGTTCTTCTAACAATGCAACACATCACACACGTATCACCGTAATCTAAAAAACGGGCATATTCACTCAACATTTCATCAGCAGTTGTACTAGTTGCAACATAATAAATGGTTTAAGTTAAACTGAATACCATTCAGCCCACTTCAAAAGTAACTGAGAACACACGAGCGATATTATTTTTGCAACCAACAAACAATTTTAAATATGGGGAGGGGAGGGTGAACAACGAACAATGGGTGCCAATGTTTGGCCATGACTCAATGAGCTCCACTGTCTGTCACAAATATGCCATGAAAATAATCGCATTATCGCAGGGACAAAATTAATGTACACACATAAATGTAAGGCCTGTGAAAAACATGCACGACCTGATATTAAAATCACAATTCTGTATCATGCCAATGAATCATTTATAATATTTCTGTCCTGCTGTCACTGAGGCATTCCTTGCGGCTGCAGCACTGCACCGATCTCAAGTAAACTCATTTCCAAAGGGATCCAGTAGGAAAAGCTCAACATGCATGTGCTGCTCTATTGTCGCTGTCACACAATTACACAATGACTCTTTGTACGCATGTCTTCCCTGTCTGACACGCGTTGAGTAACTCTAATTCGTCACGTCCCTCTGAGTGCCAGCGACAGATGGCTCAACGGTTTGTCACTCGATCCTACTTCTTTTTACGATGGTTTCTGCCTGAAGACCACAGTCATGCAACCTACACGGACACACTCCGGCGCTGCTGAACCAGAACCACATGACCGCCAATGAGACTCGAGCTGTCTTAGTAAATATAACAGCAGTCCTGAGTAAAACACCAACGTTCAAATCAATAGAAAGAGAATCCAGACCTTGTGTTATTTCAGCATTATTTACTATATAATATTACAATACTTCATTTTAAAATTAATTTTTGCCCATTAAGTTTTAGCACTTTTGTTTGGGTGTCTGTTTCACTTATTTTTTATTTTGTTTAGTATTTCAAATACTGTGTAGTAGGACATCACTGACTAAACTATTTTCTAATTAATTTAAAGAAAAGGAAATCGATTCAGACAGCAGAATATTTTCAATATTATTTTATTCATAAATGATTATAATATATATTGCAATTTTAATTGGATTATTGTAAAAAAGTCATTTTGTTTCTCAAGTTTTATTGATTTTGTTATAGGCATTTACATAATATAGCCTGCGTGTGTCCAGTGTATATTTATTATGTATACATAAATATACACACAGTATATATAAATATATATATATATATATATATATATATAAACGTGTTATATTCAGATAATTTATATTATATATATTTCTATTTAATATCTAGGCTAAACATATTTAGCTGACAAGGTAACTTTTCTTATTCTCAAAAAAGTTTCACTTTTTATTTTAGTTTTCAGCTTTATTTCAATTACTGAAGATAATAATTTTTAATCGTTTAGTTTACTAAACAAATGAAGCCTTGAACTCTATAATTGTTTTTCAATCAATCAATCAAATGAAAAATATGATTCAAAAGAGGAAATGAGTACAGGTCGTCAACGACTTTATAAAACCTGCTAATTATTGAAACAATTTATAGCTTATGACTTTATTGATAATACAACATGAATGCTATAGTCTAGCTACTGTCTTTATAAAAATATTCCAATTCCACAAATTAGGGTTTTATCACTTAAAAACAATTTATGTGTAAAAGCTATTCAAACTTTAACTCAACTGCAACTAGGCTACTTTTAGTTTTTTCCAAATAGTGGTTCCCAAGCATCTACTCCCACTGTTTATACTTATTACTATTCAGATCCACTCACTGCTCACCCCGGATCACACAGTGAGCACCAGCTCCAAAAAACAAGCCAGCATAAACTCGCTGATATCAGTCAGAGCAATGAGTGTGGTACAAATCCTTATCTTCACAAGAACGTCAGCACATATACACAGTATTTTCTATTAGTGGTGATTAATCAATTCAAAATAAAAGTTTGTTTTAGAGATGAGTATCGTTAAAGTTTTAACGGTATTACTACATTTATCAATCCAGTGCTTTTTAATAGGGATGTCAGCGATTAATCGATGAATGATTAATTGTCGATAAGAGATGCAATCGATTAAAGCTATCAAGGTCAAATCACGGTTAATCAGTTTCATTTTGGGCTGCGTGCGGCTCATGCGCAAAAAACAGCAGAGAGCGACCACAAAAGGGCTGAATCTTTCACAAAAACACTTTACTAATGCACAAACTACGCTTTTAATATGATCCAAACTTTAAAACTACATTAAAACAGATACAACACACAGTTGTTTTGTATTGAAATGTAGTAATAAGTCACGTTTTACGTTTTTGCCGACGCAAACAGCACAGATGTATTCCTTCCTACAACATGCTACTGACCATGTTTCATTAACTTTTCCAGAGTAAACCCATAATTTAACTTAAATGCAGGAACAATTTAAGAGATAGTAACGAATTAATCCTTCATTTTCAGCGTTTACCACATTATGTGGAAACAATGATTAAAAATGAACAACAACGATGATCGATTGTGGAAATGATAGAAAATTGACACCCCCTACTTTTAATATTATTTTTTTAAATAATAATAAAAAAACTGTGAGAATAGAATTAACAACACTTAATTCATCAAAAAAAGTAAATTAATAATCTGTAGCCTAACAAACTTCAATGTTTGAGCAAATATTATTTCATATATTAATTTGTAAAAACACTACAAATAAATTTTTATGTAAGTTCTGCTTTATTTCTTAATTTTCCATTTTCTATTATCTCTGCTTTATTTCTTAATAAGCATAGTTTATTATTATCCATCTATTTGTAAATGCAGAACTGTGACGCCATTTTCAGGGTTTAAACTTTATTTCGGCTACTGCAGAAAAAATACTCTAAATATTTATACGACTATTTTTAATTTAACCAAACTGTGTGTTTATTAATTTATCAACATTATTATCATCACTAATTTAAAGAGACCTTATGTGATGTTTATGTTGTAATTTTGGAAGACTGCTAGCATAAATAATTATAATTGTTTTCTTATGCAAGATTTTTTTCTTTTACAAATTCTTCTGTGAAATGCAGTTTAATAAGTAAAAACGATTCAGTGTCAGCTGAGATGTTGACAGGTTTATTGTCAGTGTCATTATTTAATATTTTTTCTGGTTATGAAACAAAAAGTCTCTCACCTCGGAAAAGCGAACTATCCTGTCCTGCCAGATGTTATGCCGTGTGTAAATTTGTTTTGTTTTTATTTCCGAACTATATATAGTGGGTCGTGATAACCATGGGACACTGTGGGTCCCAAAGTCAAACCAGTTGTGAACCACTGCTTTAGTTCGTTCGGTTCTCTCCGCCATCGTCACTCTATTAACAAGTGCAAATGTCTTTACTATTATCGCATATTAGAAAAGGTTCAAATATGCTAGGTAACAATTATTTAGCAATAAATAGGAAACGTATTTTTTTGTCAGAGCTTATCGATACTTAGGTCTTTTATAATTTAGCACCGGTACCAGTTAAGTTTGTTTACACACTACATGCGTGCGTACTGCGTATATTTATTACACACACACACACACATATACATAAATACACATACATACATTTATATTTTCCCTTAACATATAAATATAACATATTTTCCCTTAACATATGTAAAAATATTTATATTTAAAAATAAATTATAGTTATATTTTAATTTATAGAATTTTTTTTAATATACATTTATGTGTGAACATACTATATTTTGAATCTATTAATGGCGACGAATCATTTTGCAACTCTGCAAACCATCTCAAATACATTCACAACCAAGGGTATTATTACCGAGGCATTAATTCTGTGTAACTTCATAACTCGCCTGGGGTCAACAACTGTGTGAAGGCAGAAGCACCACACCTGCATGCTGTCATCCAACCCTTCACCTGGCACACAAATAATACTCCACTGCACACCTGAACACAACTGCTGAATACACACTCCAAATTCACCAAAAACACAAATTTCAACATCTTCCAAGTAGAACTCGCTCCTAGTCTACAACCACAGACTTACCATACTTGAGCAAAAACAGGTTTAACCTGACATGGAAATCCTTAAACAGACATTCCTGAATATTTGCTAAAAATCGACCAGTTGCACAAATCTCTGTAAGGTCTACTAGAAGTGAGATGTGCTAGACACAATTGGGAAGTGCGCTGTAGTTCCACCCAGCAACCGCTTGCTTCTTCATTCTCACAGGGTTCTCACCTGAGTGAATAGGTATATCCTGTGTTATCCGGAGTACACTGAGGAGGAGTATACGTGTGCAGACGGGAAAAATCCATGGTAATTCTCTGAGCACGCTGTGAAGATCAAACCAGATGTGAGGAGCAGACTTCTCAAAACTACAGCAGCAGCTAATGTGAGATGATGGGTGTGAGTTCAATGCATAAACATTACAGTCACACCCACGAAAACATGCACACACACACACACACACACACACACACACGGTCTGCGGTTCAGCCTGCCTCTGGGAGGAATTCTGATCAACAACTTTAGTTTCATTGTTTAGTCATATACAGGTGACCCAACACAAAGCTAATGTAACTATAGACAGCACCTCTTCGTAGTAAACTGTGTAAACTTTAATGTGGAAACATTTCATCTGATATTGTTGACCAAACAGGAAGTGACAGACCGCACCTACACCTTCACAAATCAACAGCTGTCCAGTGTGACTTGCACTAACAGGACAGCGAGAGCACAGAAACTTTAACATGTATTTACACAGATATGACTAACGAATGAAGACTTCGGGCTTCACTTAGCCTAAAGCCGTTGTGGCAAGAGTTTACAAAATGCTAAATATGTATCATGAACTACACTGGAAAGAAACTGTAGAAAACAAACAAACAAAACAACTTTACCAGCAAGTTTCAGAATTATAAAGAAACTAAATTAAACACACTATTGTGGAGAAAATAAAGCAGCATTTTCGTGTAAAATGTGCTCTTTCTTTATACACCTTTAAAAAATATTTTTTACCAGTGTAAATATGCACAATGTTTGTACAGAGATTATTAACGTTGGCTAATATTATTAATATGTTTTTACATTTAATAAATAATTCAATTATAGAAAATAATTTGATGTTAATTACCCAGTTATAAATAACTTAATAATTAATAATGTTTATTTAATTATAAGTATTATGCGAATTATCATATTATATTTTGTATATTAAGTATATATATATATTAACCTTAATATCAGAGTATTTACACCAATGCTGTAAAAATGATGTTGTTAGTTCATGATACCGTATGCATTAAACAAAATATAAACTCTTACTGTACAGTGCTACTTAAATTTCCATGAAACATTGTGTTTTTATTTGATCACAATTTAAAAAGTCCTTACTATTGCATGGTTTGTTTAGTTAAGCCGTCATTAACCTAACTCCGTGCTTTGTCTAGTCACCTGTAGACTAGCAGACCATAAACTAGTCTAAACAAAACTGTTTGACTTTCACCTTTAAATTCTACTCATTATCTACAAGTACTAAACTCATTATGAAGTTGAGCTGAAGAGTATGTGCCGGACCTTTTAAGAAAAGTGCTGAAAAAAACTTCCATTTGAATGAAAACACTATAATATCGATTATCACAACATTCAATAACCCGAACTACCCAAAGTCAAACATCACCTTCATTTCGTTTACCTTTCCTCTAACTGCATGTCTTGGCATTTTCCAAACCAGAGGAGATCCAGAAAACCCCTCTCCAGTATCCAAGAGACAGGCTGAATCCAGAGCCAGTTCTCCACCTCTTTTTCTGGTCTAAAACGCACATGTCACAAGCCCAAACAAGCACAGCTATGTTTTCAAACGTGACCTGCCACTATACATGCAATAAAACAAGTCTATGGTGAAAAGCATGAGCTCCTTTCTTTATGTACACAGCAGACAAACGGATGAATGCTTTCATCTAGATCTATTCACACCTTCACGGCCTTTTGCATACCCATCTCTAGCGGGAAAGCTTTTGCCATTTGCATTTATAAACAAGATAGACACAACTCTCCAGATTTGACGTATCATATCGGCGCGTCTGCTACATTTGGGATCGCAACATTGGTTGCGTCTCAAAAACTAGTGAGCTTCCTAACTAGACAGCACTTTTGGGGATCAAAGACGCGTTCTGGGCGTTAAAACCGACCCGTATTTGCATATCACGGAGCTTTCATTTACGATGCCCCGAAAGTGACTCGAATGCATTGTTAAGAAGGAGTCTACAATGCTGACTATGCAGGCAGCTCACTAGGTTTTGACACACATACTTGGATTGCAACACTATTCCTCCATATAGATGCGTAAAGGGATTTCAGCACACTTCAGTAGTGTTTACGTTTTCGGATTTGTGTAATAGATCATATATCTTACAAAAATAAACCCCCGGATGCGTGTATGACAGTTGATCCAGGGCCATGTTTTCTGTCAAGAGTTTGGAAAGAAAGGAGCTTCACTGACTCTCCGCCAAAGACTATAAAATACACCTCAAACATCACTGTATCTGCGTAAATGGCACGAATAGCAACCAAATACTCCAGCACTTGCCAGTTTCTATAATCTCTTGTTGTTTTGAAGGTAGTCCAGTTCAGAAATCACAATCCAGTTCAAGGATGCGCAAAATGTGCGCCGCATCTCGACGGATATATACAAATAAAAACACAAGCAGTTTCCAAAACGCCAGATTTCCGCGAGCTTCGTGGGAACAGACAAAAGTTACCAGCTTGACTCGCAATTACTACTAGGAAAATCCCAAAATGGCTTCCACAACAGAGGAAAGCCAGACGGATAAAGTCGTTCCTCCTCTTTTCCAAGCTCAACTGTCAATCACGCGGCATACTTTGAATCTATTGGTGGACAAGACGCGAGTCACGCCTCCCCGCTCTACGTCACAGTCTTGGATAGCTGTCAACAGACCCGCTTCAGCGACGAAAATACGGGCTTTCGGCGTTAAAATACATTGAAAGCGAGCTTGTTGGAAAATATTTACGATTAAATGCCAAATGTCATTTTTTTTAAAAACAAACGGGATCTGTCTTTTGCTCACAATAAGTAAATCAATTAATAAATCTGTCAATATTACGTCCACTCGTTATCTGTTAATTTATAAAATAGATTAAAAATGCAATTCATACAGTGACACGTTTATTTAACGATTAACTTGTTTTATATTTGGTTAAAAAACAATAAAAGCAAAACTAAATGCTTTTAAGCTTTATAAATGATAATATATAGGCCTATTATTATATATTTTTTCCATCTCAGACATCTATTTATTCGAAACTAAATCTATTTTATTTTTGCTAATTTTAAAGTTTAAAAGCAGCTATTAACTGACTTCATCTCCAACATAGGAAACGAAAAAAGTCTCTAGTTTTGACACACAGTGTCCCTAACAGCCATTAACCAATCAGTCATGCAAACTAAACTGCAAAAATAATCAATTTCTCTTAGCAAAAAAAATCACAAACCCAAATCACTGTAGGCCTACAGAAAGTTGCAAAAATAGACTGACACAGAGTCAGATGAGAAACATTGCAAGGCACAAGCAGATCTTACTCAACAAATGCGGTCAAACTGTGCCAAGAAACACAACTGTAACCTATTTATTTCTTAACAAAAAAAAAAAATACAAACCCAAAACGCAATGCTTGAATTGTATCTTGCAGCTGCAACTTTAAATGCAAACTTTCACACAACTCAAAGGTTAAAGTAAACGACAGACACACAATGGATTGCATGATCAGATTTATGGGTCTCTTGGTGCAATTGCACGCCTGTATTTATCACCAGCACCCGCTCATGCAGAGCCATCTAGTGGTTTCCACACCGATGTTAAAATCGTACTGAGCGTGTTTGAGGGATGAATGTACCGTACACAGGGTGGAGTTACCGCCTAAAGTCAAATTATAGCTCACAATTCAGACTCAATACTGTCAGAGAGCAAAGCAACTGAGCTTTTCAAATGTAATACTTAGGCTTGCAACGTTGTCAGGCTGACTAAACTGTAAAAAGTGTGAGATGAGCACACTGGAGAACAGAATAAGTCGGTATAGTCTGTAATCGTGTACGGTTTCTTCTTCCTGAGGTGCTTCTGTGAAACTCACCCAGAAGGCGGCGGCTGTCAAAGTCCACTGGAGAGAGCAGCGTCCCCCTACAGACCCTTACAGACTCACACAGAGCGGGGGTATCCGAGAAACACTTCACTGAGTGTCTGTGAACACATGGAGAGTGAAGGCAGCCTGTCGAGACATCCACACACACACACACACACACACACACACACACGAGTGTGGAGTGACGAGGCTTGAGCGGAAGCTCCGCCCACATCAGTCTTTACCCTGATTACCTCAATACTACAGGATAATAAAACACACCTCTGCTCTTTGGTATGGATTATTAACAATTAATCTAATTTAACGAATGCCATAGCAATTCATTTGTTAGATTAAGGCTGGCTGCGCTAAATCGTTTTCTTTTTATTACGCTTTTTTCTTACTCGGTAATGAGATTTATTTTCTTTTAATTTGTTGTTTGTTTTATTTTACGGTATCGCTATCATAAGCTAACTACAGATAATTTAGGTGTGCATGTTTCCAAGCAAGGTGAAATATTGCTACAAACAATGACATCTTGAGTACAAGCAATCCTATTCCTATATATTCATTATATCATTCATTAATCCATTATAGGCCTATTATTCTAACATTTGTTTTTCTCAGACATGAAAATGAGCATCATTTATGAAATATCATTAGAAACCCCCAATAAATAATATTTATATTTATATAGCTTATATATAAGTAGGCTGCTCTGGCCATGTGGGAATTTGCACTAAACATTCAATTGCACATATTTAATTGCACCTTTATTATGTTTGCAGAAAATGCACTATACCATGCAATTTTAGATTAAATGGGATATACCGATTTATTTATGATTTAACATTGGCTTAATGAATTAATTCTGAGTAATTTGGCCATAAATTGCTCTAATTTGAAGCATACGTATGTTTTGTGAATTTATAGGCCTGCTGCAGTAAAGATAATGCGACAGTTAATCTGTAGGCCTACCTAAATGTATCTGGTGTGAAGCAATCTTCTTGGTTTTACGTCCAAATGAAGGGGCGGTTCTGCTGATGAAGACCACAACACACACACACACACACACACACACACACACACGGGTGAATGACAGATGCGCGTTTCAGGATAGCAAATCATCTTCTGCGCATATACTATTTCCTCCAGCATGCGTCGTTATCATTCACAACGGGAAAGGATTACGCATCTGTACGTCCAATGAACATCTCAGCGCATCTGTGGGAGAGGAAAGCCTTTATTTGATTCCTCCTATATATTCAAACCGAAGCTCTGGGATATAAAGGTAGGCGCTGAAGCTGAGGTTTTAACATCTGCGCACGGTTATCTGTTAGCAAACGCTTCTTCGCAGATAAAAGAGCAGAGGAATGCGGAGCCATTGATTCCCCAGAGCCTGCGCTGTTTGCAAACGTGACTGCTGCTGAATAAAAGAATGCATGCGTCTGTTTTAGTCTAGCCTGTAACACTTGCTCGTACGTTTGGCGTTTGAGGCTGCTCCAGCTGTGTGGAGAAGACATGGACAGCTATGAGGGTTTCTGCGCACGCATTCTGTCGGAAATGATGCACGAGAAGAGCTGCAGTAGCGCACCTGCTCGAGAGGTGGCGCACTCGCTCGTCTGCTTCCACGGGAGGCCGGCTTTGTCTCCTGTTGTGAGTACGAGACATGATGTGTGATGTTTTACATGCTCAGAGGTGTGGACTCTGTATGCTATGGACTCTCAAAAGGCACTAATATGTACTAGTGTTTACTTATACCATGTAGCTTTTATTACTGGCCGGTAACAACTTTGTGCCCTTTTCCTGAGAGTGTATTTATGTATCATAATGTTCGGTTAATGTTGCTGTGTGACTGCAATATGC
>JAUMHI010000039.1:965397-976408 GCA_032359435.1 Enteromius unitaeniatus | reverse complement strand
AATGTGTGTGCCATTGATATGTTCAGTGTTCATGTAAACTGTTTAATAAACACTTCTGGCACTTTTTTTGAGCCTCTAAATTAGTTTTGTTTTTTATGTAAATGATTCAATAAATACCGTACCGTGCCAGTCATACCGAGGTATTACCGTACCGTGAAGTTTTGATACCGTTACATCCCTATTGCACATGTATGAAGAGTTCATTTGCAAAAACCAGTAACAGTAATTCAATTCTTTTCAGAAATCACTTTTTTTAAATGCACTTTCCAAGTATTATCAGGCAAACTGCAGGTGAGTTGTTGTCATTGAGAAATAATAAGTACAGGGAATTTAAGTTTTTTAACAGTTTATTTTAATAGGTTTTTAATTGCAGATAACTTAAACAGTTGTTTTTTGGCAAAAGCAGATAACTCCACATTTGTCCAACTAAAGCCAAATTACAAATTACAGCATTGAATAACACATTTCTGTGGACAAAATGAATGTAAAATAGTTGAGGAAGCAGATGGGATGCTGCAGAAGTATGTGATTAAACTGCCCAAACCATGAGAATTCTTTATTTTAAACTTCAAACTAATGCATTAGCGTTTGGGACCATATCCTCATCCTTAAATGTCGCAAATTCCCGCGAGCATTTCAGATTTTGTAAATAATCGACCAACTAATCGATCATTAAAATAATCGTTTCTTGCAGCCATAATTTAGAGTTAAAACCACCGGTTTAATCTTTGTAATCGTCTCAGGTTTGTTGTAATCATAGACTGTATGGATGTGATTAGACGCAATACACTAATCTTTTCCCTCATCTTTGTAACGGGCTGCTTTTGCAAGGTTCTGTGAAAATGTTTCAGCTTTTCCTTTTACGTCCTGAAAAAGATATCAAAGGTTAATCAAGTTCGTCGAAATGATCCATTCTTTATCACTTTTAGTCAGCTTTGACGAAACTCCTCTCGGCTTGCGAGTCTTTTTGAAGTGAAAGTAGTCTTGTCACCTGACCTGATTGCAGCTTGTGTTCTAAAACAACAAAGGCTTGTCGACATCCACAGTAAAACGTGAACTCGAGATCCCTTAAAAAGTGGACAATACCAGCTTTTTTTGACAAAACATGTTTAGGGTTCAGATCACGGTAGATGTTTAAAATGTCAGCAATTTTTTTGAAAGTGGGGTTTATCGTTTTTTGCAAACAAATTCTGGTAATTCGTCAGCCGGGCTCCTCATCCCACTAATCATCTTATTACCTCATCATCCTATCAGAGTAAGAGACACTTCCTATATAAAGCGCAAGCCCCTTTTCCCTCAGTATCTCAATTTAAGCATCCCTCCTTCTCTCCTACTCCACCATTTTGCTTTTCTTCTCCGGGGGCGCGCAGAGTTCGGCCCGGACAGTGAGGCACATGCTCCCCGAGCCAAGTGGGGTTGATAACCCTAGGACTCGGGAGCCTGTCGAACCCTGAGCTCTCTCCCCGGACAGCACGCCAAACACGCTTCGCCTCCTATTAATTACCAGTAAGTTTGAACTCATGAAATAAGCTAACCAACCCCTGTCCCTAAATCTACAATTTGTCAATAAAACAAATTAAAACAGACAGATACAACTACATAATTTGTAGTTGTCATAATTAAGTCATAAGTTATACAGAAAGTATTAATATTCCATTGACTTGTGAGAGGATCAGACATGATCTGATTCTTCCCTTATGTAAATCTATTACTCTTTTCCATTTTCCCTTCATCAGTTTTAATCATGCAGCATTCAGAATTAATTAAGAGAGCATCTTCTCTTAAAAAGCTGCACAATTTGAGGTATTTTGTTATTAGCAGCAATTATGTACAGAACGAGTTGTGCACCAAAGCTAAATCAGCACCACTAATAATATGCTGCTTATTATCTTTGGCTGGGAATGGTATGAACATGCACTGCTATTATTTTTAGTTCATGTCGGCTTGTTGGAACTTGTGTTCTCTCTTATAATTGCATTTTGTACTAGCAATAAATTACCAAATGATAACTAAAGGTTTCCATTATGTATGAGCACAGATTTTTCCTCCTCGTGGCACAATTATAGAGATTACTTTGATTTACAGTATCTAGCTTTAGCCGTCAAATCATGGCGTGAAGCTGCGTGCCTCAGCCTGCCCCGAGCACACGGATGGTGTTGGGTTTTCAGAGGGGTTCTTGGAGCAGTCGTGCAGACACTCGTTCTGAAGCAGGTCACAATGTGACACTGTTAAAGTACACGAGATGATTCACTTCACTGAAGTTCCACTAGCATTAAGTCTGGGATCAGGATTTCTTTAAAAAGAAATTAATGCTTTTATTGAGAAAGAATGCATTAAATTGATACAAAGTAAGAGTAAATACATATATTACATATTATTTCTGTTTCAAATGCATTCTGTTTTTTCTTAACTTCCTGTTTATCAAAGAATCCTGAAAAAATATATAAATTCTGGGGGAAAATATATATATATATAAAGCAGAAACATTACACTGTTTTAGAGCTTTAGAGATTTCATAAAAAAAAATACTGACCCATAACATTTGAACTATAGTGGATTCTATTCTATTTTATTTATTCTGTTTTTTTTATTATTATTTTATGACTTGCACCTTCTAAATATATATATATATATATATATATATATTATATTTAATTTTTATCACATTTATTTAAGTCAGTCTGCAATATAATGTTTATTTTTCTTAATATTATTACTTTACCCGTGCTCTCTCCACCTTCAATACCACGACTGAGGTGAGACCCCTCAGCAAGGCATCGTTCCCCCAACTGCTCCCCAGGCGCCGCAGCACTGGCTGCCCAATTTCTCCGGGTGTGTGTTCACGGTGTGTGTGTGTGTGTGTGGTTGTTCACTTCTCACTGCTGTGTGTGTGCACTTGGATGGGTCAAATGCAGAGCACTTATTCCTAGTATGGGAAACCATACCTGTCACGTCCTTTCCTTTCCTTGTTTTATAATGTTGCCTGTTGGTGAAACAGGTACATGTTTATTTGTCTTAGTTTTTCCCCCTGCAGATTTAGTTTCTCTAATGTGTGTGTGTTTGTGTGTTCACATAAAGTAGAGCATGCAGCTGGGGTAATCCACCAATTAAGCAGCAAGTAATGACCCTTCTGGCCTTTGACCCTTGACCCTTGACCCAGCAGCCTTTGGCCTTTGCTCTCATATCCCAGTGCTGATGGACAGTGAACATCTTTGGAAACAACAAAGTGCATCAGATCATTGATGAACTTCTCGGTGAAGCGCCTCCGAATAAACAAACAATCATTTCCGAATCGTTTCTGTTCCTAACTACCTATTAGTGAAAACCATACATAAAGCTGAAGTAAGATGTACAGATCATCGAGCTTTCGGTTTGGAGTGTTTTTAAATAGCACAACTCATAGTCGACCTGACCACACACGCAGCAGAGGTCTTGTAAGGCCAGTTTATTTTGTCCCAGTCTGTTTTCGGCAAAGGAAATGGGGAGGAAGTTTGAGGGTGACGTAACGCTGCGGCTGTACAAGATGAACCCGAATCTCAGCTTCAGAGCTCAGCTCAGGCTAATGGAGACACCTTTGACTCTTAGATCTGGCTCATAATCTGCTCAAATGCTCCCACACCAGGTGGCTGTCCATTTCCTTCAGATATGAGCTCAAATGATGCACTCTTGAGAGAAGCCAGAGATCAACCGCTCTTTATGAACATATGTGTTCTAGGCAGTAATCATAGGCCATTTTGCTGATTATTCAACTGCATTTTCACGACACTCTGCATTTCTGGTTGATTTAGTTACTCACACATGAATTCACAAACCTTACACTTACGTTTCGATTCGTGACTCTGGCCCACGAAACCTTAAGCTGCAGTTTTTTGAAACTGAGATTTATACGTAATCTTAAAGCTGTATAAATAAGTAGTAATAATAATAAGTAATAATAATAATACAACTGTTTACAAATCTGGAACCTGAGACATTGATATTGTCATTGATATTTTTGTCATTGATATTGTCATTGATATTTTTATGGTAAGAATCTTAATATCCTAATGATTTTTGGCATAAATGGATTATTTTAACGCATACAATGTACTTTTGGCCATTGCTACAAATATATCTGTGCTAGTTGTTAGTTGTTAATCTGTCATTATTGTGTGCTTGTT
The DNA here is from genome assembly GCA_032359435.1 of Enteromius unitaeniatus. Classification (NCBI taxonomy): domain Eukaryota; kingdom Metazoa; phylum Chordata; class Actinopteri; order Cypriniformes; family Cyprinidae; genus Enteromius; species Enteromius unitaeniatus. Next base: position 972,248 of record JAUMHI010000039.1, on the reverse strand, counting down.
TATGAAATATCTCAGTTGATTTGATGATTCCTTCAAGTGTAATTTTAGAATGATATACTTTTATCATTTTTGAATACTATTTTAAATTTGCTTTCATTTTTTTATATTTTGATTTTAATTTGATTTTGGAATTTTTTTTATGTGCATTTATTATTTTTTATTAGTTTTTGAATATTAAATTTTTATTTATTTATTTATGTAGCTATTTTAGCTCTTGAACACTTCATTTTAATGCAAGTTTAAGTTCACCTTCATCAATGTTTTGATTAATACTGATGGAAGTGATACGTTCCCAGAATTTAACAGAAATACAGAAAAAAAACGGACAAATTATTGCAACTTAAAATGTCTATTATCCAGTTGAATATAATTTAAAACATAATTTATTTGTGTGATGCAATGCTGAAGTTTTTGCATCATGACTAGTCTTCAGTGTCACATGATCCTTCAGAAATCATTCTAATATGCTGATTTTTATTATTATGCTGGTTGATGTCAAAGTTCAGCTTTTCTGCAATGTTATAAATGCCTTTAGCACCACTTTTGATCAATTTGAATGCATTCCTGCTGAATACAAGTGTAAATGTTGAAACTTGAGCAGCAGAGACCCTGCAGTTTCACTCTCCATCCTGTGAGAGGTGCTGTTTCTCCAACTCGGATGTCTGCAGATGGTCCAGGATGGCACCCGGTTCATTTAGTGGCCGATAGCAGATGAGCGCATGACGTTATATCAGTCCTGTACGCTTATCAACACCGTATCATTTGAAGCGGTTGTGTTGCAGTGAGCTGTTAAACTCTGGCCCACAGGAAGCTGCGATGTTTGGCTATGATGTAGCCGCTTTTGGGAGGCACTTGACAGCTTCCACACAGGTGTGTTTGCTCTGGCAGCGGCCATGTCGTAAGAGCACTCGTACAAACACACACTCTCACCAGGAAGGAGGAGGAAAAGTGGCTGGCTAATGAATAGCCTTAACTGACTTGGCCCGAGGATGTTTGTCTGGGCAGTTACACAGCGATGTGTGTATGTGTGTGTGCGCAGTGAAGGCTGTCCCCAGCTGGAAGTTTCACTCGTCTTTCTTCCCGTGCAGAATTACTGTGGCAGTTTTGCCCCGCGAGTGTCACTAGAGCTGTTGTAAAGTGCGAGTCTGTGTGTGGTCAATATTTAGCATAGCTTTGTGCTGTCACAAAGAGAGTTTCTGCTAATGAGGTCAATCGCCACAAGAAGCAGCTCTCTCTCTCTCTCTTTCTTCACATTCGTCCTGTTTGCATTCTTTTATATTCCTCTTTTTTTCTGTCCTCGCACTCATGTCTTCTGAGAGAGAGTGTTTAATGGGCTGTTTTGGCCCGTCTGGGCCCCCTGACCTGACCCGTTACCACCCACCCGGTCCCTGCCATCCCTCTGGAATTCACTGCAACTGTATCAGTCAACATTTCTGAAGGGAAGAAATATGGATATGCAAGGGTGAAGTGTATAATCAACTAATAACTTTTTACAGTTGACCATATCTATATATACACACACACATACATTTAAAGGAAGTATTGCGTTAAATTAAATTGAAATCATTTTCTTTTAAATGTATATATGTTTTTAATACATTTCAGGTAAACATAGCATTAAATAATAAATAAATTAACTGTTTATTATGTATTTATTTATGAATGTTTTTTATTTGCAATTGTTTTTTATTCGTTACTTTAAATAGCTTTTACTTATATGCTCATAAACTATTTATGTTTTATTTAATTACTTTTTTTTATTTAAATGTTTATACATTTATTTTTATTTATAAATTATCATATTCATTTATTTGTGTAATTATCTAATTGATTAAATCTCAACAATAATTAAAAGCATTATTAATTTATTAATAATTATTATTAAATAATTTATTATTTAGTTGTTTTTTATTTACTTATTTATAAATGTATATGTTTGTGCTTTTATGTATGCATTTAATTATCTATGATACATTTATATATTATACATATTTATATATATAATTCAGCTATTTAATCAGTTATTTAGTTTTATTTATTAATCTATAAATGAATGTTTTTAATTGATTTAATTTCAGCCACAAGTACATTATTTATTATTTTTGTTGTTATTTTATTTGCTTTAATGTAAATATATATTAATTTACTTAAGTTATTTAGCTTTTTATATTATTATTATATTTAATTTAACTTGTTTTATTTATTTATACATTTTAGATTTATTTACATGTTCTTTTATTCATTTATAAGACTAATTTAACTTATGTATATTTATATATATATATATAATTTTAAAGTGTGTGTACGTATGTGTGTGTGTGTGTGTGTGTGTGTGTGCGTATATACATATATATTCATAATTCTGTGTTTTGTCTGTCTTCATCTTCCCTGTTCTCCAGATATTGACATAGCTAATAAAAACACATGTCAGATCATCACTGCTTCAGTGTCCAGGTGTCTGTGTGCCATGTAATATGTGCATGAATCAGAATAATCAGCAGTAACTGGATCCCTCCTCCACTGCCTTTCTAAATTTGTTCCAGTTAATGCAATTCCAGCATTTCTAGGCCTCTTTTCCTCTTGCGTCCTCCTGTGAGCAGTGTAAACAGCTTTTCCCGTTAACACTGGACAAAAGGGGCTGAGCTCTCCTCTTCAAACACATCGCTGCCTTTCCTCCGCTGGACACAGAGAAACAAATGATTCAGGCCAGGCAGCACTTCCTGTCAAACGTCAGACACTTTAGTTTTTCTTTTTTGTTTTTATTGCCTGTGTGAGGGTATGTAGGTGAGACGGTCGACCTTGTGATCAGGACACGTGAGAAAGACAGAGCCTCTGTCCTGTCAACACTTTTCGTCTTTTTTTTTTCTCCCATGGTTCAAAAGGGTGAATCTCATGAAGAAAAGCCAGCTCTTATTTCACCTTGAAGCCAAAAGATAAAATAAGAAACAATGTTTTGAATAAGGAAAATTAGCCCTTGTTTGACTGTTGCATTTTAATTCCCCTCAAAATTAAAAATGTTATACTGATAATTTTTTTATTACTCACATTTATTTTATAAAAATAACCAAATAATTAAACAAAAAAACTACCAAAAATAGTAGAATGATGCGTTAAAAAAAGTATTGTTTGACTTTACAGTTTAAACCTGGACATTTTAAATTCAAACATTTAATAATTCATTATTTCAACACACTTGTACTAAAACGAGACAGAGAAAGGGAAATAATAACTTGGAAGAGAGGGTACTGAGGGAACAGTGGTTAAAGATCTGAGCTGGTAGTCCAGATGTTGTCGGTTCAAACCCCAAAAAAGTAGACTTAGTCTACTTAGTATCTGTAAATCTGCTATATCAAATAAATAAGACAAATGTGGGAAGACACTTTTTAACTTTGCATAACATTTGCTGGATTACCTGTTAGTTGATTTGACCTTTTTTGACAATGTCGTTATCTGTAACTTTTTAACTTTATAGTGTGTGCCAAATATGTAAGTATACGCAGACGCTTAGTATTGATCCATTTTCTCCATTCTCAATATCATACTGAACTGGAAGGAAATCACATTGCTCAGATGTTGATCTTTCATAGCTCTGGAGAATTCATGTGGGCTTCACCATGTATCAACATTGTCTCAGATTTGTCTGTTAAAATTTCTCAGGAGTAATAAAAAAAGTAATAAAATATCACTCAACAGTTCAGTGTCAATACGAGTATTGTTATTGAAATTGAAAATAACTTGTTCTATAGCTGAATTTTCAGCATCATTACTCTACCTCGTCTCACACTTTTTAGTGAGACATGAAATACGTACCAGCAAGTAGATATCACTGCAGTTTCCAAAAGAAATGAACAATAGATGCAGTAAAACAGAGTACAGAGATGTGCTTGAGAGGCAAGGAGCTCCAATTTTTAATCCCATGTAACTAGGATTGGAAAAAACTGTTAAAATCTGTGTAAAAGGAAGTTAAAATGGCACAGTTGCATCAACAAATGCATTTTTTTTTTTTATCGGTTTTGCAGTTTTGATTATTTTTTTGGGGTGTGATTAATGTTGGAATTGACATAGGGAATATTTCCAACATGATAGAGCATTAATTTAGCAACTAACTTAGCTTAGCAATTAACAGAGCAACGATCCCCAGATATTTCGAAACCACCGCAATATGTACCTATTTCAACATAAAAATGCGCCAGGGTTCATGTATTGAACCTGTGTTTAAGCACCACTCATTGGACATTTCTCTTTAAAACTGCAGCGAAACATGCAGTAAGACACGTAAAAATGTACAATTTAATGCGTCCTTGCTAAATGTAAGAATTTTTTCAGGTGACTTAACAAATAATAAATCTTACTCATCCCAAACCTTTGAAAGATGTAGATATAAAATGAATGTGCATAGCAGATTGCGTTCATTTTGAGATCTCTGGAATTTGATAGCAGATTTGCATTATTGGAATCTCTTCTAAAAAAGCACTAGTGGAGACAGATTTCATGTTTTTTTTTATTTCAAGAGACTCTTCATCTCCTGAATAAAGACGTTTGCTCTCCTTTTAATCTAATTGATGTCATTAGTATTTTTCCTTGGTATGATGAAGCTCAACAGTGAATTCATCTGTGTTAAACTGACAATTATGACCATTGTTTCTCCTTCCCTCTGTCTCCTCTGGCTTCCTCCTGTTGTTCTGCCGTCTTTCCTCCCTCCCAAGCATTCCTGCATTCTTTCTTTTTCCTGCCCACTGTCTCCTTCAGCTGCTTTTCCTCGACGTGTGAGGTGCTTTTTTATGTATTGTCTGAGTGGATTGATTGGTACAGGATGAGAATCGACTGGAGCTGCATTGAACCTCAGTGCGAAGCTCTAATACCGATGCTTGACTCATCAACGCTATAAATATTAATTCATTCCACTTGGTTAAATGACAATTAGTGGCGTTTTTGGCATTGGTTCTCATTTGAGATTTATCCGTTGGCTTGATTTCAGTGTTGGTGTCACTGTAAATGAATCCATCCATCACTGAAGACAAGCATGTGAGACAGATAGACGTATAGACTAGACAGACAGACTGCATGCTCCAAGCTCAGACAGACAGATGGATCCCAAAGGAAGAAGTGCGTCCAAAACAGCTGCAATGTTACATATAAAAAACACATAGCTCGTGGCCAATTAAACGTGGGTTTTCCCTGCCTCATAGCAACCCTGTGCAGTGTGGGTAAACAGATCTGCACGTCTGCTGCTCATGATTGATAAGAGGGTCATGTGTGTGCGTTTATATAGTTTATGTTAGTGGCTGTGCTTTTTTTCCCCCTACAGTGACACCGATACAGTGAAATCACTGATTACCCCCGGTGAAGTTGTTAATGAGGCTTTATCAGACTGACTTTGTCCCTTCCTCTCTGTTACAGATGCCATTGCTTGTGAAACAAGGTCAGCACTTTGTAAACAGTTTCACACACTTAGAAGGAGATTTGTCCGGGAGTTGTTTCTATAGAATGCCAAACCAAATATATATAAAACCAAATTTTATAGCAATTATAGCAATTTTATGGCACAAAAACAAGCTACAAAACAAAAACCAATTGCATTAGTGGAAATGTAGATACACTGACATTCAAAAGATTGAACACTAGGTGGGGAAGCGTTGTAAGCCGATATTTCCATTGTGTTCATTTTTTTGCATTCAAATGTAACTCCATTTCCACAAAATGAGTCAGCCCTCTATGTTTTACCCATGAACAACTTTTATTTAGTTCAAGCAAAGCTAAAAATTGATTGAAAATGTACACAGGTCATCCAGGTTGGATATGAGTTTATTTAATCTGACCAATTTCGGAAAATTTTAGCATTACATCACCATTTTATCTTCTGCATAGAATGGGTTCCTTGTAACAGTTGCCTCCTGTTACTATATTCATAATTTTACTTTCTCCAGTAAAAAAGTCATCTTGAATCAGGAGAGAAATCTGTACAGAACAAGCGCTGTTTACAAGAGAACGCAGTCCAAAACTGTTCTAAACAGATACGTTGGTGGATTTTGATCTGAGAGGGCACCAGAGGATGGCCTTTTTCCACAGAAGGAAGTTTTTATGGATTACGGACTGGTATGTGACACACTTGTAAACATCTGTGCTTATTGATAGACTGTGTTTTAGCGTGTTTCAGGACTGATCTCATAAAAGTACACAGGTGTTTGAGTCTGTCATCTGTTCAACACACAACATGTTGCAGATGAAACAAACACCCAGATGTGTCACAGTCGAATGCTTTAAACCAGACGTTACTCTCTGATGTGACTTCACTGATGATTAAGTGCAAGTTGCGTCATTCAAAGAGAGAGTTTACCAAAAATGGTTATTTTGTCGTCTTTTACTTTCCTTGATTTTGTTTCTAACCTGTATGACTTTGTTTGGAAGTCACTGGTCTTCAGAACATGCTTTACCTCAGCTGGCTTTTACTGTCTGTAGGCCAAAGAGTTTGTTCCTGTGCATTCAGCTGTTTTTCCCTTGACGTTTGCGAGAGAAAGGCAGGCTCAGGCTTGTGTGGACAAATAAAGGAGACGTAATGTTGGTGCTTTTAACACTTTCCCTTTGAATGAGTCAGGTTCAATTAAAGAAGAAGAGAAGAGGTGATGATTTAGGAGACTCATTAGATTTTGCGGTCACACGTACGCACACAAAAACAGTCATTTACTGTGCAGAGCACTATGCAGACGCTCACCGTCACACTTAACAACTCAATGTAACTCCAAGTCAATCACACTTCTGTGAAATCAAACTGCTCACTTAGGAAGCAACACTGATTGACAATCACTTTCTCATGCTGTTGTGTAAGTGGAAGAGACAACAGGTGGAAATTA
>JAUMHI010000039.1:954147-965297 GCA_032359435.1 Enteromius unitaeniatus | reverse complement strand
TTCACCACGGTGTTGATGTGACAGGACCATGACAGGTCCTGCGTGATGTGAACACCGAGGTATTTGAAGCTGTTCACCTTCTCCACTGGGCTCTCATTGATGACAGGGGTCCGGTAGTTCAGTCTGGTAGTTCTCCTGCTTAGTGCTAAAGTCCACTATCTGTTCCTTTGTTTTGCTGAAGTTTAGTTCCTCTGGCACCAGTTCTCCAGATTCCTAATCTCCCTCAGGTAGGCCGTCTCGTTGTTATCAGAGATCAGGCCCACCAAGACAGTGTCGTCAGCAAACTTAATGATGGTGGTGGAGCTGGTAGTGACCACACAATCATACATATACAAAGAGTACAGCAGGGGGCTCAGAACACAGCCCTGGGGGGCTCCAGTGCTGAGAGTGAGTGAGGCTGAGAGGTGTCCACCCATCTTTACTGCCTGTGGTCTGCCAGTTAGGAAATTACAGATCCACTGACACAGAGATGAGCTGAGTCCCAGGTGCTCAGGCTTGGTGGTGAGTGTGGAGGGAATTATGGTGTTAAATGCTGAGCTGTAGTCGATGAGGAGCATTTTAACATAAATGAGTGAGTGATGTGTGGAGGAGATGAGAGATGGCATAATCTGTAGACCGATTTGGACGGTAAGCAAACTGTAGTGGGTCAAGTGTGTCTGATAGTAAAGATATGATGAAGTCTTTGACCAGCCACTCAAAGCACTTCATCACTACTGAGGTGAGGGCTACAGGGCGATAGCCATTGAGGGAAGCAGGATGAGGTTTCTTTGGGACAGGAACAAGGATGGACTCTTTGAAGCATGTGGGGATCACCGAGAGGTTGAATATCTCTGTGAACACAGGTGCTAGCTGGTCTGCGCAGGCTCTGAGAATACGACCTGAGATGCCGTTTGGTCCTGCTGCTTTCCTGGTGTTCACTCTCTTGAAGGCTCTCCTCACGTCATGCTTGGAGATGATGAACAAGTTTCCAGTGTTGGTAGTGTCTTCCTGTCTGCAGCTGTTAGCATTAGCTCCCGTAAACACGTTGATGTCATCAGAGCTGTTCCGGAACATGTCCCAGTCTGCGTCATCAAGTGCATCCTGTAACGCGGCCACCGATTGGTCCGTCCAGCGTGTGACCTCCCTCTGAACCTGAACTTCCCGTTTTAGCCTTTGTTTATATTTTGGCATGAGGAAGATGGCGGTGTGGTCAGATTTCCCAAACAGTGGACGAGATTGTGCCTTGTAAGCGTCCTTAACTGTAGTGTTGCAGTGGTCCAGTGTCCTATCGCCCCTGGTGGGGCAGGTGATGTGCTGATAAAAGTTTGGTGCTGCACGTTTGAGGTTGGCACTATAAAAGTCCCCTGTCACAATGAGCGCAGCGTCCCCGTGCTGTGTGAGTGCCTTATGCAGCTCACATAAGGCAGTGTCCGTGTCCGCTTGTGGTGGAATATAAACGGCGCTGACTATGACCGATGTAAACTCCCGAGGAAGATAAAAAGGATGACACATGATGGTCAGTAGTTCCAGGTTGGGGGTGCGGGAGCGTGTAAGAGAAACAATGCTTGCGCTGTTGCACCAGCTGCTGTTCACCATTAAACACACACCGCCTCCCCTTGACTTTCTCAAGTCCCGTGTCCTGTCCATGCGGTGAACCGAGAAGAACTCGGCCGGCTGGATGGCGTGGTTCGGCATCGCTGTGAAGCAGAGGAGATTGCAGTCCCGAATGTCTCTCTGGAACTTTGCTCTGGCCCTGAGGTCATCGAGTTTGTTCTCCAGTGACTGGACATTGGCTACTTTCGCCTTTGTGCAATGAGGAACAGGAAGAGCACTGCCAGAGCCCTGCAAAATGACCGCCAGCAGGCCACATATGTGCATGTGTCTGCTCAAACTTTCAGAAACAGACTCCATGATGGTGGTATTAGGGCCTGACGTCCACACGTGGGGGTTGTGCTTACAGCACCGTGCAGGACGTTTGGCATTTGCCAGAGAACACCAAGATTGGCAAATTCGCCACAGGCGCCCTGTGCTCTTCACAGATGAAAGCAGGAAGCAGAACGTTCTCTACAGCGTCTCTAGATTCTGTTACGTCTGTCACATGTGCTCAGTGTGAACCTGCTTTCATCTGTGAAGAGCACAGGTACCAAGTACATGCACAGACATATTGTAAATATGTAATTAAGTTTACATTGTAAACATGTACTATTATGACACTACAAAAACTGCTATCTTTGTTATGCATGGCCCTAAAAGTGACTGATAATGATAATGATATATTGAAACATTTATATTATATTATAGTTATGACAAGGGATAGATACCGGACAATTTCTTGGAATGTGCATGGCCAGCCTCGGAAGATTTCGGCTCGGATTGGACAAAGACCTTCGGAAAAATTTGTTTCAACAAAGAATTTGGACTTGCTTAAATCAAGGACATGATTAATTAACTCGATCAAAGAAAATGCATTCGCAGGAACATCGAGGTTAACAATGTCTTAGTCCAAACCCACACTCCGAGGCACTCATCTGGCCAGCTCACCTCGGTGGTGAGTTCTAAGATCTCCTCCACATACCCCTCCAACGTCCGGCCACTCTGCCGCAATTGCATGAGCCTACCTTTAGGCATAATGGTCGGGTTGCAGTCCGTTGTGCTGTATTCGGTTAGTCCTTCTGTTATGTGCAGTGTAGGGGATGGAGATCACAGGAGACGTGGGATATAACAAAGAGTCTTTTAATAGTAATGAACTCAGGAACATAAAATTTGAAACAAGGAGAGTAACACAAAGTGACTTGACACATAGGGTGTAACGTTTAACTAGGTTGGTAACATTTAAGTGTTTAACATACAGTATGAGGACTGACAGTGGAACTAAGAAAACACAGACATAATATACAAGACATAATGAGGGAAGAACTCAAGACACCTGGGAGCACGGATGGATACAAATTAACTAATAATTACACAGACAACAGGAAATTCTAAAAAAGGGCATACCAGAAAAACTAATCTAAAATAGGAAGACATGAGAAAACAAAACTAAAACAAGAATGACTACATAACAACCGCAGAGTTCAATCTTGCTCCTCTTACTTCTTCCTGCATTAAGAATCTAGGTGTTTTCTGGGATCAGTTTAAAATTTGACAAGCAGATAAATGCAGTTATTGGTTGCTTCTTTTTTCAGTTTCACCTTTTTTTCTTAAATTAAATCCTTTCTTTCTGTTAAAACTTTAAAGATTGCTAACCATGCACTTACATCACGTCTGGATTACTGCAACTCTCTTAATTTTGGCATTTCTAAATCTTCCATTACTCAACTTTAATTAGTGCAAAATGCCTCAGCTGAATTTCTCAAAGGACAACTTAAATTTGATCACGTCACTCCAATTTTGAAATCATTGGTTAACTGTACATTTTAGAATTGAGTTTATCTATATAGTCCGGCACTAAATTTGAGGTCTGGTGATCAAAGCCTTCCAGTCTATATTAGATCGGCACTGTCTTTAACTGTTTTTTTATTATATCTTAAAACTTATTTATTTTCCTTGGCCTTTAATTCCTTGTGAGTTTATTGTTTGTATCTGTAGTTTGGTATTTGTGTTTTATGTCTTCATCTGTTCAGCACTTTGGTCAGCTGTGCATGTTGTTTGTTAAACGTGCTATACAAGTAAAACAAACTTAAACTTAAAAGTTAATATATATATTCTCACTCTTACTCAAACCCACCAACTTCTCCTCCTCCCTCTCATTCACGGACAGGTTCAGACGAAACCCTGTTCCTTCTCATGTTGCTGTCTACCTCCTCAGTTTTTAATTTCTTCTCCTGCTTAAAAGACTAGCTTTTCGTGGTTAACACTGGTTTATGCCGGTTAATTCTGCTTTTTGTGCCGATACTGTATATCCGGTGAAGATGGTCAGGGTTGGTGTTACTGGTTGAAATATCCAGCATCAAGATCCTACAATCATGTGTGTGCAGTTCAGCTCCCAGTGGAAAGAATAGAAATAAAGAAGCAGTTGAAAGTAAAGTCATTCTTCTTTCAAACGGTGCCTCATTTTCTACAAAGATATAAGCATTGGCTATTAAACATCTGCCTGCTTTTCTCTACGACTTTTCTCTGGACTATTCATTTTTGTTGTTGTTGTTGTTGTTGTTGTGTCTGTTCACTTTCACACAACATGCCTTGTATTTGATATCTATGTTAACATCAATCTTCCACCTAAACTAGAACTATTCCATCTCTATACATGTTTAGACATAGATTAGATGTCCAGATATTGGCTGTGTAAACTACTGTTCAGAAATTCGGGGTGAGCAAGATTTGTTTTTCTCATGTTACTAAAAGATTCTCTTGAGGAAAAAAGCCTCTTTTGCTAATCAAGTATAGATTTAATGGAGACAAAAATACAGTAAAAACAGCAATATTGTGAAGTATTATTACAATTTAAAATAACTGTATTCTCTTTGAATATATTTTAAAATGTAATTTATATCTGCATTTTCAGCATCATTACTCCAGTCTTCAGCATCACTTGATTTTTCAGAAACCAGTCTAATATGCTGATGTCATTCTTCACGATGCCATAGAAGAACCTTTTTTTTTTGTCTAAATGGTCCCATATAGAATCTTTAACATCTGAAGAACCTTCCTGTTTCACAAGTGGTTCTTTGTGGTAAAAAAAAAAGGTTCTTCAGATTATAGTAATGGTAAAAACATTTCTGAAAACTTTCCAATCTCAAACTTTTGAACCGTTTTTGGTAATTGAACCTATAACCTTGCCATCTTTTGCAGCACTGTTTGAGCTCCTTCTCAAGCACTTCTCACCCACTCCTTCCTCACCGCCGCTCATCACCGGCCACCTTCTCAATCCCTTTCTCCTCCCTTTACCTCAAGACTTCTCCTCTGATCTTTCCTCCGTCTGACATCATACTCTGACATCACGCTTTGATTGTTTTAATGGCTGCTCCCAGCTCTGTTTGAACCACTTCACCTCGCTGAAATAGCCGCGGTTCAGTTCTCCAGGGAGCCATCATCATCATCTCCCTCTGAAAGGGTAATCTGGTAACGCTGTGGGGCTGTGAATGGGTTTGAGTGCTGGGGAATCCCCGCAGCCAGACAGCTGATGAGAGCTCTCGTGGTGGAACTTTTTAAATAAACATCCTTTACACTCAGTAAACGTCTAAAACCAAGTGCCTGCGACTGAAGACCACCTACCAGATGCTCCATTATTTGCTCTCAAGACTGAAATATGAGCTTCAATGCCTCTAATCACTGCATTAAAGCTTCCTCTGAAGTAGAATGCTTGCAATTACTTTTATATTCATACGAACTCAGAGGAATTCATTTTAAAAACTTCTCGTTGTTTCTACATGTTTGCAACTTTTGTGTGTGACTTGCAGTGTTGTTCTTTCTAGCTAAAACTCAAATGAAACCAAAATGTATTATTTATTTGCCATTAAAAATAAAGCCACAATAAAATTAAATATAAATATTAAATGAAAAGTGTAAGCTTGAAAAACGTATTTACAACTTAGAAAAATCTTTATTTAAATTTTTTTATGTAAAAAAACACTGGTTGTATTACAGTCATAATTGTTTCTTCAATTTGAGTGACTTATTTAGCATGCAAACATAACATAAAACAGCTACTGAGGCACTGACAACACAACAGCAGCAGCAGCAGCGAGTAAACACTGCCTACAACCGGCAGCAGAAACCAGAGAGGTGTATTGTGGGATGGAGTCAGGGGTCATGTGTAGTGACTGACACACCAGTCAGTTTGTGTTTTTATGATTCCAATGATTAAATTAGAGATTAACCTAATATATATATATTTTTTCCCCTCAGTGACATATTTGATGCCATGTTCCCGGTTACACACATCGCCGGGGAGACAGTAATCCAGCAAGGTACAGTGTGGAAAAGCATTACTTTTATATCATACATACCGCACATGTTTGCAGCACTACATTAGTGAGGAAATCTCATAGACATTTTGTTCAACTAGAGAAAAGTTTATTTTAATTTAATTTTTAATTTAAATGTTTCTTTTATTTTTATTACTGTTACAATGTTTTTTCTTTTTTAGTTTTATTTAATACATTTTTCTTCTATATTTTATTTTGGATTTTACCTTTTTTTTTTTTTATTACATTTAATTTATTTATAATTGCATTTATTTTTTTAGTTTGGCAAACTACAAACTAACCCAAATACAGTGCCAAACACAAGAATGCAAACCAAAGAAATAACAAAAGAAGGAGTGCTAAACTAAACGATTTTCACCAAAAAATGACAAAGAAATACCAATACATTGAACTAAATATGCTATATTTTTTACTTCAAGATTGCATATAGTATATGGAGATTGTAACAGGACTCTTCTGATGTTTCTCCAGAAGAAATGTGTCTCTAGAAAACATCTCAATGTGAAGTGCAATGTGATCTCTATATAAACCCATACATTTCTCATTAAACTTTGCTCTCCATCCCATCCTCTCCATATTCAGGCTTATAGTATGCCAACAGACAAGGCTGAATGATGACACCTTCATGTTGAGCAAGCATAAGGTCCTGATACTAAGTTCACAAATGCGTTGCAGATTGTTTTAGTTATGTACGGTGGGTGATGAGGGTTTTTTTATACATTCAAACAATGAGCTCTTTTTGGTTTCATGTGGAGTTCATAAGCGATTGAGAACAGTTCTCACACGCTCTCTTTGCAACGCCATTCTTGAAGCAAGACTTTCAATGCATTTATCTTAACGTGGGCAGATTGCCCGTAAAACTAGATCTAGGAATGTGCGAAGTTTTGTTTGCGTGTGTGTGTGTAGAAGTGTGCATTTTTGTTCTCGTCAAATATTTGACTGCACTCTGTGACTCAAGGATCTGTTAGCCAAAAAACAGAAACTTCAGAGCAGAGGTGATAAAAGACAGGAAGACAGGAACAATACTAAGAAAAATGAGCTGAGCGGGTTGAAAGAGAGAGAGGGAGCCAGCGTGTAAGGCACTGGCGAATGGTGAGTGTGTTAAGATAAATTGCTGGCGTGATTTACGAGCGCTTAGTGTGTTCTGTGTTAATTAGCCCCCGTGAACCCGCGTGAACTCAGCAGCGCACGGATCACGGTCGCTTTTAACTTAAACACACACACGTTCGCTACCAGGATCCCAAACAGCAGTTTCAACACACACTCAGACATCAAAGAGTCCCTGAACCTACAGAACTGCTTTATGGAGCGGCCTTTAGCTCTGAGATGTTGATCGGGGTCCGTGGCTTCTGGCACACCCAGCCGTCCATTAAAAACTCTCAAATGGGGTGTAGATGAAGAAGCATTGGAATGGTTCAGACGACGGCGCTCTGGGAGGTGCTGACGCTTTTAAAGTGGTGTGCCATCTTTTATCTCCGATACGCACCACTGTGTGTTCTTGGGAAACAGCGATTCGGAAAGAGATGGAATCTGGGAACGTTATTTATCTTTTCCTCCTTTCCGTTGTGAATTTAAAGCTCCCGTGAAATTAAAATGGGAGTTTTGTGGCTTTTAGGCTGTTTTTTTTTTAGCTGCGGGGTCATCTGGAAGCTAATGCATGCTTGAAAGGTGGCCAATTAACTTTATAGTGATCTGCTTAAAAGTTTGGGGTCAGTCATCCTTTTTAGTAAAGAAATGAATACTTTTATTCTGTAAGGATGCATTTAATTGACTATAGAAGTGACAGTAGAGACCTTGGTACTAAAGTTTTTGATCAGTGCTATTTTTTGAACAATGATAACAATAAGAATGTTTCTTCAGCAGCAAATAAGCATAGAATGATTTCTGGATGATCATGTGACACTGAAGACTGAAAATTCAGCTTTTCATCACTTAAAATATATTTAGTCACATAAATATAAATAAATAGAAAACATTCATTTTTAATCAAATAAATACAGTCTGCACTGTAAAAAATGACATGGTGTGTAGATGTAAAATGTACAGGGAAAACCCGTAAACTGACATTCCCAGAAATCCCTGCATTGCATTTCCTATTTAGTTTGAATTTGACGATTTTTCTTTAACTTAACTATGTTTCTTAGTTTTTTCTCATCAGTTGTGTTGTTTACAGTTGTATGTATGTAATGGTGTTGAATTAATGTTTATTGTATATGTCAGTTTAATCAGTCTTACCGTGATGGTGATTAGTGCTTGTGTTAATGACACTGAGCACCTTCTATATGTATTACTATATAAAAGCTGCTTGTGATGAGCTTTGGTTCATTCATGTGACCTTCTCATCACCACCTGCATTTGGTGCTTATCAGTGTATTACGAAGGTACAAAATAGATGTCAGTACATTATTGGTTTGTATATCAACATTATATCAGTTAATTAAATTACGGTATTTAACTGTAAATATAACTTAAAACCTTAAGACCTAAAATGTTGTTACCATATTTTATACTTTTGTGCTGTTTATTGGTAGTCTTTTTTTCCTTAAGTTGGTTGATTGGAATATACTCAAGTTTTCTCTTGTTTCTTTCTCAGGTGATGAAGGAGACAACTTTTATGTGATTGATCAAGGAGAAGTTGATGTGAGTTCTGTGTTTCGCACCTGTTTCTACAATCAGATACACACATGTGCTGTGATACTGGCAACTTATCACCATAAATGTCTACATTTGCAATATATTCATCAGTAAAGCAAGTGTGATAGGGTGAATCTTATGAAACTCCTATGAGAAAAAAGATAAATAAATTGTGTGTTGGCCATGAAAAATATCCACCTTTTATTTTAGAACCATTCACTTTTTACAATTAATTCAATTAATCCTCACATTATTCTTAATACTGTGAGAAACAATCTTATTATTGTAAATAATATATTTATTATTTATGTATATTTATACCAACTGTATATATATATATATATGGGGTTTGGGTATCATACATTTAAAAATGAATCAATTAAAATAAATAAATTAAATGCAGGAATAACAGTTTTGGGATGGGAATGTATTTAAATTGTGTTTTCCCCATTGACTTTGTTGTGAAATGTTACCTGGGCTTGTTTTTGTAACCCAATTCATCCAATTAGGATCATATCCAGACATATAATAGTAGGTCTGTGCTGTATGATAAAAATCTTACCCTCTGACCTTTTTTAACACTAACTGTCATTGTTTTATCTTCCCAAAAGATGACAAGGATAAAGTTCAAGTGAAGTGATGTGTCATAATCTCCACAGAGAATCCACTTCCCATGTTTTGTTTTAAAGAGAAGATAAGAAGCTTTAAAATAGATTCTTTGTAAATGCATTTTTTCCTCCCTCAGAAGCCGTCTTTATCATCCTGGGAATCTAGCATTTTCCACCCCTTTTTTTTGTTTCTGTAGTAAATAAGATTGTTTAGTTAAAAGCGGCCTTTTCCACACTTTTCTAGCATTTTCTTTTTTTCCCCCAGAGTGCATTAATAATGGCAGTCATGGCTCCCTGAACTGTTAATGGTCATAGTTTAGCTTTTATGACCATTTTCCACGCTCTCAGTGACTCTTCAAACGGACTGTTTATGTTACTGTAACTTTAAGATTATACGTAAATGATTACTTTACATGTGAAACAACTAACATCCGCATGCCAAGTTGCTGAATAACGAACAGCACACATGAATGAATGGATATGAATATATGCTACTGTTCAAAAGTAGTCTCTTATGTTCACCAAGGCTGGATTTTTTTGATCAGTAAAAACAGAAATAATATGAAATATATAACAATTTAAATGAGCTATTTTCTACTTATAAATAAAATGTAACTAGGTGTGTTTTCAGCGTCATTTTTCCAGTCTTCAGTGTCACGCGATCCTTTAGAAATCATTCTGATGTGCTGTTTTGCTGCTCAAAAACATTTATTATTTTATTTATTATTATTTTTATCAAAGTTGTGCTGCTGGATTCTTTGATCAATAGAAAGATAAAAACAGCATTTACATGAAATAGAAACCTTGTGTAAAATTATACTTTACTGTGGCTAATAATTACTATTAAATAATTGAATGCTTCCTTTGCTGAGTAAAAGTCATCTTTTTTGCCAAAAGTAGTCATGTGGTAATGGGCTTGTGACATCATAACATTGGCTATTTCTGATTGGTCCGTTTTTGAATCTAGAGATTTTAGAGTATGTCTACGTAATTCATCAGATTTATCTTTTTATTTTAAAAGAGCAAGAACAGTCTGCTAAGTCTAATGTTGTTAATGTTATTAGCGGTCCTGTTAGAGGCGAGTGTGTTCTGCTGGTGTATGTGCTCAGTGATCCTCTGTGTGATATATCGGTGCAAATATTTCTCCTCTGCTCTGGACGAGCTTCGAGGGCACGTTGAGTCAGCGCTGGGTCACTGCCACATCAGATTGCGGCATATTGAGCTCCTGGGTCAGAGCCAGCGCACTGAGACTAGCAGAGCTGCGTCCAGCGCTCGCCACGTTAACGCTCTCAAACACATGCAAAATACAGCCATGAAGCCATCTGCTCATGTGTGTAAGAATGAGCTCCCAGACACATGCTCTCACGCAGGAATGCATCTCGAATGTGACCGTGATGTCTCTCATTAGCAGAAAGGATAAATCTGCTGTGACTTTGGAGCGCGTAGTACTGCATGCTAATTGGGAAAGTTGGAATTCATTAACGCGCGCACACTCCAGAGAAGAAAACATGCACTTTCAGTCACTTGAAGTAATATTTGCCGTTCCAATTTTTCCATTGGAAGGAACCGTTCACCCCAAAATTATTGTCTTTTTTTTTTGTTTCATCACAAAAATTTGCACAAAACAAATATTTTGGAGAATGTAGTTATCCAAACTGCTGGTAGCCATTGATTTCCATATGGGGGAAAAAAACTATGGAAGTCAATGGCTACAAGTAGAATGATTGCCAATGTTTTAAAATATATTCATATAGAAAAAAAAAATTATAATTGTATAATGTATATAATACTTTTCAATATTTCAGGTATAAGTATAGTATAATATTTATAATTAAAAAAAAAAATCTTCTTTTGAAAATATACATTTTATTAATACAAATCTATTTAAAATATCATAGATTATGAATTTAATACATTATTATATTATATACAACAAATATGTGACTCAAAAGTGTATGTATATATATATATATATATATATATATATATATATATATATATA
>JAUMHI010000039.1:937551-954047 GCA_032359435.1 Enteromius unitaeniatus | reverse complement strand
TTTTTATTAATTCTACATTGCAGCAGTAAAATAATTTTGTCGGTCTTGGTATATACTTTATGTAAATGTAAAATGTACATTTTCAAGATTGTGGTTTACCAAACTGCCATTGACTTCCTAATGGAAATAAATACTTTGGAAGTCAATGGCTACCAGCATTTGTTTGAATGCTAATATAACATTCTTATGTTATAAGGGTGAGTAAATGATGACAAAACTAAAATTTTTGGGTGAACTATCTCTTTAATATGCGACAGAAGGCTAACTATAAAAATAGCGCACTTTCTCACCTGAAGTGACATGTTGGTCGGTTCTGAGGAGGCTATGACCCGAACCTGTTCCAGTGGCCGGTCTGAAGAGCACAGGTACCTGTGGAATGTGTCTTAGATGGCTGGCAGGACGCCTGGCCCGGGCCGGACAGAAGATGAGCATTTATTTCTGCCCCATGTGTTAGGTTTTTTTATCTGTCCTCATAAAATCAACAAGTGGATTGTGTGTCCGCAGGTGAAACTCAAGCAGCCTCTGAGGCTCCTCGTGCTTCTCTGTGTGTGTGACCACATGCTGACACACAGATTCACTGAAATACTCTCTTCGCCAGCATCTCAAGCTTATGCCAGAATGAAAGACAAAACGGGAGAAAGTCTTGAGGTGTTATCTAATTCCTCGTAAGACACTTTAGAGAATCCAGCAGGGTTGAGAAGATAGGAGGAGATCACCTGTCTCAATATAAATGCCCATGACTGTCTCTAATAAGAAACAAGGAGAAACTTGAAGATGGAAGTATAGTCATTTGTATTTTGTTTCAATGTGTCTTTTTATGCACAGTTCACAGTTTTTATTTGTTCAAAATGTAATCGATGGATTCCACAAGAAATCTGTCTGGAAATTTGATTTCATTATTTCTATTTTTGTAATATTATTGTCATGGCAGCACATTTTCTCCCAGTTCTATGCTAATTTGTGTATTACAAATATAATTTCTGAGGATCATGTGACACTGAAGACTGCAGTAATGATGCTGAAAATCTTATTGAATTCAGATAGAATTTTGTTTTTTAATTCTAATAATTTTTCAGAATATTACAGCATTTTTAATAAAATAAATATAACAAATGCACATTAAGAATCTTTTGATTTTATGAAAAATATGAATGCATTTTATATTATAAGATGTTTCTGTAAAAATCATTTAAAATTATTTTATTATATTATATTATATTATATTATGTCAATCGAATTGTTCCAAGTAATTGTTTTATAACATATTATATATATATATATATAATTTATTATAAAATATAATACATTATATTTTAAAAATTATTCAGATAGAAAACTAGTTACCCTTTTTTCCCCATTTTAGTTATACAAATTTTATTTTATTTTACATTCCAGTAGTTAAATAAAAGAATTTAGAATTTTCGCAAACTTAGTATTAATCTAAATAATAAAGGTCATGAAAATTAAAATAGTCCTAAAAATGCCCCGATGAGTCATTATTCCAAATATGAAATTCTGTTGAATTCAGAAGTATTATAACAGTCAAATGTGTTATGCGTAACAAGTTGAACAGAAATGAGCAATGATTTGTCTCTGTCTCTCTCTGCAGGTGTATGTAAACGGTGAATGGGTGACTAGTATTGGAGAGGGGGGTAGTTTTGGAGAGTTAGCTCTGATATATGGGACCCCTCGAGCAGCTACTGTGAAAGCCAAGACTGACCTGAAACTGTGGGGTATAGACAGAGACAGCTACCGCCGCATCCTCATGGTATGAACACACTCACACTCATTACACAGGGGAAGTCATCTCAGATTTGTCATTTCTGAGTGAGCTGTTCGTTTAAATGACAAGCCAGATTGAAGCTCTTGACCATTGTGCCGTTGGCATAATCAAACTAAACCAAGCCTTAGGTATTCTTTAACTAAATACTTACTGTCTCGTTAAGCGGCGTAATCTGCTTGGAGTTCTCCATGTAGCAGTGTTTGTGTTTGTAGACTGTGTGTGTTGTGGGAATGAATAAATGAATATTTCTAATGGCCCGCGAGCCTCCGTGGAAACTGTTCTTCACACAGAGGGACCAATTTAGATTTTTCTGAGGCTATCGTTTGTTTTTTTCTTTCTCTTTAATGTCTTCCTCGCTTTCTTATGCAAACATGCACTTTTCATGCAGACTTACTCTCTTAATATACACACAAACACACTGTGTTTTGCTTGTCAGATTTCAGCTATGCTAAGCTGCTCTTAATTAAGCCAATAAATTATTGTGTGTATGGCTGCAGTCAATTAGAGATATGTCAGTAATTCATATAACTGTTCATAAAATGTGTCATATTCCACGTCCACACTGACGCATAAAATCCTCACAGTGTGTCATCATAATGTGTGTGCAGATATACCTGGACAGTATAGAAAACGTAACATCTTAATATTTTTCAGCTGCTTGATGTTATTTGATGGATCTTGTAATCTTTTTCCTAATCTAAGAACATATTACTATGATTATCTCTATTTGATCTTGAAAGGCTTTTTGATTAAAATGATGAGTGGATTTTTTTTTTTTAATAATTTAAATATACTGCATATTTAATTGTTGTTGTTATTTTAATATTATATTAAAATTGTCACATTTAATGGGAATTTTAATAATTGTAAAAATGTAATTTGCATGATATAATAAAATATTATAATTATCAATATATATATATATATATATTACTTCTTGATTTAACATTTTTAACATACTGTACAGTCATACAGGCTTTTGGACATAAATGACAAGCAAAAAACTATATACATACATATATATATATATATATATATATATATATAATTATGTCGTGCTGTATATTAAATTTATTTTTCACATTATATTAATGAGTATTTTACTTTTTCATTTTCCATTCTTATCATATATTCTGAAAGGCTTTTGATTTAAAAATGATGTGTAAAAATAATTTATTTATTTATATTTTATTTATTTATTTATGTATTTAACTATTATTTATTAAATATATATTTTTATATATGAAATTAATGAGAATTGTAATTATTGTAAAACTCAATTATTGAAAATCATATTCAATAATTGTCAATTGTGTCATTTGTACACGTTTAATTTATGCACATTATGCCCAGATATAATATTTTGTAAACATAATTTATTTAAATATGACATTTTATTTATTTATGTTTTAAAAATTGGATTTATTTTTACATTATGCAAAGAGACCTTTACGCGCACACACAGTAAATATGCGCGAGAATGTGCCTCAACTCTACTGGAAGTGTTTTAGCTCACGTTTTATACTCGTGGTCTTTCTTATCTGCTCTAGTAAAAAGATCCCCACTGGGTCTGTCTACAGAAAACATATAGTGTTTATTTGGGAAATGTGGGTGAACTAATCCATTAAGCTTGACCAGCACTTGCCAGAACGCCGTAGATCACGATGTCATGCTTCACTTCAGTGTCTGCAGGCATTCTTAGATGTTCAGATGTTTTTGTATCTTCTTCTCAAACACCAGGGGTGGAGAGGTCACTGACCTCGTAAGAGAGAAGAGCTTCACGGTCAGTCCCTGCCTGGACATTGCCGTATACATTTCATTGTCTGGGATCTGAAGGTGGTTTAGTGAATGAAGTTTTACAGTCCATCTCAGATGAACATCTGAATTTTAGGAGAAACATCTGAATCAAAATGTTGACATGCAGTGAGAGAAATCCATATCTGAGGAAGCCACATGAGATGACTCCACTTCACCATTTAATCTCATCCCAGTCTTGAAGAAACATTTGAGACTCTAAGATCATTTGTGATTTTTCTTTCCTACGAGACAGTCTCCACTTAATGTGTTTCTGGGTATTTATTTGGGTATTAGAGAGAGACAGAGCTGAAAAAAGCAACATAAGGAACAAAAGAGAAGGAAGGCCAAACGTTGCTTTAATCTGGATGTTTATAGTTCTTCTTCAGCAGAGTGTTTAAGGAAAGTCCCCCGGCTTTGTTCCCAGCGCCGTGTTTCTTATTCTTGTTGTTTAGAGGCTGATTAGAGGGCAGGAGATTTTGTTACCTAATGTCCTCCGTGAATCTTCTAACTGCTCCTTCAATGTTTTTTTAGGGAAGCACGTTGAGGAAGAGGAAGATGTATGAAGAGTTCCTCAGCAAGGTGTCTATACTTGGTAAGTCCATCGAGAAATTCGTTTTGTAAAAATCATTCTAGCATAATCTAATGTGAACACACTCTAATGTGAAAAAACTGAATTATGCAAATTGTCAGTGTAACTATGTTAATGTAAGATGTTACGTTAAATGCACAGCAAATACTGTGGGTTATAACGTTTTGCAACAATTCTCATTTGTTTATATCGGGTAATGCATTTGCTAGAATCAACTAAAAATGATTTATTGATCTTTAACTTGATGTTAGATACTTTTTTTTATTATTCATCTTTTGTTCAGGTTAGTTCACATAGTGCAACAGATACTACTAGTAGTACTTATTTATTGTAATTAAATGTTAGCTAAAAGTTTGCATTTACACTTACGTTTAGTCATTTGGCTTTTATCCAAAGTGACTTACAAATGAGGACAATGGAACCAGTCAAAATTGTTCTATTATTGTTGTTGTTGCATCATGTATCAAAAGCGCGTCTAGAGACCCTCGCGTTATTCGCAGGAATAGCTCAAGTTGAAAAATCTGAACTTGACTTGAGACTGGAGCCACCTGGCAGAGGCCCCTCTCACGATAAGAATTTGCGTCCATTGTGAAGTTATTTCACGTGCGAATGAAGCTAGTAAACTCAAAATGTTCAAGCGTCCAACTACGTGCGAATAGTGCAATTTATTTGTTCATGTGGTGTGAATGCCCTATTAAATTGCTCTTAAAAACATTCCTATGTTAATTTTTTTAATTCATAAGTTAATAGAATTATTATATATCATATATGTGTTTATGATTGATTTACTACGCTAGGCACCCGTAACAGATGCAGAATGTTGCCGCTGGTGTGCGTGCAATTTTCAAGACGTAGTGCGATGCAACGCAGAACTGAGCTTCCCGTCTGGCGTGGGATGACCTCGAGGCTTGTGTTTAAATCTAAATCTAAAAACTTTTAGAACAAAAACAAAAGACTCAGCAGTGTTTTCTTGTAAAAACATACCAAAAAAATTGGTTTTATTTACAACTTCAAAAAGGTGTACACCAACAAAAGTACGTTTTCAAATGAGATTTATAGTCAGGTGACACAGAAGAACATTTTTAATTGTTATTCTCTGGTTCTTCCATCATGTGCTGGTGCTTTAAATAACCACAGATTCAAAACACTGATCAGAACTATCATAAGAACACACCAAAAATGTGTCCAAAAATGGTTCTTTAGAAGCCAAAGTTTTTACAAATTCTAAAGAATAAACTTTCTTTATTGGATTCCCTGGTTCCTTAAAGAACCTTTAACACTTATGGAATTGCACAAACAGTTCTTTATAGTGGAGAATGCTCTTTAGATGATTTAAAATGTTCTTCACACTAAGAAATGGTTCTTTTAAGAGCTGCTCAGTGAGCGGTTCTTTGGGAAACCACAAGTGGTTCTTCTATGGTACTGCAGCAAATACCCCCTTTTGGATCCTTTATTTTTAAACGCTGAATTTGAAGAACCCTCTATGCTAACCCTTATTTCTAAGAGCAGAGCTGTGATTGACAGACACCGCTGCGGCACACAACACCATCTCTACCCTGACTCGCATTCCAGCGGTTTTGTTTGGTGAGAGAGACAAAGAGGAGAGAGAGATGAACATTAAGATGGTCAGTTCTGTGGTGACCCGTCGTCCTTCAGCACCCTGAGGTCACGCATCGCTCTAAATGGGGTTATTAAATGGCTGAACAAACACACTCCTCCTCTCAGTTTCCTCTGTTTTTCTTTCTCTCTGTATTCCCTCCGTTTCACAGCCCTGTCACGGCCTGTCTTCAAACGCCCAGCTCTCTCGCTCTCCAAACCTCTTTTCTTCGCTCGCCTTCTCGCCTTTGAGGGGGCATGTTTTCTGTTTGTGTAAGATTTCTTTGAGATTGCGGTGAAATCGGCACTGTTTCATGAAGCCATAGAGTGTTTTACGATGGTTTATGAGGTCTGGACACTTGTGAAGTATTGCGCAAAAACAAATTGCTTAAAAAAATAAGATTTGTATTTTCATATTGACTCATATTCATAATATAGAAAGTTTGAGGTGGACCTTTGTCTTGACTATTAAGTAGTCCATTAAGAACACCTTAGAAACCACTTAACAACGTGCTAACAGCCATTCATTATCAGGGCTGGCATGATTATAATAAACCCACACTGACTTGACTGGTGAGATAAACCTGATATAATGAAATTGGCTGGTGATATAAGCAAGAATTTCAACTGATTGAATTTTTTCATAAGAATTCAGGAATTTGTGACACTGTGAATAAATGTCCGTTTAAAATTTTGGAAAATAATTTATTTTCAAACTGCTGTTTATTGTTTTATTAATCCATATAAATAAAAATATATATAAAATATAAATATAAAATATTAAATATTGTCCTCATTAAACCATTTATATATTTTAATATTTAAATATTAATTAAAATATTAAATATTACATAATATATTCAATATTAAAAACAGGAACAATAATAATAGTAATATATATATATATATATATATATATATTTATATATGTTAAGTAATAATATTTTTCAATTAATGATAAGCTATATTCAATATACTTTTTAATTGTTATATTGGTGCATGTAAATAATTTAATATTCTATTTACATTTATTTAATATTATTACGTAAAAAAAAATGTTTGCCTTCATTATGTATTTTAGTATAGTACACTACAATATCTTAAGAGAGTAAGGTGCTGACATAGACGCAGACTTCTTTCTCAGTTGAAGCATGCAATGTTGATTTTTTTTCCTCACTCACAGCTCATGTTACGACTGAAGCAGGTGGACGTCTGCCCGGGCGTGAGGATGTCTTAGCCAGCCTGATAAAGTGACCATTAGTCTGGGGCATGCAGACAGGCCGGCCCCAGCACACAAACACACACCTCTGCCACACACAACCGGCCCCTTTCAACTGTTTAAACGCTATTATGAGCTCTGATCTAAGAATGATCGCCCGCTACTGTCCTGCGCTGGGATGATGGGAAATGATGAATGACAGAGCGAGCAAACAGTGAAGGGCAGAGGCGTTGATTATCATTTGCAGCTGGAGGATGTAGCTGCACAAGCACAGAGGGCTTGAGTGCGGTCGTGTTTGTGTGTGGTACGCCTGTGTGATGGATGCTGGAAGGTGGGAAGGCTTTCTGGAATGCAGTGGGTATTGAATGATGGCTTTGGCGGTTTCATTTCTCACGGGTTACGGCTTCAGTAGTCCATGAGCAACAGAAGCTCTTCTAGGTTGAAATGCAGTCCTCACATTCTGCAGGAAGTTCATGATAAGCCTTGGTGTCTTTCTGATTAGTCGGTTTATTTATAAAAGCATTAGTCTGAGTCTCTGATGACACACCCACTGCTCACTCACAGACCACCGGATGCTCATCGCACTCCAAAAACAAAGCTTTCTTAAAACGGTCTCTAAAAATATCTGTCTTTGGTTGCTTGATACTGCTGTATGCATGAAAAGTCAACAACTTTTTGTTATAAATTCAGTGGCTTTTATTTAATTACTGCTTTGTTGCACCATGATGTTATCACAGTATCAGATTTCTGGCATGAGGTATAATGATTTACTTGTTTTCTCAAGTACAAATACTGATTTTGATCACAAGTTTTGAAACCTTTTTGGACTGTGAGTAATTTGTTGCAGTCAGGATTTGATTTAAAGTACTAAAACTCAAATAAGCCACGATTCTATATATGAGTGATTCTATCATTGCGGGTACGTTTGGTGTCCCTGCAGCTATTTTTTCAGCTTTTTTTTTTCAAATGGTTATATTTGTAATTATTAAAATTTATTTATTATTGTAATTTACTAATTGTTTTGAATTACAAGATATTACAGTTCATAACAATATAATCATTTATTTTAAAAGTGTCTTAAATAGCTAAAAATCGTAATTTCTTCTTGTCCGCAATTAATCAGTGCATTTTATCAACGTGCATTGAAAATATTTTCTAGTAGTTTATTCATTTTATTTATGAAAGCCTTAAATAGTTACTTACTTAATTCTACAACATTAAATTATTTAAAATAAATGTTTTTCTTAGAAAAATGTGTGGCCCTAAATCTTGCGTCAACACTTTCGCTCATTGATCAGATCTGGACCACTGAAAAGTATTTTAATCTGAAAACTTCTTACACCAAATGTTATTTTTAGAGTGTCAACTCTGTTACCACAATATCAAAAGGAAAACAGAATTTATTACTGATCTCACATTTGGCTCTTTTAATCATGTTTTCATTAGTGTCGTGTTTTTTTAGCACTTATACCAGCAAGTGGAGTTTTTGGAAAAAATAAAATAAAAGATTTTTTTAAATAAACATACATTTTGTCTCTAATATATTCATATATTTGTGTTCATTTATATAAACAAAATAAATATACACAGTAAACCCGCATATATTATGTCAACAAAAGCTTTAATCTATCTAAATAAATATATATAAATATTAAACCTATGTTTGCTCAGTATTTTATCAACTCATTGCACTCATTGTTATATTTCAGGTAGCCTGTTTTAAATTTATTTAATGTTTTTATGTTCATGTTTCTGGGTGCAATAAAGTTACTCAAAAATGACAATTCTGTCATCGTTTACTTATTGTCAAGTTGTTCCTCAACCTGACTTCTGCCTAACACAAAAGAAAATATGAAAACTTTTAGTTTTGTGAGAACTGGGTAATCCTATGAATGCACTAATTATGCATTAATTCATATTAAAATTCTCATTGTGAATTGGATTCATTAAAATTTGCAAAAATTGGTTCAGAGTGAAACCTCATTTTGATTCCTGAATTGCATTGAAAACCTATAAATCTTAAATTGAATCACATGACCAAAGATTCACACCTTTTGCCAAGATTGAGGGCCACAAGGTTGATGTTAAAATGTAGCTGCTCATGTTCTTGAAGATCTGAAATGGTCTCCCTAACATTAAACTCTTATGTTTTGCAGAGTCTCTTGATAAGTGGGAGAGGTTGACTGTGGCCGATGCCCTGGAGCCTGTGCAGTTTGAAGATGGAGAGAAGATAGTAGTTCAGGGAGAACCTGGAGATGATTTTTTCATCATTACAGAGGTGTGTGTGGAAATCACCATCTCCATGTTTATTCTGCAGAACAGTTTTTCCTTTTTAGCATCCACAATCTTTTAAAGAGAAGGGCTCTGCTTGGATCCTCCCAAGGGGAGTTTGGTCCTGACACTTTCTAAAGTTGCTGATGCTAGAACTAGAACTCACAACAGCTTTTACTGCAATGCAATCTGACAATCCCCAATGTTAGAAAGTTTTGAAATAGAATCAGCATCATGAAGCTCACACTTTTGAGGTAGTTTTTGCGATACTACATATATTAAATGTATTGTGCATGTTCATCTGTTTTATTAGCTGACACTCTGGCTTTGTGCTGTCAACACCAAAGAGCACATTTACATTTCTGAAAGCCCTCGTGGTGCTGATTCAGCATTCTTCTCCTTCTCTGCCAGATCTTTGAACAATATTTTGATTAACTCCACATTTTATGAAGATGTTGTGAAGTCTTGAGGGGGCTCTTTTTCCTGTCCTTGTCTGTTCTCATATTTTCAGAGCTTTTTTCTTTTTTTTTTCTTCGCGTTCTCTCCTCCATGAAGGTTGCAGTACTAATATAATCAGGCTGTTGAGTGAAGTAGAGCTCTAAACCTTCATTTGGCTGCCTCTTATTCCCGACCCGTGCTCGCATGAATCCACCTGTTTATTGCTTAATACTAATGATTCCTAAGGCAAGCATGCCGTTTATTATTGCTCACACTTTGGCTTAGTGATTCGAACCAACCTCTAACTATTAAACCTCAGTCCTGAACCAGCTTTGTGCTACAGAAGTGAGTGATTCCTCTAAAAACCAGGCTTGTTTAGGAGATATAATGGATTTATGATTTATTCCTGGCAGATGTCATAGAAAATCCCATTGAAGAAGAATTTAGATTTTGGGGTTGGCCTGCTCATAATTTAGTTAAAATATTCTTGATGTTAAGGAGCCAAACATCACACAGGTGAAACTTTGCATCGCTATCTGTTAGATTTATTGTGGATTTGTTGTGGTGCTCTGGTAACGTCATGATTATGCGTGTTTGGAAAAGGCTTTTGTATGAATTCTTCCTTTAGGGAATATCTGAGATTGATGAGCCGTATGAAGGGAATCTGGGAAAACACACATTTATAGAAGAAAGGTTAGTTCTTTGTTGATGAGCAATGGAAGGAGACACACACCAGTGTTGAGTCTGTGTGACTTACTGGGGGTGTAGGAAACATGCAGCTGTGTCCAGATGTGTGTGTGTGTGTGTGTTTGAAAATCATGTGTCCAAAGGAAATAGCCGAAATATGTTTAGCCAGAATAAGTATATTCTATTCTATTCTATTTACTTTTTGATCTCATCTAGACATTTTAGTTATTTGTATGTACTGTATTTACTGCTTCATTGATTTGGTCACAAATCCAATAATATTATGAAATATTATTGCAATTTAAAACTATTATTTCTATTTGAATATCTTTTAAAATGTAATTTATTCCTGTGAAGCAATGCTTAATTGTCAACGTAATTTCTCCAGTTTTGCATGATCCTTCAGAAGCGAACAAGTTTTTTGTTTCAGAATTCGCTGTGAAAGTTGGAACAGCATTTATAGAAAAAAAATTGAATACAGTATACATTGTGTGTGTGTATATTGTGTGTGTGTGTGTGTGTGTGTGTGAGAGAGATAGTACATTGCTCATTTTTCTTTTATTCCATGTCTTCTACTTTTCTATTCATTTTTATTTGCTCTGCACTTTTCTGTTCTGTCCTGCATTTTTTTTTCTGTTATAATCTATCATATTTGTTCTATTCTGTTTCTATTCTATACCATGCAATTCAATTCTGTATGGTGTTCTTTCTGGTATATTTTTATCTGTCTATGTTCTGCAGTTTCTTCAGCTCTATTCTGCTTTGTTCTTTTCTTTATTTCTGTTTTGCAATACGTTCCTCTGTTCACTTTGCTCAGTTCCCTTTTATTCTGTTTGTTCAAAGCTAATCCATTTTCTGTGCTCATCCTACTCTACTATTCATTTTTATCCTCTTGTGTTCGTCTGGGTCAGGGAAGAGCAGGGCAGAGAGACAGATAAAAATAAATGAAGAGGACTTTAGCATGAGACATGGCTGTGTTTGTCTCTCTCTCTGCCTGATTCCCAGCGCGGGGTGGCCAGCAGTTCAGTGATGGAATGTAGGCTGCAGACTTTCACACAGGGTCAGGCCCACACTCCAGACCTAAGCGAGGGAACCAGCGACGGCTTTCCAGACACACTGACACAGGCTTGGGAATGTGTGGGTGTCATTGTCCAGCTCTGCTCCTATCGTTCTTCCTTTTTGCTTCTTGTTTGTCCTGACAGATACTGAGAATCAATCTTGTTCCTTTTAGTTCACCTCTTTCACTTTTGTGGTTTGAACCTTCATTCAAACACACACCCACGACTCACTAAGTAGGAGGATCACAGGACACGTATTGACACAAAGTTTGTTTCTTGCAGCCTTAAACTTCATTGATTTATCACATTACGGTTCTGTACCTATTGAAGTGCCTTGCTGTCTTCAGTACGTCCAGCATCAGGGTGACCAGACTTCCTCTTTTTCCTGGATCCAGGTTTTGGATTTGTCAACACGCTTCTTACAATCCTTATACAATATGGGGCAGTTTCCCGAACAGGGTTTAAGAGCTTTTAGGTTTAAAATAAATGTTAAGAGCTGTCTAAACTGGAAAAGGCTTGCACTGAGATATCTTAAAATACATCATTGCCATTGTTTGGTCTTAAAATGCTCACAGATAATGCATTTTCGTAAGACATGTTTCTAAAAATTCTTGAATGTCCTAAATTAACAAAGACCTAGTCCTGGCTTAATCTAATTCCCATTTGGGAAACCGGCCCTATATGTATGTAAGATTAAAATAAGGACCTGCTCTTAATTGACTTGACTGGTTAAGTACTTGTTAAATAAAATAAAATATGTAAGTGTATTTGAATCGCTTTGAACAGTCTTTATAGATCCCAACTTCCTGCACGCTGTAACTGGTCAGTTATGTACAATACCTGAATGCTATTGGTCAAATTCCTTTTTATTAAATTTGCAATTAACTTTAGTAAGATTTTAGGCAGTTTAGAAATCCTGGCCAGGACTAGAGGACATATGCCCTAACCACATTACATTACATTTCTCTGTAATGATATAACCATGTTCGTAATTGATATTTTCCTTACATTAACTGCCATCTTGGATAGATTTTTTTCCCCCAATGAGCTTGGGGGGAAGAATATTTGGGGGGAAATTTCACCAAACTTAAAAAAGAAAGAAAAAAAAAACTTTCTGTGCTTTGACTCTCGTGTGTTATGTATGATTATATTTATGCTTGTCAAACTCTGTTTTTTTATTTTTAATTTTTTTTATTAGTTGTTTTGTTTCTATATCATTTTTGTTAATTTACATTTTGCTACATTGTGCACTACATTTGTAGAACATTGTACATTTACTACATGAAAATGATTTATAATTTTATTTCAGCAATCGGATAGTTTTTAAGTTTGCTATACTGTATAACTCTGCTATGGAATACATTTGTTGTTTGTTAGATTAAGTCACAGAGCAGCTATGATTTGATGCGTCACACATTAACTGATTTCACCATGTATAATGTTCCATCCTCTTAATTTGGGGGCCGTGGTAAATGTGATGATTCATAATATGGTTTATTACCCATACAGCTGCTGTCAGACTGTCTTAATCGTGTGAGAGCAGAGGGACAATTAGAGATCTCTGTGCCATACATCTGCTGAATTGTTTGCATTTGGGTGTTTGTTATATTTTTTCTCCCCTCAGTTTGCAATTGGTGGGGGAGTGTGTGTGCTAAATAGGTTTTCCCACAGATACTGAAAAAACTTGTTGCCCATTGTGAGACTTTTAATTTGATAGTAATGCAAAACCAACAGCTCTAGGGCATCCCCATGATGTCATACCTCTGGAGAGCGCTTCCCCAGCCAAGATCCTGCCCATACCAGGACGCGGATCTGCTGGGGTCCCACCGAAACATTCAAAGCCTAAAACTTAACTTAAAAGCTTTTTTAAAGAAAAAAAGGGAAGAAAGAAGAAAGTGGACTCTGTCATTATGTACCACATAATTATAGGGACATTCAAATCGGAATAAGACGAAAGCCATCCCTGGCATATTAAAAATTCAATGTTCTGACTTGTTTCCACATTTTCTCATAGGGTTAGGTCTTTTGCGTTTTAAAGTTATTATAAGTATTACAAGTAAGAGCTGGTCAAAGAACTGTACTTCTGTGCAGAGAATTGTCTAGGTAGATAGATTACTTATCAGTAATTCATAACTTGCAAGATAAATAGTGTTTGTGTGTGAAGCGTGAGAAAATAAAATGCTAAAGATAGTTCTGCCTGCTTCATCCCATGAAAGTGCAAAAATATGCATACCTAAAATGCACACATCAATGCAGGAGAAGCAGAGGAGAAGATTCATTAGGATTTATGCAGCTAGGCAAATTAGATGGCATGCTTCTCTTAAAAGAGACTGAGAGGTGGAGAGCTGCCTACCCAGGCGCCATAACCAGACTTTACTGAACGTGAGTAAACAGCGAACAACAACATTGGCATCCCAAACACTCCGTTTCTCTGGTGCCCAATTAAGCTTGATGCCCTCAGGTGGAAATTGGTAGCATGTACGCGTGAGTTACCTTAGCAGTATGCTTGAATGAACTGGAATGTTTGTGTTCTAGACGTTGAATAAGATGTTGGCAGCGTGTCTGAGTCTTCGTATTGGCAGCGAGGCAGTTCCACAGCTGTGGACCTCTGTAACATAATGCCTTTCCATCAGCAGATGTTTGTACAGTGCTTGGAAGAGGCCTGCATCCTGTGATGGAAGGAGACACAGCAGGTAGTAGGGCGTTTGGAGATCTCTCAGGTAGTCTTACAGCTAAAATTCCAGAGCTGCCTATTGTAGGTTAGCAGTAAAATTGCATAGTCTAGACTTGATTTTGACATTTAATGAAAAAAGGTGACTAGTGCGCAACCATGATAGTTATCAGAATAAGCGAGTTCTAAAGTGTTAGCATCCTGTGTGGTTCTTAGACTGTTGTTTGTCGTTGCTATGGTGCTGCTATGCAGTTTCTGAAGTGGTGTAAGGGGTTTTAGCATTTACTAGACTGTTATTGGTGGTTGCCAGGGTGTTGTTATGTAAGTTCTAAAGTGTTCTTAGTGGTTTTAGCATATTGTGTGGTTCCTAGACTGTTGTTGGTCGTTGCTATGGTGTTGCTATGCAGTTTCTGCAGTGGTATAAGGGGTTTTAGCATTTACTAGACTGTTATTGCTTGTTGCCAGGGTGTTGCTATGTAAGTTCTAAAGTGTTCTTAGTGGTTTTATCAATATATGTGGTTGCTAGGGTGTTGCTATGCCATTTCTGAAGTGTTGTAAGTGGTTTGTAGGAATTTATATGGTTGCTAGACTGTTATTGGTAGTTGCCAGGGTGTTATTATGTAAGTTCTAAAGTGTTTTAAGTGGTTTTATGAATTTAATGTATGTGGTTGCTAGGGTGTTGCTGTGCCATTTCCGAAGTGTTCTAAGTGATTTGTAGGAATTTGTGGTTGCTAGACTGTTATTGTTGGTCGCCAGGGTGTTCTGAAGTGTTTTAAGCAGATTTATGAATTTGCACTGTTATGGTGCTGCTGCCATACAATTTCTAAAGTGTTCTAAGTGGTTTTAACATCTTCTGTTGCTAGAGTCTTATTGGGGGTTACTATGCAGGTGTTCTGTGTGGTTTTACCTAGACTATTGTTGGTGGTTGCTATGATCAAAAGTGTTGTAAGTGGTTTTATGAAATCTATGTGGTTTAAAGAAATTTATGGTTATAGAATGTTGCTAGGGCATACTGTATCTATGCTGTTAGAAAGTGTTCTAAGAGATTTTAACACTTTGTTATGTGGTTTCCAGGGTGTTGCTGTGCAATTTTCAAAGGGTGTTTTGAATTAAAAAAGCTCACAATTAAATGTAACACTTGGATCTGTAACCTGGACTCTTCATCAGCATAGCAGTGGAATTTAACAGTGTTTATAGTGATAGAAATAATAACTTCAAGGTGCAGCTTTGATGGACACTATCCTTGACCCTTAATTTTCATACTTGACCTATGATTTTCAAGTCTTCCTAGCAGGATGTTAAGGTCAATGGGGTCAACTGTGTGCTGAAAGCTGTAAAGAGATGCAGTAGTGCTACAAGTGAGATACAGCCATGGGCAGTGGACAGTGATATGTTATTGACTACATTGACAAGCACCGTTTCAGGCTTCAGCGATACTGTTTCAAATCATATATCAGTGTCCACTAACAGTTTGAGTGTAGACAACAACTCCTTTGAGAACAAACAGCTCAGGTCTGGCGTCCATCAAGCGTTGGGCCTCCTCTCACTGTATGTGCTTTCTCTGATTTTTTTTCATTAGATGTTTACGGAGTAGCTTTAATCTTTAACCTAACTCGGCTGTGGTTTGAAAACCGAATCAGCAGCATCTGTAAAGCTGCTTTATATGCATTGTCACTTAATCATGAAATTCCCTAATGATATTTAAAAACTAGTCCATGTTTGTACTCTTAATCTAAACTACAAATAGGATACAAATTGTTGCTGTTGACGCGCAAAGCCCTGAGTGACGCGGCAAAAGAGTCTGTAGATGACCTCTTAACCTGCTACCAACCCCCACATTTGTTCACAAGATACCAGTTTACTCACAGTCTGGAGGGTAATGAAATAGTCTATGTTTTTCATGCCAACCCTGTTACTTTGGAGCTGTGCTTTTTAAAACAGTGCTGTGGTTATATTCAGATTAAGATTTTTTATTTCTTTAGCCCAGCATTTTCTTCTCTCTTGATCCACTAGAACTAATAGTTACAATACTGGTCGGTTGTCTGTGAAATACTTGGACAGGTGCTGTTTCAGAAATTCACCACACTAAACTAGCACTGGTTTATAAATAAATGGTTCATAATATAGGCTAAGTCCCATTAAAATATATATTTTTATTTAACAGTAATAATTTATTAATAACAATTGGTTTTATTTCATTTTTTATTAATAATAATTATTATTATTAATATTACAATAAATGTATAAGTAGTATTATTTAATTCTTTAAGTTTTTGTTGAATTTTTCTCATATTACTGATTCTTCTTTATTTTTGTTTTGCTTTGTCTTCATTTCTTATTTTACATTTTCAATGTATTTATAATAATAAAATATTATTTAGTAAATT
>JAUMHI010000039.1:912779-937451 GCA_032359435.1 Enteromius unitaeniatus | reverse complement strand
CATTGCAGTATGGTGTGCTGCAAGCAGTGGAACTCTATAATTGTTGAAAAATCTCAACACTGGCAGGCCCAGGTGTGTGTGTGTGTCAGTCTATGACGTGTGTGTGTGTCTTGCGAGTCCCTGAAGCAGCCTGCAGAGTTGTCTAAATCCTGTACACCTGCAGGCATATAAAGCAAAGGATCTCTCTGTCACTAATCCTTCTGACGCGTCTCAAACTCGACACCATGAGCTGGGATTTTCTGTCTCCTTTTTCTACTCTTTTTGTAGTTTTCCACCTCATTAAATCTGCATCTCCCTTTCTCTTTCTCCTCCCAGGGCACAGCGTCTGTTCTGCAGCGCAGGTCTGATAATGAGGAATATGTTGAAGTGGGCCGCCTGGGTCCGTCTGACTACTTCGGTAAGTGTTGTGAGGATCGCAGAGCCTGCAGGGTTGTGCCAGAGAGAACAGAAGTGCCTGAGCCAGACAGGAAGAGTAGCTTTCCTAACAGGTGGCAGTTCGTCATGTGCAGGGCTTGCAGAATGTAGATCTGTGTGCTTGTTTACCGTCATTGCGGTTCAGACTTCTGCAGCACAGGCACACTGATCTTTAGATTATCGCACAAGTGAGTGAATATAGTAATATTTACATTATACAGCGAGACACTGCTTTTTGTATTATGACTGTTTATGTTATCAGCACACAGCAAAGCCAGTGAATTTTAACAGATGACTGCTTAAAGATGAAGTGAGACATTTCTGCAACACAAGTGTCACCAAACAGTATGGCAAAAATAGTGATTGTTTTAAAGAGGTTTTCTAAACACTCCCTCATCTGCCATTGGTTGGCCCATGAAATAGTCCTTCCTCAAACTCATACTATTGGGCTGAGTCAATGTTAGGCTGCTCAAATGACTGAATTTAATGTCTGTTTAAATACTTGGTTGTTTCAATTTATTTGAATTGTTATTATTAGGAATTATTATATTATATCATATTTCTAATAAATAACTGTTGCTGTTTGCAACATCTGTAAAATAAATATGATATAGGGAAGCCCTGACCTGTTAACCTCCCTCCTTTTATTTTCAGAGATTTAGTAAAATAACATATCGTTGTATCACAATCTACATTTGTGTCATAATATCCACCCTCAATGTTCTTGAAAAAACTGTGCAAAATCATATCTGTTTTCTCCTCTGTCTCAATTAAACTGACTGTTTTTCTACTGTAGCTTTAAGATTTTTATATGTAAATAAACCTTAAGCGGCATAGTTAATTAAATTGAGAGATCCCAATTACTAAGTATTAAATAGGTGTTGTTGATTATGTAAATTTAAGCAGTACTAAAACAGAGCCCTGAGGAACACCACACCTGATGGTATGATGCGTTTATGAATTATTTTGTCAACCTAGTAGTATTTAATGGTCTGGATATGCACTAGGCTATTTAAAGTTTTGAATGCTAGAGGATGTAAAATCATTTGTGACCCTGGAGCTTAAGTCGCTGGGGTATATTTGTAGCAATAACCAAAAATACATTGTATGGGTCAAAATTACAGTTTTGTTTTTTTTGCCAAAAATCCTTAGGATAGTAAGTAAAGATCATGTTCCATGAAGGTATTTAGTCAATTTCTTTCCGAAAATATATTAAAACTTAATTGTGTGAATAATGATTAGTAATATGCATTTATAAGATCTTCATTAGGACTGCTTTAAAGGGGATTTTCTCAGCATGTAAATTTTTCTGTACCCCCAGATTCCAGATTTTCATATAGTTGTATCTCGGTTAAATATTGCTCTATCCATTCAAATCATACATCAATAAATCATAAATAGCTTATTTATTCAGCTTTCAGGTCATGTATAAATCTATTTCAGAAAATTAACACTGTTTTTGTTGTCCAGGGTCACATTTTATGTAAAATCCAAATTAATTTCTATGATACGTACCTTTTAATCAGGTCATTAAGATAATCTGTGTGTGGTTTTTTTTTATTCAGGTGAGATTGCGCTGCTACTGAACAGACCCCGTGCAGCCACAGTCGTGGCCAGAGGCCCGCTCAAGTGCGTGAAGCTTGACCGGCCACGTTTCGAGCGTGTCCTCGGGCCCTGCTCTGAGATTCTCAAGAGGAACATTCAGAGATATAACAGCTTCATTTCCCTCACAGTTTAGCCCGACCTTTATGACAAATGTCTAGACCTCCGTCAGGTTACTTGGGTGCCTGGTTGCATAAAATAATGTGAGGTCAGTTTTGCTTAAATCACTAGCTTAACTCT
Source organism: Enteromius unitaeniatus (assembly GCA_032359435.1). Taxonomy (NCBI): domain Eukaryota; kingdom Metazoa; phylum Chordata; class Actinopteri; order Cypriniformes; family Cyprinidae; genus Enteromius; species Enteromius unitaeniatus. The sequence continues at coordinate 935,195 of JAUMHI010000039.1, read as the reverse complement.
AGAAAAAACATTTTCTTTTATGCAGCCAAGCATTCAGTTTGTACTTTTTTTTTTTTTTTGCAAAAAGCACAAGTGCTCCACCTTTCTGCTTTTTTTCCTTTGTGTGATTTTCTTTTTCTTATGTGCACTTTGATTGACCTATGCTGTCACAAAGCTTTGTTTCTGCAGATTGAGAGAGGAAATAAGGTGCCCAAATGGACTGACATGAAACATCTTCATGTGGCATGTGTGAATAAAGTACGTGATGCATGCAGACCAGAGATGCATTTTGTACATTTGCTATTCAGCGTTGAACAAGAAGGTAATATTACAAATGGCACAAGTATATGAATATGTTTACATAGAGGAAAGAGGTTTTTTTTCATCCTTTGCCTTTTAGCTGTGTGTTTAGCGTGCTGTGTTTAACCCCGCGTGGGTCTTGTTTGGAGAGCTCTGACCCTCTGATGCGAAATCTGTTTACTGAAAAATATTTTTTGCTGCTCTCTAGTGATAATTTCTTCTTGGCTGTTCTGTCCACCCCTAACCTTCTCTGAGTTGTGCTTCTCCGGCTGGAATTAACGGGAAGGGGTTTGTTACATTTTAAGACACGAGTTTTAATATAGGACAGCTAAAAAAGGGGTTTTCATGGGAGTCTCGCTGAAGTCTTAATGTGTTGTAAGAGTTCAATCTGTATGCTGTTGCTTTTCTTTTATTCTTATGATGCAATTGTATTACACACAAATGCACATCCACTCACATGCTCTTACATCCTGAGGCTAGGACATGTTTGGGTGAATCTCACGAAACCCATCAGGAACATTTTCAAGTCGTATTTCACCCCGATCCCCCCCAAACACACACACACACACATATCGTAGGCTTCATATATGTGTATACTGTATGAAGCCAATTTTGTTTCTTTTTTGTACTACCTTTATGCTTTTAAATTGATTGAGAACATCAACAACAACATATTTACTGTGATTCAGTAAATAAGATAATACGCAATTGGAAATAATCATAATTTCAATAAATTTGTGGTAAAGAAAAGGGTTTTTTGGTGTAGATTGTGGAGAATGTTGTGGAGAAATGTACACAATTGTCATTAAAATGCAAACACAAAGCAAAAATGTCCTGAAAAACTCAAATTCAGTTTTGGGTGAAGTGACATGTTTGTGTGCAGTTCATCAGTTTATAAGGAACTTAAGAATATGTTACAGAATTGGTCAGAAATGTTAAAACATTAATATTACAAAATTGAAAATAAGGAATTACATTTAAATTGTGGGAAAGTTGCATATTTTTGTAGTACAGCATTGGGAATACTGGGGAGAAATGTATGCAATCATCATGAAAATAATGTAAATGTAAAGTAAAAATAATATTACAAATAGCTTGAGATTTCTTTATGAAAAATCATTTCATTTATGTGTGATTTTTAGGGGGTTGTGTGATTCACCAGTTTACTATGAAGTATGGATATGTTCCAAAATGAATCAAAAATGATCAAATTTCTTCGTGATAACTGCCTACAACAGCATTGTGGCCATTGTTTGTGTTTGTCAAACATGTACCTGTGTCACTCACAGATGAGGTTTGATTGGCTGTTTTCCGGGAGAGTGTTGGTTTTTAGCGGTTCAGTTTATTTAGATGAATAAGTTGGAGATTATTTGAGTGAATTTGGATGGTGCGATTGTGCATGCTTTGTATCTTGGTTTTTACTATATAAAATCCATGCCCACACACACACACACACACTGATTTATACACACATTATGTGACTCAAATCTTCAGGCCAATAAAGAAAAGCTTCTGAACACCATTATGTGTCTCGTTGCTGTTTAATGCATCTGTTTGTCTCGTGAAGCCCCCTTTGATCTTTTCTAGATCACCTTATCATTCTTCCTGTCTGTTTGACTCTCGTTCACCCCGGATCTCTCTCTCTCTCTTTTACTCCCGCTGCCAGTCAGATGTCAGCTTGTGTTGTCAGAGGAAGGGGAGGCCAGCGAGATTAAACTGGAGCTTTTGGCTTTGACACATTCCATCTGATCTTAACCACACTAAATCAACTGGGGAATGTACTCAAGCCTGCCAGTCAACCACTTTTAACACACACACTTCACACACAAGCTTCAGTCTGAATTGATTACCTTATTTTAAGACTTTTAAAAAAATTTTTTCCAGTGTTACTTAGTCCATTGTAACTAAGGTCACTAATTATTTTTTATTATTAGTAAATAAATATTTTCATTATTTTATATATGCCTCAAAGGTATTAATTCCCTGTTTTGTCTGTTTTATTGAGGACATATTTTACATATTAGTTGTTCTTTATGGTACCACTTAATATAGAGACCAATTTCTTATTATAGTTGCATATCAGCATGCCTATCAGAAGCATATTGACTGTTTATTAGTATTTATAAAGCACATATTTTGTATAGCCATATTCTACATCCCAAGTCCTACCCAATATTTACCTTACTATTAATAAGCAGACAATTTGTTTATTGAGGCAAAAGAAATTGTTAATATTTTTTATTAGACTGTTTTCCAACTATTATGCTTCTTTTTCATTTTACTGATAGATTTTTAATGGTTCAGATGTTATTGTTATATCAACTTTGGAATTTTTTTCCCCCAAATATTAACTTTACAATTTTATTTAATTTTATTAATTGTTCGCATGATTTAATGACATTAATATTTTTATTTATGTTTTTACATTAAATTGCATTAAATTACTTTTTTTTTTTGCATGCTTTCAATTAGTTAATTTTCATTTTTAATAGCATTATAATACTACTAGATTTCTGGATTTTTTATTTTTGCATTTAAAAAAATATAAAAAATAAAGAGTATATTAATTCTTTTGTGTTTAAAAAAGAAATTTCATTTAGAATTTAGTATTTTTAACTGATGTGGATTTTTACTTTAACTATACAGGGCTTTGTAAATTCTTTGCATAATTTAAAAGTTTCAATCATCTTGTTTTTTTATATACCTGTAATCTTTAATAGTTTGTTTGTTTGTTTTCATATTGTGCATATGTTTTTACAGTCAGTTTATTTGGAGCAGATTTGCAACTGGAGTCTTAGAAGATTTCATTACCAGCGTCCCGCCTTTACCGCCCCACCCCGTCATGAATCATTTAACAGATTTGCCCCCGACCATTATGCACACTTTGAAATTCATTCCTAAACTGTACTACTTCTAACCTACCGTCTTTGTGTCCTAAAACAATCCCTGTAGTATCACAGCATGAACATCCACGCTGCAGTTCAGTCCCAACCTGCTCGGGTCCAGGGCTCTAATGAGAAAACAAGAATGAAAGGATCAGAGGAAAAGAGGAAAGGAGGTGCAGAGGTCAGTCAGGAGAGCAGCAGATCACAATCTCTCTGAATAATGGAATTCCACAATTCAAAGGAGTTAATGGAACAGGAAATAAAGCCGTGATCTGATTACAGTTCAAACACTCTTCCGACTTTTGGAGTTTTCAAAATTCTGCCGGAACTCAAAGCATCAAATATAATTATAGGCTGACAGATTGAGATCTCCACTAGTAACATGATCATGGGAAGATGGGAACAAAATCATAAAAAACTACCATAGACAGTCTATTAATTTCTATTATTAGAGCCATACTATTGTAAGTAAATTCCCACGGGGCATTAGACATGATTCACTTTGATGTGTTTCCTGTTCGGGGACTTTCAGAATTCACCTGCTCATATAAAGAAGAAAAAGAGCGCAATGACAGTTCAGTCCCAAAGGAACCATACAAGCTATTGTCCTAATGAGTCCTTCACTTTTGATATACTCCTTTTACTGATTTTGCAGTATACATAGAATCATGCACTATATATATATATATATATATATTATTTCTGAAGTTGTGTGATGATGTGTAATGTATGTATTTTTATGCAGGTGTGTGAGTCTATAACTGAAGGCAAATTTATATTACCATATAATAGACAATAAAGTTCTTTGAATTACTTATATATTATTACGTATACTTATGAAGTGTAGCTGGGACATGCTTAATAGAGTTAACTTAACATTTGTTTATTTATTTATATTAATAAATAAATAAAGCTTGAGAGCACAAATTTCATGATTAATGGCATCCAAAATAATATATTTTTTTAAATATAAAAGATATGTGTGTGTACTGCGTATATTTATTATGTATAAATACACACACACACACACACACACACAAATGCATGTATATATTTAAATTATAGTAATAAATATAATGATTTATATAATATAAATTATATGAATATAAATATATGCATATAAATTTTTTTCTAAATATATATGCTAAATACTAAATACAGTGCACACACAAATATTAAATAAAAAAATATTTTAGATGTGATTAAACATGATTACTTAAAAAATAATATGTAAAAAAGAATCATTTCTTTTGACTTCGAGTACTAAGATAACTAAAACACACACAAAAAAAAAAATTAATTAAATTAAAACTGTATACCTCTTCAAAAGTTACGTGTTTGTACCCAAAGAGTCCATTTCGGTACCTTAAACAACATATTAGTACTTAAAGAGCACACATTTGAACCAAAAGTTCACCAGTGACAGCTTTTGTACCTTTATTTCTGAGACGTATACTAGTATGCTTTAAGGAACTGTATGATAAAGAAGTAATTCAGCAGGTGACATGCAGTTACCATACAAAACAAATTTAAATGCATGTAGTGTTTGTGTTAAATTTCATAGATTCTGCATTATCTGACCGGGCTGTTGCGAATGCAATACAAAGGTATTTATTTATTTATTTTTGTGTATATATATAAGTATGCAGTATGTACTAAACATAGCACTACTGCTGCATTCCAAACGTGGCCGGTGTTAAGCAGACATGCGCTTTACTGGCACTGAGAGCTGCTGACACACACAAACACTTTAATCTGCTGGAAGGATGGAAGAGTCTCAAGGGTGTCATTAACCAATAACCAGCACTCAGACAGTATTGTGCTGTAACACAAGCATGAGAAATGAATAGTCCATTATTACTTCAGCTAAATGACTCTTGAATTCTCTGATCGATGGCTCGTTGTCCTCAATCACATCTGACCCATACTTAAGGTCGCAAGATAATTCTGACCCCAGGGGGCTTATGTGATTTGTGGTATGCAGAACGGCCTTTCCATCAAGTGCTGCATGTGACGGGGCCGACTGAAGCCACTTACATCAAAACTACACTCTCTTTATTTCAATTTATTTGTATCCTTGTGAAGAAGTAATACACTTATAGACTTCCAAAAAGAGCATTTTTTACAAAAATAATATCTTTTAAATGGATGTACTGAATGTGAACTGACTCGTAACTGCATGGTATTTGCAATTAAACTATATTAAAGTTTAAATTTATATTAAATGTAATTAGTTTTTGTAATGTAATTTCATAATTGCTTCAATTGTTTTATTTACTGCAAAATGCTCAACCATTTATGGCAAACTAATATATATTTTTGTACATAATAATTTTTTTTAACTAGTATATCATGCATTTAAACATTTTTTAATCACACATTTGTAATGATTTAGTTGCAATTTAGTACTTTTTAAAATATGTCTTTAACTCTAATATTAAAATAAATGTACTTATGTAAAATGTAATTCATATTATTGCAAAAAACACATTTTAAAGTGCATTTAAGTGTTTTAAGAAACAGTAATTTTATTTCATTTATATATATATATATATATATATATATATATATATTTAATGTAATTAATCTGCAAATACAATTGTTTTTTTTAAATTATACTTTATTGTTTAAGTACACTGCAAGTGCACATTTAATAAAAAACTATATTATATATATTGGCTATATATATATATATATATATATATAACTTATACTATAATAACATTATTACCTTTTTCAGATATATATGTATTTTTAATTTAAAAGTATTATAATATAATTATTACTTTTTCACATTTATTTATCAGAAAAAAGTAATTATCTAGTAATTATTTTATCAATGAACACTGGATAAATAGGTTGAAGTTAATGCTACGGTAGGTTATGCTTATAGCTAAAAAGAAAAAAATTATATATTTTTATATATTATATATTTGTATATTAATATAATACAATGTGTTATCACAATTTTTTTATTTTTAATATTTTGTCTGGTAAATCATGTGCATGTTAATGTAACAATAACATATGATCTGATATTACTGAATCAAACTGATTGCATGAAGTCTTAAGTTTTAATAACCGATCAAATAGAAGGGGATAGTTCACCCTCAAATCAAGTTCATTATCATTTACTTGCCCTCACTATATTACTATGTAATAAGTTGATAGTTGTGTATGAGAATGTGTGATGTGCTCTCTCTGTCTCTTCTCACTGACTCATGAATTCCTCAGCCGCTTCTGGACCTGTCGCTTTATTGCTTTCATATAACAGTAAAAAACCAAACTCCTCTAATTTTCTTTTTAAAAGCTGGTGGCCTGCCTGTGGCTTCCAGAGGAGCTGCTGAGCATCATGGGAGGGGGCTTTTACCAGCGTTTCACGAATGCCTCGATGTGTGTGAACTGTTGTTGTGGACAGCTTACATCGGGTGAGGCAGGATCTAATATTCCTGTGCCACACACACACACTCCACTGTGGCTAAATCAAAAAGAGCCGGAGCTCCTTGTTCAAACTGTGAACTCAACAAGCGCCAGGGATGTTTTTAAAGGCCTTATAAATTTCTACAAGTCTTAGAGCCAAGAAACACCTGTTTGTGATTGTTAATGTCTGTGTTTTGTTTTAATTGGCATGTTTATGGTGAGTCGAGTGCTTCGTTTTTTCTACAAATTAAGGAATGTGGCTAGTAAAGTTATGACTACTGAGGGAGCGCCGTTACACCTTCACTTCAGTACAATTCAATTCTGACCACTACATATGCTATTCTGTGTTTTTTGGATGTTAGATTATTATATTTCATTTTTAGAATATTAATATTTAATATATATATATATATATATATATAAAATAATGTTTTATTTTATTACATTGTCTAGTTTCATTATTTTATTGTATTGGGTTTTATTTTATTTTTTGTTGCATTGTTTTATTTCATTGCCTAGTTTTGTTATTATTTTTGTTTTAATTGCATTCCTTTGCTTTTGGTTTTATTAATTTTTGCATAATTGTCTAATATTGTTATATATGGAGGGACACATAACTCAAAATTAAAGAATTAAATAAATGTTGATAAATTAATAATTAATCAAATTTACAAATAAATCATTAAATACATAATAAAATCATTAAATACATAATAAAATCATTAAATACATCAATAAATGCAGCAATACATAATCACAGCGAAATAAAACGTTTGGAACCTATACGCCTAATATTATAAACACTAGAAACATTTACTCCCCTTCTCTCCAAATAAATGCATTAAATCTATTTTTACAATTATGCATTTATGTATTTAATTATTTCATTATATATTTAACAATATATTTATACATTTCAATATTTATTTAATCATTTAAGTTCGAGTAATTAGGCCCTCAGTTACACACAGTTATATTGGATTTTTGTTGCGTTGTATATTATTACTGCATTGCTTTGATTTTTTTTTTGCATTTCATTATTTTATTGCATCACATTGCATTCATTTATTTAATTACATTGCAGTAAAGTGCTTTGAAGTTGACAATTTGACAGCTGACAGTGAACTGAAGAGCTGAAATGAAACACTTTCTCCCTCAGGTTTCCCCACAGATTTGTCTTCTGAATAATCCCTTGTTTTCTCAAACTCCTCACCCCTGGGCCTAGTGCTGTCAGGAGCGTAGGTTGAGCTCAGATTAAATGAAGAAATCCCTCCGATTTCAGGATTGTTTGCTCTTTCTCCCTGGTTCTCTCCCCCAACACCGTCCCATACGAACAACCGGAGAGATGAGGTGAGAGAGACCGAATCTGACGTGCCAGGTGCCGCAATCAACAGCTTAAGAAGCCAGTCAACTCAGAGAAAAGACCGTCATTCCTTTTCTTCCCATACTCTGTTGTTTCATAGCTAAGTGCATCTCGAACATGTTCGCCCATTCAGAGACGTGAAGCACCGAAATCGTATATTCTGTGGATTGATTTTAAATGGACGACACTGACAGTGTTTGGCCTCCGGCGGGGGCCAAGGTCAGACCACCACGACGTGGTAAGACCCCTGTCTTCCTCTTTTTCCTTTCCCACATTCCACGCTGCTCTCAAAAGTTAAGAAGTCGAGCATATGACAGGCAGCAGAGCAGCGGCAATTACCGCAGCACACCTCCTCCCCGAATTCCCCGCTTCCTCCGCTTTTTTAAAGAGGGAAAATAAAGAGGCACTGTTTTACAACAAATCTGTTTGAGGCCTGCGTGTTCAGGCTGGTCTGCGGTGTGTGTGTGTGTGTGAGTTCAGTGTCGTTCGGCAGACACTCTTAATTCAAAGCAACTTATAGGTGCTTCTTTTCGAGCTGTCTGTGTTACGAAGATGAGATCTCAGAAAACCTCAAGTTCCCGGCTCACTTGAATGTTTCTGTGTTAAGAAGACAGGAGCTGTTAGAAGCATCACCCTAAGTGCACGTCTGTGTTCATGAGTGGGCTGTGTTGTTTGATGTGATGCTCTGTTTCTTGTGTTCAGGTCCACTGCACTTCTGAGTGATGCTGTGATCTTCAAAGAAATCACATGATTCACATCATTCTTCCGAGGATCTATAGGACATGCAGGTTTCAAGCTAAGTGAAAACTGTATGCTCACACTCCTTTATAACAGTGTTTCATTTGTGCTTCTGATTTATTAGGGGTTTTTGCGGTAGGCATAAAGGCAGGTAAGATAAATAAGGTAAGTAAGTAATTTATTTATTTTTAGAAGACCTTATACAACTGATGTAGCTAGACATTTCTTTTATTATATTCTTTTATTTTATGATATTTTATTGCATTGCTTAAAATTGCATTATGGAGGTTATATAGGTTGTTTTTTATTGTATTTAATTCAGTTTAATTCAATTATTTTATTTTATTTTATTATTTATTTATTTATTTATATATATTTTTTATTTATTTATTTATTTATTTTTTTTTATTTTTTTTTATTTTTTTTAGCTGTTTTTTCTAAGCGATTAGTCCTTGACCTGGCAGACAATAAAACATGCCAAAAAAAAGAAAAACTCCCACAGATTTTCGCTGAAGTGACCCGAGGTGGGTGGGCCCTTTTGACTTGGGCAAGTATGCAACCACCCAGAAACCCCTAGCATTCTGCTGCTGAGTTTTGCACAGACAAGTGCCATGCACCATTAACAACTTCAGAAAATGCAAAAGTATACATTTAACTGAGGGAACAGCATCCACAAATCACTCTGATATAATTCACTCTTCTGAACATTTGACGATTTTTATAAATAAGTATCAATGGAGGGGGGAATGCTATACACCGAATCATTCTCTCTCTTGGTGTGTTTCAGCTGTCACGAGAGGCACCTGGATGGTTGGAGAGAAAAACTGGGTTTAAAAGTGTATAAGCACTTTCATTTGACATTTTAGAAATGTAAGTAGAGCAAAGTTTGCATGCAAAAAAGCCAGAGTGTATTCAGGATTGCTATAAGACACAGGTTTTTGTTTCTCCTGAATTAGCCACACAAACAGCCCCTTTAACTGTAAGTATGAGCATTAAACAGAACACAGAATTCAAAGGTCAGACAAACAAGAATGCAAAATAGTTTCATAAAGTGTTCTACTACTGCTGTTATTGCTGATGTAGACAGATTAACCCTGCAGTGAATGTTCTGGCAGAGTAAAAGAACAAAACTGAGTGATAACGCAGGACTGACAGAAAGCAATTAACTCCACGCATACATTCTTGGACTGTGATAGTGTCTGAGAGCAGATGACTGTGTGGTACATAAATAAATAAATGGCAGATTCCTTGGTGGAGTAACATAATATACCTTTGGACAAGGATCTTTGAATTGCCTGTGTATGTGTGTGTGATTCAGTCTGTGCTGTGTCATCACTGAAGCGTCTCAGCTCAGAGAGAAACACCTCTGACTCACAGTGATATCAGCGAGCAGCAGACGAGTGTGTGAGTTTGTCTGGAGGTGAAGCTCTGTTTTGTTTACTGGTTGCGTGGTTTGGTCATATTAATAAAACCTAAGTGTAAAAATAGCTCAACAGAGTGTTTTAATGATGGAGGAACAGCCCACCTCCTTCACCATTTCCAGTCTCTCCAACTCCTGATTACTTCCTGACTGCTGCATTCTCTGTCTATCCGTCTGTCTGTCTGTCTGTCTCTCTGTCTATCCGTCTGTCTGTCTGTCTCTCTGTCTATCGGTCTGTCTATCGGTCTGTCTGTCTCTCTGTCTATCGGTCTGTCTGTCTGTCTGTCTATCCGTCTGTCTATCCGTCTGTCTCTCTGTCTGTCTCACTGTCTTTCGGTCTGTCTGTATGTCTGTCTCTCTGTCTTTCGGTCTGTCTCTCTGTCTATCGGTCTGTCTGTCTGTCTGTCTGTCTGTCTCTCTGTCTGTCTGTCTGTCTGTCTCTCTGTCTATCGGTCTGTCTGTCTGTCTATCGGTCTGTCTGTCTGTCTCTCTGTCTTTCTGTCTGTCTGTCTCACTGTCTTTCGGTCTGTCTGTATGTCTGTCTGTCTGTCTCTCTGTCTTTCGGTCTGTCTCTCTGTCTATCGGTCTGTCTGTCTGTCTCTCTGTCTATCGGTCTGTCTGTCTCTCTGTCTATCGGTCTGTCTGTCTGTCTCTCTGTCTTTCGGTCTGTCTGTCTGTCTCTCTGTCTTTCTGTCTGTCTCTCTGTCTGTCTCATTGTCTTTCGGTCTGTCTGTCTGTCTCTCTGTCTTTCGGTCTGTCTCTCTGTCTATTGGTCTGTCTGTCTGTCTCTCTGTCTATCGGTCTGTCTGTCTGTCTGTCTCTCTGTCTTTCGGTCTGTCTGTCTCTCTGTCTATCGGTCTGTCTGTCTCTGTCTATCATGATATTGTTCTATCAAACTATTATAATCACTACCCTTTGTATTTTTGTTAGCCTATTCCTCGACATTGTTACTAACTTTGTAACTTAAACATTCAAATTTTTTCACTACGCTTCTGTCATTAAAACTTCACAGATTCTGTTCTACATGTAGCTTGTGGAAACAAACAGTCATCTACGTTTGGAACATATCCCACAACTTTATGGCTGTTTTTACTGCATGCCAGCTTCTGTGGACGCTTTTATTGGGTAAGATGTTCTTATAGGAACATACTGCTCAGCTGCCAGTGAAAGCGCTTTTTAATGGGGAATCCCTCTCATGTGCCAGACAGCTCACTGTATTTCACTCTCATTTTCTTTATTTGACTGTACTTTCTGTTAATAATGCCATAAAAGAGTTTATATATATTTAAGAGCCTTTATAAAACCTAAGGTGGCTTTATGATGCGCGATAGAAAGGGAACGTACAAGTGTAAGGAAAAACAAATAATGTGAGAACGAAAATCAGAACAGAAACAGACCTTTCATTCAGTATAATCTGTTTTATTTTTTTCCCCTTTTCATTTTCCAAAACTTCACGATCCTAGTTCCTCTATTTGCATCATTCAAGTTTCATTTCCTCTGATGTTCGTGTTCCTCCTTCAGATCCTTGCAACCATTCTGTCGGTCACTGTAGGTCATCAAGATCTGATCCTCTTTTGGTCTTCTTTAAAGGGTGAGTAAGTCTTCTAGTTGGAATCCAGGATTTTTTTCTCACATCATTTAATCGGAAATGTGCTGAAAGCAGAAATTAAAATTTAGTAATACAGGAAGACCTTCAAAGGTAACAAAAATGGAAGCTATTGTGTAAATATAAAACAAGCAAGCAACTTATAAAGAAAAAGAGGTATAATTTTGTATCATTTATCCTAACCATTATGAACGGTAAAAATGCGTGTTGTTATTAAGTTTTTAACGAGGGCTTCAGTCAACACATTTTACATGTGCCTCAGCAAGGGCTTGAAGGGTTAAGTTTCACATGCAGCTCCAGCCAACCGCCTCCTCGAGCGCTCATCGGCGATTACCGGAGTGCAGGGGAGGCGCATATATTCCGCAGATCAGACGTGCATGAGACAGCATTCAGTGCATGAGCTCTAGAGAACAAGACCAACTCTGAGCTCTTTCCTTCTGCTTTATTCATGGATACTAACCTGGGATTGTACTTTCACTGCATGACGACATACATCTTGAAGATCCAGTGCTGAGCTCTATATGAGGTGCACGGACTCACTTCTAAACTTCTGTGAAGCATTTCTCTTTGAGTTTTAATCTATAAATACTGACCTAGGCGATGCAAAAGGGTTCCTGTCTTTGGATTGTTCAGGCTTGGACAGCCATGACGACCTTTTGCAAGTTAAATCACTTTTGAGATTGAATACAGGGCGCGTTTGGACCAGTACCAGCACCTGGAGTACCAGGGCAGTTTGGATTCTCCTCTGTAGACTTGAGCTGGCGCTTCGGGTCATTTAAAGGGAGATCTCTTCAAGGTATGGTTCTGGACTCTCTGCGCTCAGGAGCGGTTCCAAGGCTCCTACAGTCTGCATCTTTCTTATTAGGTGGAAAATTGACATTGGAAGGAGATGAGAACCTTATTCTGCTGCTTTCTGCTCCTCACCTCGCACCTTCTGCTGGCAACTGCTGAGGTAAAGTGCCAAAGATCTCACTAAAACGGAGCCTGGTTAGATCCATAGAAAAGTTCTGGCTTGTTACATCAGAGCAGGTTTATGCTATATAACCCACTTTATATAGAGAGCTTTGAATCCAAGTCTCCACGATTTATCATAATGAGGTCAGTTTTATGATTATTTCCCCCCAGTAATTTTCTTGATCGAATAAATGGTCTATGTTAAACGTGTTTTCGATTCACATCGTTATTTTTATTTTATGTCAACGCAATTGTGTTTGTGATAAGAAGATCAGCTGTTCTCTGGAATATTTGCATTTTTCTTTTATTAGATTCATAAGTGATAGAACACTTACAGCAGATAAAGAAGTGCACTGTGTCATCTCAACTTAAATGTACCTTTATTTATAGGCTTATAGGATAGCTATATAGATACGCCTGTAAAAAGCTGACAACAGGGTTGACAATCTTCTAGGGCTTTTCAATGCTTTTTCTACTTTATTAATGGCCATGTGCGTACGCTGAAATTCATACAAATTCCTAGTTTTAATAACAGATGTTTTATTGTGCGAAATCGGGGTAACAGGGTTGACTATTGAAGATCGCCCCCTACTGACAAACATAATAAAATAGCACATAAAATGATAAAAAGCAAAGAAGCGGCTTGATGCTTAATTTGAACTCCTCACAATTTTTATGGCATTGTCAGTCATTTTAATGAACTGAAAATTTATATAAATATAGTTTGTCTGTATAGGAGAGCATAGCTTTTCTTTTTTTAGTCACATTGTATTTCCACACAGGCTAAATATCCTATATAGGATTTAAATATAACAGTAAAATAGCTCCACTTTGGTTGATGCGATTAGAAAATGCATGTAAAGAATGACTTATCAACTTTTCGCGGTGCTTATGCATAGAAATACACCTCTGTGTCCTGCTACATGAGTCAAATGCCGCAAGTGATCTCTCTTTACGTCGGCAGAAGGAGTTTGCAATCCCTCAAGACTTCATCGACAGACTGTCTCACAGCGAAATCAACAGCATCAGCGACCTCCAGCGGCTACTGGAGGTAAATTCCCCAGGTAAATTCTGCTCATTGTCTTCTTAACACCTCAGTGGACTTTGTTCGACAGCTAATCTCATCTGTGCTGCACGGCAAGGCTATTTACAGGTGTTTGTTGTAGTTGCTGTGGTGTAAGTGTAATGTTGTACCTGCCACAAAGCCGCGAAGCTGAGTTTTATGAGAGGCACGAAACAATTTAAAGGTATTGCTTATACTGGCCAATGGGCGGAGAGTCATAAATAGTTCTTTGCAGATTGCTTCTGTTTTTAGAGCAACGCATGGATCTCGTGTCCAGACTTACGTCACGGAGAATGGGAAGCCAAGTTTTCCTATACTTAAGTTGTCCACAAGTGGTTTCATTTGCCCACTATAATTTCATTTACAGGGGAATTACCGGTAATTACACACACACACAAAAAGCAAGACAGTATAATTTGGGGCATGAGTGTAACCAGTCTGGTTTCTGTGGTGAGAGAATAGGTGTTATAGGTGTGCAGGGGGACGAGCTAAATAATGATAACAGAGCATCGCCTCATAAATACAAGTCCTCTGGGCATCTGATGTTGCAACAGGAGTGAAATATGCTTTGTGCGGGGTTGAAATCTCAAGTTCTGCTGCTTGTTTTCCTCCTACTTCTTCTGTGTCTTCTTCACTCTCTTTTAGTTTGGATAATATTACAGTGATCACTAACACGAGCCGTGTCTGAGTTCACTTGAGCTGGTATTTACACAGGCACTTGTGATATATCAAATGGCGTGGGCTCCTTTGAAGTTTGATAGAAAATATCCATCGGTTAGAATTAGAGTGAGGTGCATTGACATAAAACAGTGGTTTTTATAGGCTATGTGGGTTAATCTCACCACAACCGTCAAGAACAAATATATATATATGTGTCATTTAAGATTTATTTAAATTGCATTATTTAATCATTTGCTTTCTTCTTATTTCAAGTGGTTTTTTTTGTATTTTTTTCTTCTTAGTTTTAAGTATTTTATTTTATTTTTGAATAAAGGTCAGTTAAGCACACTCTTTTAAGCACTAGATTTAAACTATAGATTATCAAGGAAATATTTTTGCTGGGGAAAATTCTTGGTAGTCTTAAAAATGGGCTAATAAATGTTTTCCATTTATTTTCCTTTTTGATTTTGCGGTGAAGTATACACTTGATCTGTTGCAAATACATACAAAATTGTAAGGTTTTAGATATGGTACTCCAGTAATCTAGTTTTTATTGGTGTCTACATAAATCAGGCTGTCTGTCAGACACCCAAAGACTAGTAAAAGATGCCTGACGCCAGTGATGGTATATTTTCGGATCTTTTTAAAGTCAGACTGTTCAAAGCCATCGCATGTCAGTCAAAGAGAAGGACTTGGATAGGTTGTCTCATGCTTACTGTAATCATAAATTTTAGTTTCTTAACCTCAACCACTCACTAACCAAAACTCATTATGAAATGTATATTTTAAAAAATTCAAAAAGTTAGAATTATGAGATATAAAACTCTTTCAATTCCGAGTTTACATCTCGCAATTCAGATTTATATCCTGACAGGATTTCTTTGAAATATTACTTTCTTTTTCTCAGAATGTTATCTTGCATTTATAAGTTTTGCCTTTAATCCCTCATTTTCTTCTGAATTCTGAGAAAAAAATGTATATAATGAAATATAAACAATTCTTATAAAATAGATATAAACACAGAATTCTTAAAGTTTATGTCTTGCTTTTCCAGCTGTTTTTTCCGTCTCGCATTTGAGAAAAAAAACATAAAAAAGTAATTGCAACTTTTTCTTACAATTCCAGCTTTTCTTTTCAGAACTACAAGTTTATACGGTATCTTGCAATCCCAAATTTTCCCAAGTTGCAATCCCAAGTTATAAACTATTAAAAAAGTCTAAATTATGAGATATAAACTCATAAGAAAACTATTTCTTGCTTTTAAAATCTTTGGCCGAAATGGGTTTCCATAGATATCAGAATCGTTTTGTGTCACTGATGATATCTTTGCTATTATTGTTTGAGCATCTCTGAGCATTTTCCTGTTTTCAATTCTGATTAATCTGATTTGGGAAGCAGTACCGGGCTGCTGTGTCTCCGATCAGAGCGCTAACCTCATCAACTGTCCATACGAGGAGCAAATGATGAGAGGAGGAAGGCACAGATAGGTATCTCCCACTAATGGAGGGATAATTAGAGGTCATGAAAGCAGTGACAGTGATTTAGGGAGGAAACGGTGTCTCTCTCTCTCTGAGGTCAGCACACGTGACCTCTCCGCTCACCTGGAACAGGCCGCACTTGTTCTGCTCCTCCCAGCAGCCTTTTAACTTATCATCATCCATCTGTCTGCCTCTCCTGCGCTTTCACATCCAGAAGAAAACGGCACAGATGGAGGGACGTCCTTTTGTTTGATGAAAGGACAGCTGTCAATCCGCGAAGAAGGGCTAATGTTGTCCTTTGTGACTGATTCAGAGAAAGCGCACACATAGAGAGAGATAGTCAGAGGGGTTTGATGATAGAGGCCTAGCGGTTAAAGATCTGTGCTGGTAATGCAAAGATTATAAGTTCAGAACCTGCAATTTACAAAGTTACTGGAAGAATGCTTTCATCAGCATCGCTCGATTGCGAGGAGGACTCATAAAATGGGTCGCTGCAGGTAGATGGTGTCTGCAATTATTGTGCTGAGAACGAATGTGGGTAAAAATCACCTGCCGAATGATACTTGGTGGAAATGTGTCAGTTTTACAGCGTTAAAGAGGAGATGAGGGAATAATGCACTGAAAATGATAATTCTGTCATAATTTAATGACTTGTTTACCTTTCGAAACGTAGATGACTTTCTTTCTTTCTTTCTTTCTTCTGTGGTAGGATAAGAGATGAAAATGAGATGTTCAGCAAAGTTTTTAGTTCAGAATCTGCTGACAGACTAAAAAAAAGAAAAAGTATATTTAATAAATAATACATGCAATTTTAATTAATTAAAATATTAGTAAATATCACAAAAGACTTTTTCATATTTCATGATTTCAATTTTAATTTGATTTTCTTTGTCAAGTTGTGGATCAGAATTTGCTGATAAATGCTAAATTTATAATAATATAATTATAAAAAACTTATAATAATAATAATAACAGCAACAACAAATATTATCAGTATTAGGAATAAGTTAAAATGTGAGTAAATAGATGTATTTCATACATAAGACATTTTCTTATTTGCTATCATTATATAATCAGCAAATCACTAATTTGCTAATTATTATATTGTATCTTCCTATCTGTTCATTTAAGTAGAATATGTTAATAATTTAATTATTAGTATTTTCATATATAGGTGCATATTATGAAATAGATAAAAATTGTATTTGCTATCAATATATTATTGAATAACTTATATTTTATCTATTAATATTAGATAATTAATAATATTAATATTAAAACATTATTATGTTAATAAATATTAGTAAATAATAAATGCACAAACAAATTTCATCTCTATAAAGGATAAAAATTCATTAAAATGAAAACATTTATTATTTTTCCATTGGCAAACCCAAATAAATAGAAGGTAAACTACACTCATCAAAAAATCCAGAAACTAATCTTAAGTTGTTTTTGACTGAAATCCTCTCAACTCAAATCTCATTTGCATATGGGTTTGAAGGAAGATGAAGGAATATTTCTCAATTTCCTTCTTTTGCAACATTTGATGACAAGCGTTCCTTTCTGGGTGAGCTGTTCTTTTAAGTGTGCTTTGACAGCCGAGCTTTGGTTCGGTTGGTCATCTTGTGTTTTTGTGTGAGAGAACAAAGTTCTTGAGTTTGACATCATAACACTGAGTTAGATGTGAACACGAGATAAGGTGTGTTGTGCAGATCAAATGCTGAACTCTCTCTCTCTGCGGGTCAGCGCGCACTCTTTGACTGAGTCTGAAAAACAACTTAAAAACAATGGCCTTCCATTTGGTTGGAAAGATGAGACGGACTAGAGAGACAGAACAGAGCGGGGCTTTTGTTGACATGTCACTTGTGTTTCCTGCTTCAGGACTGTGTGTGTGTGGTCATGCAGTCTTTTAAGTGAAGAGAGTGTGTTTGGGTGAATTCCTGACAGTCACACCCTCACGACTCGGAGCTGGGTGCAGTTCTTCAACCGCTCACAGATAGGCCAGTTTGATGTTTAACCACACTCAACTAAACCCAGCTGAAATATCTGTACAACAATATCAGATAATCATTTCACTCTCAAATATTCTGCAGTGTATAGTTTATAAGTGGTTACAAATAGATAGATAGATAGATAGATAGATCTATAATTTTGCAAATATATATATATATATAAATTAATTACAACCTAATTAAACTTAAAAAAGAATAAAATGTTTTATATGAAAATATTAATAAATACACACACACACTTAACCTACATATTTGCAATTAGACACACACACACACACACACACACACACATATATATACATATATATATATATATAAATATATGTATAATTTTGCAAATGTATATAAAAAATAGGGGCGGGACTTGATTAATAAAATTAATGAAATTAATTAGAGGCTTTGTAATTAATTAATCGAAATTGATATTTGCATATAAATATTTGACCTGAGAACAGTGAGAAGTAAGTTTTTTCATATGGATTTTTAGTATACCATTGAATAATGACTCAATACATAAGCTTAAGCAACAAAATATTGTTTATGTTTGTTCAACCATGTCATAAGTTTGTCTTTAATTTTTTACCCCCAAAAATTGACGACATGTCTTCACCCTCATGTTGTTCCAAACTACCAGTTTCTGTTGAACACAAAAGAAGATATTTTTGAAGAATGTTGCTAATCAAAGCCATTGACTTCCATACATTTTTTTCCCATGCTGTGAATTCAGTGGATACCAGCTGCTGTTTGATTACCAACATACTTCAAAGTATCTTTTGAAGAGTAAATGAACTTCGAAATGAATAGGTCTAAAACAACATGAGGGTGAGTAAACATCTGGGTGAACTATCCCCACCAATCTCTTTGTGTGTATGAGTTGTCACGCTCGGTTATATCACAAGCCGTATTATTAATGTGAAGCTTTCATATGCATCATAGGTTGTTTAAACACTGGACTGATATTGTATTCTGGACTCTGACGGTCCCGCCTCTTCTTTAAATAGTGCAGAATGGCTCTCTTACTCATTTGTGCCAGTGGCAAATCCACCGAGGTTGTCAGGAGTTCAGATTTGTTCATCGGGCATGTCAATGCGACATAAGACATTATAATCAACTTGGCAACTACATTCAGGGCCAAAATGACACCGTTCCTCCAGAAATCCATCGTGATGAATTTCCAATTAAGCTTGTGAATAAAGCAGCCATTGTTCGTGGAAAAATGAGTTTCTGAAGAAGGAAATTATTTCATGCTTTGGTGCCACTCACGGCAGTGCCATTTCGCCTCGGAAGGCTCCGGGGCATCTACTGGAGACTTTCAATAGCCTCATTGTGGATTCATCTTGGCTTTAAAGGGGGGAAAAAGTGATTTGTCTTTTCGCTGAGTAACATGAAAGTAATACGGATAACCTGTGTTTTGATGAGGTCCTGGAAATGAGGTGATGGAGGGGGTCAAACAGAAGCACCATCAGAAGAGCCATCACTCACACAAGGCCGCTTCCTCAGATCTCAAGAGTCTGCAGCTGTCCCACAGACGGAAGAGGAGTGTCGGTAAGGCCTGCTGTCACTCTTCTTGACAACGTTCAGTTTAAGAAGTATTTGAGCAGTTCTGCCTCTGGAAGCTCATTTGATGGATTCGGAAGTTGCTTGGCAACCTTAAACAGTGCATGCACTGCTTGGCAGAATGACTGTTAATTTATGGCACTTCACTGATAATAGTTTAATCATTGCCATGGTATCACTTGTAATTTTAGTGCTTA
This sequence comes from Enteromius unitaeniatus, assembly GCA_032359435.1. Lineage (NCBI taxonomy): Eukaryota > Metazoa > Chordata > Actinopteri > Cypriniformes > Cyprinidae > Enteromius > Enteromius unitaeniatus. The sequence continues at coordinate 915,560 of JAUMHI010000039.1, read as the reverse complement.
ACTTGTCCATTTGTGCTTAGCAATGCACAAAAAACACCTTAACGACCATATAGCAAATGCCTGAGAGCAACAATCTGGCAACAAAATACTAGCATTAGAACATATAATGCTACACATAGGCCTACACTATAAAAATTTTAAATGTGAAGTCGGTTGCATTTTTAATGAATTTATTTGTTAAAAAATCGAATAATTACAGTAATATTATTATATTTTAAAATAAATGTTTGAGTATATTTTAAAATGTAATTTAAAATATATTCCTGTGATGCAAAGCTGACTTTTTAGTATTATTATTGCAGTCTTCAGTATCAACTGATCCTTCAGAAATCATTCTAATATGCTGATTTGCTGATAAAAAAGTCTTATTATTATCATTATTGAAAACAGCATGTGACTTAATATTTTTAAGTAAAAAACAAAAAACAAAAACATTTTATATATTTTACTTTCTAACGCCAAGTGTTTAAAATATAGTGTAAATTTAATATTAAAAAATGTATGTTTAATATTTAGATACTGTGCTTTGACAGCTCGCACACATGCAGTTCAAAAGAGAATATAAAATTGTTGAATTGACCTAAACTGATTGGCTAAACCCCAGAACTCTCCTAATAATTACAGTCAGGATTGTATATTATATAAACATCTCTGATTGGTGCAGTTCCAGTGTTGAGGATACAAAAAGCAGAGAATTCACAATGATCAGGGGGCATGTCTTTATTTGATTGTACGTGAGAGTATTTTGATTGGTGGTACTTGTGAGGTCACAAACGAACCCGAGCCAGGAAATTCCAAACATTCAAAGTTCATGTCACAGCTCGTTGAACTGAACAGAGTTCACACTGGCACATAGAGCTCTGACATGCGCTCTTCCTTCCCGTCACATCAATGGTGGAGCGCAACACTGTGTGTGTGTGTGTGTTGGGATATTCTGGCCCCTCTGTACCTTCCAATCACTCACTCAAACACACAGAAAAACTGTTCAGGCCTCAGAATAGCTGTGTGCCATTTTTGTTACAACTGTTGCTCTGAAAGCGGGTAAACCTCCAGATCGAATGCCGATCTCAGTGCTGTGGTTGATCTTATTTTGGTCTAGGTAAATACAGAGGCTCAGTGATATTAAAAACCCTCTTTAATATTTGCCACTCATGCAGTTTTAAGGGGCCTTTTTGTTTCGCTGGATGGCATCAGTTTCAGAGAAGCACACAGGCTAAATGTCTCCCAAAAAGGGAATGAAAAATGGGAATTTAATGGTACTGAATGATTACCTTAATCAGTTTATAATTTGATTTAAGTTTAGTTAATTTTTTTAACTTTATTTTCTTTTAGTGTGATCCGAGTTAATTATTCTTAAAACAGTTGTCATGTCACATGCCATTTTAATTATATATATATATATATATATATTTAGTTTAGTTTATATTCATGAACCATTTCGTCATTCATGTGCCATTTTATTTTATTATTTTTACTTGGGCTACAAAAGCATAATTTATGGTATTTAATGTTTACCATATTTCATGAGCCATGAAGTATTATTTAATTGTATTAATTTTTAGTTTAGTTTATTAGTGTGTTGTGCTTTTTTTTAGTTTAGTGTGATTATTTCAAGTAATTAATAAGCAATATCTTTAATATTTTTTATCCATGCATCCTTGTTTCTTGCATCCAGTAGAGGAAGCGGTGCCAGCCATGTGCAAGACACGGACAGTGATCTACGAGATCCCCCGCAGTCAAGTGGACCCCACTGCTGCAAACTTCCTTATATGGCCTCCGTGTGTGGAGGTGAAGCGCTGTACAGGCTGCTGCAACACCGGCAACATGCGCTGTCACCCCTCCAAAAAACAGCATCGGACTGTCAAGGTAAGAGCAATGCATCAACAGTCCTGTAAAGTCTTTTAAATGAAGGGAAGACAATGTTGACTTTTTATCTTGAGCAGAATAGATATCAGGGCCACACCCACTCCAGAGCCACACCCCTGTTTTAAATAGTAATATTTCAAAGTGTTACTGAATTTTACTGTAGTTTGGATCGTACAATATAAATGCAGCCTAAACAAGAGACTTTTCAAGAGTAGTATGAATTTATTTAAAAAATGTATTCCATTCTTTATTTATTTGTTCATTTATTCATATTCTGCAATCTTCTGAATGGGAGTTCAGTTGATTGTAAAGCTCTATCCATTTTTCAGCATAAAATGAATACAGATGTTAGTCTTGTATGTTTTTTTTCCAGCTCTGAGCACAGGGATGGGACCAGAATATATTATGTGTTTCTTTCCAGCTATGGTGGTATATATTTGAGCAAATACTCTTAAGAGATGTATTTACCCTTCCCTCACTTTTTCCTTATCCTAAAAAAGGAGCAGGTCTGCACAAGCTACTGCTGTTCAGAGCCACCATTAAAAAAAAGACAGACTTTAAATAGGTCTCACTGCAGAGGGAGTGTGTGTGTGTGTGTGTGTGTGCATGTACTTGGCCACATTTCTGCTGTACTTTGGTTCATTGCAGTGATAAGCTTGTTTCAAAGGAAACACTGCTGGGTGTGGAACATAGCACCAGATAATGAGTCTATCCACACTTACTGGAGTTAAACTTCACCTAGCCTGTCTGTATACCTCTCTGTCTGTCTGTACACCTGTCTGTCTGTCTGTATACCTCTCTGTCTGTCTGTACACCTGTCTGTCTGTCTGTATACCTGTCTGTCTGTCTGTACACCTGTCTGTCTGTCTGTATACCTGTCTGTCTGTCTGTACACCTGTCTGTCTGTCTGTATAC
>JAUMHI010000039.1:881056-912679 GCA_032359435.1 Enteromius unitaeniatus | reverse complement strand
CTGTCTGTCTGTATGTACACCTGTCTGTCTGTATACCTGTCTGTCTGTCTGTACACCTGTCTGTCTGTTTGTCTGTCTGTATACCTGTCTGTCTGTCTGTACACCTGCCTGTCTGTCTGTACACCTGTCTGTCTGTATATCTGTCTGTCTATATACCTGTCTGTCTGTCTATATACCTGTCTGTCTGTCTGTACACCTGTCTGTCTGTACACCTGTCTATCTATATACCTGTCTGTCTGTCTGTACACCTGTCTATCTATATACCTGTCTGTCTGTCTGTATACCTGTCTGTACACCTGTCTGTCTGTACACCTGTCTATCTATATACCTGTCTGTCTGTCTGTATACCTGTCTGTCTGTCTATATACATGTCTGTCTGTCTGTCTATATATTCCTGTCTGTCTGTCTGTCTGTATACCTGTATAGCTGTCTGTCTATCTATCTATCTATCTGTCTATCTGTCTGTCTGTCTATCTGTCTGTCTATATACCTGTCTGTCTATATTCCTGTCTGTCCGTCTGTCTGTATACCTATCTTTCTATCAATCTATCGATCTATCTATTGGTCTATCGATCTATCTATCGGTCTCTGGCATTTAGCCCGTCTCTCTCTCTCTTCTTCTCTTACTCTCTCAGTAGTGATTGAGCTGTTATGTAAAGTGTAACAGGAGTTGATAGCTTTAGGGCGAGTGAGTTCACTCATCAGCCATTCTTATCATGCTAGCACTACTCCTCTCTGCTAGAGTTGGGACTAAAATCTCCCAAATGTTGTAGCTTTAAATTAAATCAGGCTATAATAAATGAAGATTTTCAGATTAGATGCAACACATACACATGGTTCTATCAAAAACCTTTTTGCCTTTTTAAGCAAAATCAATGTTTCCATTCCTACAGGGACCATGTATTTTCTTCTGTTTATTTCTCTTCTGTACAGTCTCTGTTTGACCTCATTTCCCCTTCATTTTCTCCGGTGTACAGTATTAATGATTTTCCCAGAACTGCTGTGTTGCAGTTTGTGTCTATTAGTCTAGCTAAAACACACACACACACACACACACTTGCATGCAAACATCATCACACATTACTACAACAACAGGTGCTGCAGGGAGGAACTGGGGGAGGGGAGAGTAGTTGGACCCCAGACAGAATAAACCTCATTTTACAGTGAGGAGATTCAGATCAGACCTGCAGCGTGAGAAAAGGCCACATTTAAACATCTGTTAACACAACAGAAAGCTGAAAGCGACTTGTTGTGGATTCTGTCATCATATTAGCTTTCAAGTATTTACAAATGATGCCTTTCCTTTTTTGTTTTTATTTAGTCAAAGTTGTGGGGTCCAATATTTTTGGTAGTTCATTACTTCACTTTTCTTTTAAGTCTCTTTTTAAAGTCTTGTTATATGGTTTGCTGGGAGATTTTAAAGTGTCATATCACTCCATCTATGAATCGACGTACCTGAACTCAACCCGAGGAAAGCTTTTACACAACATCAGCAATGAACAATGTCACTGTGGTTTCATTCAAATCTAGATAGGCAGCTGAGTGTGTGTGAATGATGTTTATTTTATTTTCATCTCTGGTAATCGGACTGCTAAAGTTACTAAATCCAGCACACCGCTGTTCTTTCCTAATGAAGAGACTAAGTGAGGATATTCCTAATTTGGAATGTTTGTGAGCGAGTGTAAGAATACAGCATGTGATGTGGTTCAAAAGGCAAGTGTTTATGTGTTTGGATGAGCCAGATTTGGATTCCTCCTTTAGAGGTTGGTATGAAGGAAAATCATACATGGTTTATACTGGCACTGGAAGCACGAGGTGTGTTGCGAGTGTTGATTTTGGGTAATAAAGAGCCTTAAACGGCCCAGGTTACTGAGGATACGGGCCCCATCTCTGACGCAAACACTGAGGAAACAAAAATAGTGCTAAATCGAATGAACGTCGCGTTAATATATAAAATACGGCAAAATATTTTAAAAGAGCCTGTTGTATCGGAGTGGAAAAGCTGAAGTAGCTGACAAAAACTGAACAACATGGCTCTTTGTTCAACATTTACACTAAACTCATGTTAATGCTGACTCATTCAGAATTTTTATTCATCTCCCTGTGAAGTTATATAATAATATATAATCATTTGCACTTTATTTTACAGTATGTGTACTTACAGTGTACTTACCTAAGAAACTTCTGGTGATACGTAGTAACTACATGGGATAGGGTTAGATTTAGGGCTAGGTTCAAGGTTAGTACTTAGTTATTACCTAGTTATTGTAATTTCTATAATAGGTACATAGTATGTACATAGAAGTAAAAAAAATGCACAAAAGTGCATAAATAATATATTATTTACATTTGACTCATACATCAGTTTGAATTCAATAGATTGAAATGAGAATCGTTGAAAGATTATTCGAAAAAACTTTGAAATGCACGAAAGAAAAAAATAATTCAACCTCCCTCTAGCTCTCTCTCCCTTTCTTCTTTGTTTGTTTTTCTTTGCGTGTGGTGAACTCTAATTGCTGTCATATCTATAATTCTGTGTTCTTTCCATCTTTTCGCTTTCTCTGTCTTTCTGCTGGTGTTCAGGGACGTTTTTTAATGGGGTTATGGCAGGAAGTGCACAGATTAGATCACCTTTTCTCCTAATCTTCGTGATTGTCTGGGTGCCAGTGTGTGTGTTTTACAGCAGAGATTTCGCCCATACTCTTTTTGTAACTCTAGACATGCAGGTCATGAGATAAAAGTTTCCCTTATTTTCCCCCCTCCCAGCATCCCTTGTTCCTGTTCAGGCCTCTCTTTGTCACTCACTCAATAAGAACGCTTGCTCCCCACACCCCTCTTTCTTTTCGGGTCGCCCCACCAGTCGCCTGCCTGCCATCGGACCCCCGCTCTTTCTGAGGCTCTCGGTTTCGCTTTATCCGCAGCGTTTTGTCATCAGATTTACCCACTGACAGATGTGCAGCAAAACTGCCTGTCCCTTGGCTACGTGTCCAGTTCCCTTTGTTCCCATGCTAATTACCCATGATGCACCTCTCCTGATGCCCGTTCTTTCTCTCACCCTTTCTTTATCAACCTTTCTTGCGGGGAAATCCCAATGCCAATTATCCAGACCCCGGACAATAGTCCTCACAGAGCGCAGGGCGAGTCAGAGGGGGTTGGGGTTGCTGGAGCCAGGGCTGGATCAGATGTCACACCATTAGTGCGCTGCGCTGGGATTTTGCAGGGCTTTCATTGCGGCGTAAAGCACAGTAGTTTATAAATAGAGCTCGGAAGGGCCTCCTGAGAAACTTTTTTATAAAGCGCATTCGAGTATGTGGTCGAGCGCATGTGTGAAGTTCGGACTTGAAACCGAGATGCAAAAGCAATGATAAATTGAATTTGAAAGAGAATATTGGGGCGGGGGCAGCAAAGGATGGTGCGGGGACTCTTTTTTCTTATTATGACCCTTTGCTGAACCCCTTAACCAACCCCCCCGACCAGCTCTCAAGCCCCTCCGAGTTTGTCTCACCCCTTCATCCTCAGTCACAGAACATTCTTGCACGCCACGGGCTGTTTTAGACTTGGCTCCGTAAATATAACCAAGCACAAGAATGTCCAAGAGGAGGGAGAGGTGGGCAGCAGACAGAAGGAAAGGGGTTTAACCGGGTGGACAGAGTCACCGAAACAGGCCTCTCGTTCCTTACCTTCATTTTGACGTTTCTCTATGGGTTTGTGGGAGTTTCCAAAGGTTGCATAATTTGTTCCATAATGCTAAACCAATTGCACTTGCACGGTAGACTGAGTTTTTATTTGCACTCTGTGAGTCATGAATACTTCATGGAAGCACACCAATGCATACTTGAATGTTTGGCCAATGCATCGCAAATGTGCAGTTCCATTGTGCACACTCACACCATAGTGGTTTGATCATTTTCTAGGTCATTTCTGATGATTTTTGCATTTAAAATGTGAATGGCCAGTGGAATGGGAAAAAGGCTTAAAATCATTTGCCTAGTAGAGAGCAGTTACTGGAGACCCCTCAACACTGCACAGCGTTTCTCCTTAATCAAACACACCCGATTCAACCCATCAGCTTATTAGCAGAGACTCCCAAGACCTGAAATTGATGTGTGAGACACATAAGTCATATAGTTGGGAGGAATGGTCCATGAACATTTTCAGGAACCACTGCCTTGAGGCCTGGGTATATTCCACTTTCAGTGTTTTGTTCCATCTCTCACTCAGTTTTCAAAGTAATGCGAGTACGATACATGTGCAGTACCACCTAGTAGACTCATTATGTCTTAACATTCACCTTGCGCCTGCACAGTTGTACCACAAAAACTGGTTTGCACGTGGACGGTGTGCGCAATCATCCGAGGACACTTCTGATGATGAAAATTGTGTCACTCAGTGCAGTGTGTGGAACGTAAACCACCAAAGAATACGTTGGGTTTTAGACCAGCACTGATTTCCAATGAACAGAACCGGTCTAATCATATTCCCACCCACCATTAATACATGCAGCCAGGCATTAGCAGAACAGTGAGAAGAAATAGAGGCCTAAGCGTTAAAATTAGCACAACAAAAGACACGAGTCGACCCCTGTTCAAAGCTGGGTGGTTATTTAGAGTTTAGTGTGCTGCAGTGGGGCGTTAACTGTGGAACATGTAACTGTTTTGGGCTTATTGCCCAGGAATTGTTTGACAAATTTTTCCACTGTTGCCTATGACCCATGGCAGGGGTTGGAGCTAACTGAGCATGTACTACCTTAACAGCTAAGAATCTGTGCTGTCGTCCTGTATGCTACACCAATACACTGAAAAAGTATTGATTGCTAACCTAACCTGGTCTTTCTCTTTTCTTCCAGGTGGCGAAGGTAGAGTTCGCATCGCGTAAGAAAGCAAAATTGAAGGAGGTGCTTGTCCGGTTAGAGGATCATGTGGAATGCGTGTGCACGTCACAGCATCACTTGGCCGAGCACGCGGAAGCAGACACAGGTACATATATCATGCATACACTGAATGTTTGGCCTGATCTTGAATGATTATTTGGCTATGGATTGTGCACTTGGCCTGCCTGTGGCATTGTGCTGTCACCGCAGACAAACACACCTGTGTGAGCTTGTGTTTTACTGTGCTGGGCAATGATGCAATGGAATGGATAAGAAAGACCACAGGTGTGTGGAAATGCTGAAACACCTAGAAGTGTGTCTGAAGGTTCTCCTTCAGGTTCAACAGGTTCCTGCACTCGTGCAAAAACCTTGCGCTGAGATAAAAGGGATGGAAGCACATGAGGCTCAAATATTTATGTCTTTATAAGTTATTCATTCTTTTTTTTATCTTTATTGCTTGCTTTCTTTCATGCTTTCTTTTTTCTACTCAACCACATTCTGCCCATCATCTGGCTTGCACCTTTGCCAAAACTTGTGTCTCCAGGCCCACGCACAGTTAAAAAAGGTAAAAAACGGAAACACAGAAAGCAAGCAGTGGCAGCACAGATCAACAAGGATATTCAATGAAAGACAAACATTTCCTAATACTCAGCGGACCAAAATATCCTGCAGGTAGGACAGCTGTGGACAGATCCCCTGCCACTTCGCAACCAATCATTGGCATGAACTGATCAGGAGGGAGAGCGAGACATCACGCAACACTGAGCCAGAGAGACTGCACTGTGCACTGTTTTTCGCTTTGCTGCATGGGTCCCGGGATTGTCTGTTTGATGCTACCTATTTTATGAAATCAAACTATGCTCATCATGTATGTAATTTAGCTCCGTTTCAAAACAAAGTGAGCTGCCTTGCTGTAAACCACCTACCTCGGCATCTACCTTCTAAGTGTCAAGCCTAGAGGGCCACTGCCCTGTACATTTTAGCTCCAACCAGCTCCAATACACTTGCCTCGAAGTTGCTGCCTGAAGACCTTGATTAACTGGTTCAGTTGTGTTTAGGAGTGGCGCTAACACAGCTAATTTGACACCCTAAGGCAACATTAAAGTGGAAGTGAACTGGTTTTGGTATCTTCACACGCCCCTTGGAGATTCAAATCCAATTTATCGTAATAAATATTGTTAGTTATCTTAAAATGCTAAGCAGCTCAATATGTTTTGGAACAGAGCTTGTGCAGTTGCTGTTATTTTGAGTGTTTGTGAAAATGTGTGGATTTATGGTTTGGTGAACTTGATCACAAAGATTGTTCTTTTCACGTTGTTCTTTAAGCGTGCACAGACTGTCCAATAATACACAGTAAAATCACTGCGTGGTGGAATCACTGCGTCACTCAAGCAAACCGCATGTCTTACTAAAAAGAATAATCACAATCAAATCATTTTCAAACTGCACCAGATTCCACAAAAACGTGATTGCTTGTTAACGGCTGTTTTGTTTTCTTTCTCTCCCTCCAGTGGACATGAGGTGAAACCACAACGTAATGCTCCAGCAGCACTGGGACTTTGAACTCTGACCCTACTGACCCCATTGCTGTTCGAAAAAACAATTAAAAAAAACATACTGTATCCAGAGGAACATTATACACAAACACAACACCAAAGGTGCTTTCTACGTACTCTGTCAAACACTGAAGACAAACAAGATTGGTATTCAGTTAATTATTAAGTGGTCAAACACTGGGCGGAAACGAAACTGAAAAGGACTATGTTTGTGTCGATTCTCTGTTGTTTATGTATACGACTCTCGTAAAGGTCAAAGATGAGGAGAAAGTCTTTTGGAGAACACTAAGTTTGTAGAGACCATGAACTTCACATGCTTGTGTTTGGATCCGCTCAAGCAGGAGTCTAGATTCCCAGGAAGGATGGACTAATGGACTCCGTTTGTTCAAAAAGAGGATGAACATATTAAAGGACATGCTGTCATATAACCTTGCTATCTGCCTTAGTCCTCTTGGGTCCAGAACATTGAACCTTCTATTCCCAATGTGCCTCTAGAAGCTTTGTCCTTCTGAAGAGTTCAGCTGCCTGTCCATGAACAAGGCAGTGTAATGCAGTCATTATGCCAGAATAAAGTATTTATGTATGCGATCTTTCTCTTTCTCACACTCTTCGTTTCTCAGTCCAATGTAAGAAGAGCTCCTCTTCAGTGATCTGGAAGTATTATCAGTACTATTTTCTCAATATTTTAATTCATTCTTGCTTATATCTTACAGCAGAAATACTAGGTTTTTGTCCTGGAAATATGTGTCATAGGAAGACGTGTAAGAGACAGTTGTGGAAAGATGCTTTATTTTTGTTAAAAATATATTTATAATGCTAATGTAGAATCAAGCAGGAAGTATGTTTCTGTATTGTGTTTCTGTTATTGTGGTGTAATGGTTGTATGACAGGATAAGATCACCCATTGAGAGTAAATGCTTTACAGTATCAACAGGTTGGCCATGAAACAAGCATCATTAGTCATAAGTTGTTGGTTGATAATTTGCTTCTTTACTCAACATAACAATATTTAATGCTAACATTAGCATTAAGATCATCATTCAAATAGTCAATAAACACTTACTTAAGCTTTGTTATAAATAAAGATATCAAAACTAATAAAGAGTACATTTTTATCATATTCACACACAGAAGACATCAGGAATTTTAGATGCTGTTCATTTGATTCCTAAAGGACACACACACTTACCTTCAGAACTTAAGCTGAGTTTTTCTACTAGACAAAAGGGCATAAACTGTGCCCCATCTACTTGCCACATCTACATTTTTGCCCCAGACACTTTTGATGTCAACATGGAGAAATCCTTTAATATCCTGAATGTGCTTTTCTTGCATATTGTTGTGCATGTAAATAAACTCAATGTTTCTAGGGTGGCAAAATGTTAAATGGTGTTTAAAGGGACCTTCTGCGCAATCAGCGCTCTAAACGACGAGTTTGTGCATTGAAATCTCTTGAGGGCTGTATTTATGACATTTACAGTCTGTTGCAAAAGTGCTCAAGCAAGAGCTTTCATGTTCTTCCAAGCCGGTTGTTGACTCTGGCTCGAGGTTTCTCTTGCTGCAGGGACTCCACTGGTTCTTGTCATTTTTGACACATGCCAGACAGATGGAGCAGTCCTGGCATTGGCTCTACAACAGAATTCGGCACTTTGTCACACTGCTGACCCCCAAGTGGCACGTCTGGCCATCTAAAGAGCACCTGGAGGTCTGAATCCCTGTGAATTCGAGAAACATATTGTGGAGACGGTTGAGGGGGTGGAGCAAAGCTCTGACTCGTTTTATTCTTTGTGCCTTAATGTTTGTTTTGTATTTATAACCGTGAGTCATGCAGCAGTCTGTCTGGTACAACCCATATTCACTTTCTATAACATCATGGGTATTTGACTAAAATATATACAGTTGGGTTGAAGTTACCGTTTTGTGGTTTCAATTACAACACGATTAACCAAATTTGTAGGGCTGGTTGTATATTTGTTTGTCTAGTGGTGTATGACCTGATTTAGCTCTACTGCGGTTTTGTTATTGTTTCGTGGCACTCTTCGCTTTGGCAGCAGGGAGATTTAGATTGTTATGTTCAGGTGCTGGAACCTGCTAGTCTGTTCAGTGTTTCTGTACTGAGCTGCTTATAGGTTTCGACGATGCAATACACTTCTGTCGTATCCTTAAATTGTGGGATTCTCTGGTCACACGCACATTCGCATGTTGTCCCAACAGGAAGCACATCCCGATCATAGACTTTTTCCATCTCTTTTTTTAAAGTGCATTCCTACATGACATGTCTGGAGTTGTACAATTACAGGACGTAGGATCATGGGCAGTTATGCGTGAAATACAGAAACTTTGTTTTAAAGTGTAAAGAGAAGCATGAAAATATATCCGGAGTCATATTAGCTGTACAAATAACAATGATTCCCTGCTGAGCATAGATAATCCATTTCCAACACAAGGTTTATGAGCCTCTAGGGGAGTATGATGGAACTACAGGTGGTTTTTGAGACTGTGATCAAAATGCCAAATTAATCTAAATAAATGAGGATTTTAAAAAAAATCAGTTGTTAAATCTATATTTATTAATTATAAATTAATTTCTTAGCATGTTACCTGAAACTCAGGGGAGTAAATGATAATAGTAAATAATAATTTGGGCTAAGAAAAAAAACCCTGCACACTATAGGACAAGAAGCCTGATTGTTCTACATTGAATCAATTTTTCTCCTTACTCGATCCCATCCCCTCCTGTGGTGTTAGGTTACCCAAGGCCAACTACCAATAATCCTTTAATTTGTTAGAAGCTGGGTAAAATTTGTAAGTGGAGTCCATTGTATGTAGAAAATTGTATAGAAATTACCTACCACGGTAGAGATCCCAGAGGTAAAAGATAGATCTAGATAGCATTAAAGAAAGCATTCTGTAAGACAAAAAGCCTCTCAATTATGTTCAATTTGCCCATGGAAATGTGCCACTGATTCACTATCTGGAACTTCTCTTTGTAGGGACAAAGTCGTCTTCCCTGTCCCTTAGGAAGTGTTATGTAGGAAAGTTTAAATAGGTCATTTCAGGCTTTCCACATCACAGTCTACAAGTGATTTTTTTTTTCACTTGCGAAAATTGATTTCTGAACAGGTATTTTAAACCAGAATCTACTCCAAATGTGGAAATTGACACTTAAGAGACTGCCATGCTGTGTCTGACCTGGTGACCTGGCCACAGTTTAAGAAGCTTGTTCCTACAGACCATAATTGCGAGGTGGGGAATTGGGCAGTGCTCACCATGAAGGGTGCATTGAAAGTGTGTAGACGGGTGAAGGCGAAGCTCGAAAGCCCTTCCTGCTGCTGACAGAGCATGGGAACCTTGAGTATATAAAGGTTGGCAAGAGGTAAAATCACAAACGAGCAAGCAACTCTATTTTGCACCCTTCTAAACATCACTTTAACACCAAACAACACAAAGGCGCAGGTATTTTCCAGGCAATCTGATGGGCAGACAAGGAAAGCTGTTTCAAAACAGTCATTATTTTTGCAATTCTTTTTGGTGCTGTTAGTGACACAGAAATTACACACTTGAAGTTAAAGTGTGTAATTTCCGCTGTGATTCTATGGTGATGTTGTGTAAATCCTCCCACTTTCATTGCATCTTTCATTCTGCTGATAGACATTTTTTTCTCTCTCTCTCTCTGTGGTTTGCTTTGGCCTGTCCTAGACAGGAACAGTGGACACTGGACAGTGGACGTGAGACTCTGGTCAAGACATCCCGGCTCCAGCGCCTCTGCACAGTCTGTATGAAACCTGGAATGTGAATATGAGTGCATGTAAATGTGAGAGGACACACACAGAGGTATCATTTCCCCGAGACCTCACACGGTGACAACAACTATTTATTGCCAATAACCTCCCTGGTGCCTCTGAGTATGCTGAATAATGACGTGGTGAAGGTATTACCTTTATAGCAAGATGATTAATCAATGGCAGTGTCAGCCTCCTGTGTTTGATAATCATCACTTCCTCTTGGAATTAACAGCATGTCTAGTGGCCTCAAAAAGCATTTGGACACTACTGGACACTTCCTAGTAAGTCAAGAGTGTCTTAATTTTACTGCACTTAAAACCAAGTGCCATGTACAAATAATGAATGCAAGAGCTTTTCTCAGAACTTCACTTTCTGAGTCACTTGTGTTGTGTTATATCAGTTTCTCCAGCCCAGTCTCACGGCAATTCGTATATATTTTACGAGGTGGCTAATTCATACAAATGTGTACGACCTCACTTGCACCTTCTATTACTGTAACACATGAACATGAAAGTGTACAAGACTTTTTGTCTTTATTTTGAACATATGCATACGGAAAAACAAAAATATGCTGATTGCTTCATAGTTTGAAACTCACTGAACTGTTTTCACTAGAAAGTGTTTGTTATAATCCCTTGTTTTGATATTTTGTTACATAATGCAAAGACATTTATACATTTTTAATTGCATCTTTAGTGTCCAAAAACTTTTTATTGCCACTGTATCCATTCAGCTACAAACAAAGATGCATGATGACTCTATTTAAAGAACCCGTAATGCAACATAATGACACATTGCATTCACTTCTGAGAAATCCTGTTAACAGAGACATAAAAAATACAAGACAGAGACACACAGAGGAGGGAAATATGTGGCGGTGTCTCTCAGGATTTGCGTCAGTGGCCAGTTTCATCCGTTTTGGAGCAGTGTGGTATCTGGAAGCTTAATTCAGAGCTAAGGCTCATCTTGTGCTCTCTTTCACCACAAGTGCCTTCTTTAGCATCTGTAAATATTAGCTCAAGACTATTTTAGAAATAAAATAATTTTCTGAAAGGCAGCCACAGCCAGTGATAAGGAATCCATTTAAATGAAACTTCTGGCATTGGCGGATATTTATTATTTGCGCAGCAAACAAAACAGACTCGGTTAAAGCATTCCTGTGGATATCCAAATTGAGAATGGACCTGAGGTCCTTTAGAAGTTAAAGGTGAAGTGTGCGATTTCTGCACCACTAGATGCCCAAAATACATTTATTTGTTTTATGTTTTTTTATACTATCACATGTGCGATAAAGTAGTTGTAATATCTGTAGTAGCTCTGAAAACATCTTTTCCTTGCTCCTGTCTAAAAACTAGACTCATGCAAACTGTGGACTGATGTGCGTGACTAGACCATCTACTCATGCAAGATTCTATCTTCTTGTTCCCAAAAATTCATTTCCAGAGCAACACTGTGACTCCCAATGGAGACGCTGAGCTGGCAGTAAATATCTTAACACTTCTTTATGAGTTAAGATGGTTCAGTGAAGTGGAATTTTCAAATGTAAGTTAGACAAAACTACCTCTTTTACTTTTTTTTTACTTTCTGACTCATGCTGTCCATACCAACTGTGTAAGTTGCTTTGCGTGTACTTTTTCTATCCATGACTCAATGCAGTGTCAAAAGAATAGAGATGAAGATTAAGTTGAGACAGGAAATGTGAGGAAGCATCTTTCTCTTGATTTTTTCAGCACTTTGCTCCTCAATAGACCTCTTAAACACAGCCAGGTGATCATGTCATCCCAGATGTCGACTTCAGAGCATTTTCCGATTGGTGGAGGAATCTTCAGGGGTTCCGGTTCAACAGCTCTCTGACAACATTGTTAGTCACATGATATATGCTCTGAATGTAAGGTCTGAGCTAATGTTTAAAATCATCCACCAGTATGTCTAAATACACCAACACCCAGACATATCACTCTCACAAGTGCTCCGCCAGTGGTAAAAATCCATGCCAAACTTGGATTAGCTTGGGTGAAACTGAATGACCCCTTATGGTGTTTGTTTCCCCTTCCTCACTGGTGCTTCCCAACAAGCTGGGTGACCTTTCCTGGAATGTGCTCTCCCGAGTTATGTCACAAATTATTTTGACAGAAAGCATAGGATAATTCCTATTTAGGTCTCTTCACGTCTTGCTGAAAGCCTTTGTTTCTTCTCAGCTGTACATGGCGCCAACTGACCACGAAGACGTGACCTTCTCTGAACGACAGCCAGTTCAGCGCTGAAAACCCCCCCAGGAAATCAGTGTTATGCAATTAAAAATGCAGTATAAAAATACAGTATATTTGGGGAATAAGCATGTAAACAGGTCACAAAGAGGCTGCTATGCGGGCAGGTCACTGTGGGTACCTGGGAGTGGAGCTTTCTCAGGAAACGGTGAGTCAGGCCATTCTAAATGTGTCAACAATCAGTCTGTCCGCTTTCTGGACTCAAAGAGCACGCTGTTCCCTCAGGTGGAGACTGAGGGTCATCCGGGTGTCCCCGGCTCATGGAAAGGTTTAGTCAGCTGGTTTTGAGAGGCACTGGCTGTTTGAATGAGCCTGAGTTCTGTGTATAGACTTTGGAAAATTAAACTAATGTAATGGTAAGAGTGGAACCCAGATTATTAAACCAATTTTGCGGTGATACACCTTTGCAAAATGCAGTTTTTATTCTCCCTCATATAACATTGCCTGGAAAACATATGTCTCATATGCAATATTTAGAATTACAAACAAACATTCAGACGTTATGTTAATTACACCTATATTTAAACTCTAAACAGGAGTTAGGTAAAAGTTTCATACAGTAAATGAGATAAAGTAGGCCTGTATAAAGTATGCATGAAGAAGAAAAAAATCAACATTTAACCATTTCTTCCCAAATGACACTAAATTATAATGTATATTCCCAAATTTCTTCAACTTAGTCGTCATGAATTCCTAGCACATTGAATGAACATCACTAAGATTTCCTCATGATGTTCTTAAATCCCTATGTTCAGAACCAATTCTTTATAACGAATGTGGCACTGGTCTTTGATCCAACAGTAGCAGAAATAAAGGAAAGAGGAAATTAAATACATGGGATTCAGAGAAGACAGGTCAACAAAGTCAGGAACAGGAAGGAACTAAAGCACTATTAAAATTATATTAGTTTTCTCCAAGGACAACAGAGGTTTAAATTATTAACTGATTTTATTTAGCTTGTTGACGAACGTGACTAAAATCTCGAGTATGTGGTTATGAACCATTTGCATTTACCTTAATTATAATGTAAAGTAAATAGCTGGAGGCTAATGCAATTTCCTTATTATGAGGAAATAGATAAGATGAATAAGTTAACGAACTTGGATACTTGCATTTTCGTTGAAATCACAAGTAACAAATGGGCACCGAGAAGAAACTCACTAAAAAGCACAAAATGAAGAAAAATGATTTACCTCAGAGTCCTGACGGCGGGAGTTCACGCATCACCAGAGAGTGGCAGTAACGTGCTGCTGCTCTGCTCATCTCCGCAGCGTAGAAGAAGACGAGCAGGAGACACACGACACGAGTTTACTGCTAACTGGGGAAACAAGATTTACTAAAATAACACAATGAAAACAGAAAAACAACTGAAACAAAAGAAGAACGAAAAACATGCCAGGTAAATTAGTGGCTTAAAACGTCTTTAATTGCGGTGTTTCGGAGATTTGTGGCTGTGTCTGGAAATAATGTCAAGTGGTAAACATGAATCTAGAAATCATGTGGATTGCTAAAAATTGGCATGTGACGCTTAGTATGCTTACAGAATTTGTAATAAAGTATTACACGGCCTAAAATGCACATAAAACGTATGAATATTCACTAGCTATGTGTTTGAAAAACTTAAATCCTACCCTCATAGACAGTGTATTTATAGACATAAATGACTGTAAAAGTCATGGAAATGTTTTATTGTGTACAGTTCTGAAATGTTGTTTATAATTTAGTTTTTTTTTTACTTGTAGGTTTTTCTTACATTTGCAAAAACGTTATGTTATGTATTTGCATTTAATTGTATTTTTGTCTAGGATCAGTCCCCAGCATCCTTGTGGAAAACCATTTTGTTTCTTCACAGCTGTTCTGTTTAGCAAACATTGTGCTTGTTTACTAACGTGATTGAGGTTGATATTTAATTGTAACGTTTCTTGTCTTTTATTAGTAAAAAGAAATTAAAGAAAACTGCTAACCTTGCATCAGATGATCACCTCCAGCACATTCCTCATCGATTGCGTGAAATCATGGACAGTATGAAACAGGGCTCCCAAGAGAGGAAAAAAGGTACTGCCAGTCTTGCACAATTTATGTTATAATGCAATTGTGAGATATATTGGGGGGGTGTGGGATTCCAATACATTGGATGACTTTTCGGACACTTTATAAACTAAATCTAAATACCATTTTAATGAATACAGCTCTCTACACCATACACTTCTATTAGTGGTGATATAGATTAATAACATACTTGCTGTATGTTCTTATATGTGTTTTATTTTAGCTCCTAGGCCAAAGATGCTCTCGGGAGATATTCCTGTCCCACACTTCCGCCGAGGACGACAAGAGTCAGAGAAGAGGTATGTGCAGCGCATGACCGAAGAGACCGAGCACGTCCTCTTCCTCACGAACAGCCAGGTGGAGCGACATCCGGAGGCCAAGCTAAAGAAAGAAGAGGAGACTGAGGAAAAGAAATCTAAAAAGAAAAATAGGTTAGTTCAACAGGGTTATTGTTGTTAACTTATACTAAACTATTAAAAATTGTTTCTTGAAATACCTTATTTTAATATTTTTTTATTTGTGTGTGTATGTGTACGGTGTATATTTTTTTTGTATGAGCTGTATAAATACACAAGCATAATTTATATATAATAGAAATTATATGAATATTTAAATACATACAAATATTTTCAAAACATGTCTTTATATATTTATATATATATATATATAACAACATTTCCAAACCAACCAAAATATAGTTCCAGATTAACCAAAATATAAAAATAAAATTGGATTAAATTTTCAATAATATATGCAAAATAACTAAACCATAAGAATACATAAGTTATACAAAATCAACACTGGCTCGACATGCATTAATGTTCATGATTCATAGCTAATCAAATAAATAAGATTAAATGAAATTTAATCAGATAGGCCTATCAATGTTTGAGTAATCAATTTCAGTACACCATGTATTCTATAAATCAAGACTGTATTAATTTGTAGCTCAGCATTAATGTGTTAAAGTGATTTTGTCTTTGTTTTAGAATCCATAAAGAAAAACTTCTGCAACAGAAAAAGAAGATAAATCAGCAAGAGGATCTTGAGGAGGAGGAGATGTTTAAAGGCATGTTATATTTATGAGCAAAAAAAAATGAAGCTTCGGATTGCAAAACATATTCACATTCTATCAATTGTTTATCTTAGATGAGGTACCGTTTGGAGAAGTCGCCATGGCGCCTCCATCCCTGAGTGTTAAACCAAAGAAAGCCATAGTTAAACCCCAGGTAACTTGTTTATTTGTCTCTACTACGTTTAGAGATGCTAAGTAATGCTGTTTGGTCATTATTATCATCATAATTTTTCCTCCAGGGGGCAACCAAAGGTCTTCTCCTAAACTCTCTCCTGGGTCACAGTCCTATGTCGGTCAGCAAACCCTCAATGGCGAGGAAGAGGATAATGGAGGAAGAGCGGGAGAGAGTGGTGCAGCTGTACAGACAGATGAAGCAGAAGCAGAGAGAAAAACATGAGCAGGACAGGGCTGCCAAGAGCTCCACATGATGCTCTGCTCTTTGTATTATATAGTATTGTATCATATCTCAATGTATAATTTATTTTTCTCTACATTTTTGCTACCTCCACTGGTCAACAATATAATATTGATGGTGTTAGTGATTAAATATTTACAAGTGGATGTAGCAGGACTGTGTAAAAGGCAAAAAATAAATAAATTCACATTTGTATATAATGCACAGTGAGTTCACATGTATTTTGTCCTTTTAATGTTCACAATGACTACCCTAAATATTTGTTATATAAATATTAACAGTTCCATAGATTTCCATATGATTTATGTACACATATTAGTGCTGCCAGACACATCCAAAATATTATTTTTTGTTTGCATTATACATATGCACTGTGTATATTTTTTTCACGCATATATAAATATGCACACATACAAAATATTTACATGATTATACATTTGTATATTCATAGTCTTATATATAAATATATTTAATATACAAACCGCTTTCTTATATACATGCATGTGTTTGTGTGTGTATATAAATATATATATATAAATATATTCACAATATTATGTAAACAAAAACTTTGATAGATCAATCGCGATTCATTTCACAGCACTAAAATGCAGATTAATAGCAGTTAGTTTATTATTAAACTATTAAATATTTTTTGTGCTTGTTTTAAATGGTTTTAAATACCCGTCTTGTCCCATTTCATTGTACTTGCATTGCGTAGAATGGGTGTTTATTCACTCCATCAGTAATTAGTGAATGCATGTGTGTTTTAAGACGCTACTAGACATATTCTGTGCATTCAGACATTATGCAACAGCGTGCAATAATATTCATCTTCCAGTGTGCTCTTTTTTCCTTTATTTGAGCTAATACAGTAGCAGTAGCCCCCATGCGTAGACCGCATCCCACTCCAGACGCCCACTTCAGTCCAAACACGAGGCCCAGTGGCACAGATCGATATCATGTAACATTGAAAGAGGAGAAACTCACAATCAAAGCGGTTGTCATGGCAACGGCCCAGCCGGATTCCACCAATCAATGGGCTTCATGAGGCTGAGAGATGCTCGGCGATGTGCTAGCGTCCTACATAAAGAGTGTGGGACAGGGAGACCGGGCAGCACGTACAGACAGCGAGAGGCTGGGGTGGAAAAAAAGGACGACGTTGATACAGGACGAGAGATGGTGAGCTCCAGAGGAAGCGTTCCTGCTGTGGTCTATGTGGCCAACCTTTGTGTTGCACTTTGTGTAGGAGGTAAGACCATTCATTTTAAACAGCCATGTATCAGTATCTGTATGTTACGAGCTTACTGTTTACAGTATGCTCAAGTTTTTGTTAGTTTCAAAATCCATCATATATATGATCAGAGCAAAGATTGAGACTTGTAATTTTTTATACAGTAGTTGCACATAAGCAATGACACATCTTATATAGATTATAAACATGATTTATTTATCATAAAAAGCTCCTAAATGTCTGGAAAGTATCCCTTTATGGAGACATACTGTTGCACGTTTCATTTGCAATTTGAAAGTGAAGTCACCATCTTTACAGGAAATGCGGTGTCTTTCAAATGAGTGAACTGATCAAACTGTCAGGCGCTAGTGAATGAGTCACATGACTTGAAGAGCAGAGTCAGAGCCTTTCATTAAGGTCTTGCTTGTGATTTGCATTCAGACATTTTCTTTTTCTTAGCCACGCTTTTGCAAAGTGCCTTTGGAAGCCAAAATGCAATATAATTGCTCTCACACTTCATTTTATATGCCTCTGATTACTTGAAAAAAGGCACAATTATAGTTGAGTGCCAAAAAGAACCGAATGGAAAACCAGTTTTTGGGAGTGTTTTGAATTCTTAGCACCGGTTCTGACTACATAGATGACATACAAGCACGATTACAATTATTTGAAAGGTTATGCTCATGCATTATTCAATGACGGATAAAATATGCAGTGCAAATGCTTGCAAGAACATCTAAACTCCTCATAATACGCATTGTTCTCGTGTATGAATGTGCAAAAATTGTTACTCTTCTGAAGTTGTGAGAAAGCACTCTTAAGAAGCACTCTTTCTTCATGCATTCTGTCCTGTTTCTGTCCTGCAGCTGCTCTGAAGTCAGATGTGGTGTTGGAGAACAGTGCTACCACTCTGAACCATTCAATGGCGCTGGTGCAGCGCATGGAGGCCCTGCTGACTCAGGGCAACGGCAGCGACGTGATCCTGCGCGTTCAGACCTTAAACACCGATGAGGTGAAGGTCATCCAGGTCCACTCGCTGGTGTTGACTCTCCAGAGCGACGTGTTTGATGAGCTACTGCAGACCAGGAACTCCACTGCAATGATCCTCAAAGAGACTCCAGACTGTGCAGCTGTTTTTGATAAGTTCATTAGGTGAGTAATTTTTTGATTAATAATTGGGCATTTAGCAAGTTTGTTTTATCAAAAGTGATGTATAGAAGACTTATTACAAGCACAATCCCCATGGAGAAACATAGGGTTGAGGTGAGGAACTCATGTGTTGCCCTTGAACCTACAACCTTACAGTTGCCAGCCCAACTCTATAATCAATAAACCATAACACTCCACTAACTGGGAGCAACCAACTAGGGTTTCTAGGAAAAAGATGATGTAATTGCTTTCCCTTGTAATGATCTCATTCTGTTAAATTCATTCTCTGTTGTAGAGCAAAATATTAAATGCTATATTACAATTTTCATTTTAGATTGTTGTCTAATATTTATCAAAATATATTATATTTTTGCATTTTTTATGTTTTAGATTTTCAAACAAACACATTTTATTTAGTTTGTCCTTTGTTTTATTTGTTTTTATTTTATATTGTAGAGTTTCAACAAAATATTTTTATTTATATATCCTATTTCTATTTTTTAAATTTCATGTAATTTTTTTATATAATATCTTATTGTTTTTTTAACTTCATATATACAACATGCTTTTGTGTTGTATATTGTATTGTTTTTATTCATTTACCTTGTTTATTTATTTATTTATTCTGTTTTATATTGCAGATTTGGAGAATAGTAAATATTAATTTATAAATCTATTTTTAGATATTTTGTAAAGTTTATACTTGTGTTTATTTTATTGTATATTGTAGAATTTCAACAAATTGCTTTTATTTTGTTTATATATTGTTTTTGTTTTAGTTATTTATTTATTTATATACACATTTTTTTATATCACAGATTTTTAACAAATCGCATTTGGGGGAAATTTTAATGTGTTTTTAACACATTACTTTCCTCTACTATAGTATATTAGTGAATTTTATGAAAAAAGTTGGAATAAAACTGTTGCAAGCAAAGCAACAATCAAAATATATTAATAATAATAATAATTTTTAATAATAAAACAAATATCTCCATGTTTTAACCTACAGCTAGACCTCACAATTAGTCAGACAATTGAAAAACACATTTACGGCCAAATATACTAACTTGCACCAGTGCAAATCATCTTTTAGCAATAAAATAGTACTGTCAGGATTTAATAGAAACACGCAGCAAAGAATTAGTCCTACTGACCTTATTTAATATGCATTTATAGGAGTTTCCCTTTCAGACACAAAACCGTATTGGAGAAGAGTATTAAAAAGAATCATGCAATGCAATTTAACATTGGTGCTCATCAAATTAATGGTATTTACACCATTATTTGACGCCCAAAACAACATACTTAATGCAGGCAGTCATTTGTGCTGCTCTTGGTAGATTGCAGTGGTTCTAATGGAAATTATCTAGCTGCACCTGTGTTCTTTAATATGAGTATTGTTAGAAAATGACCCACAAAATTTTCCTCTCCCATCAGCTCTTTTATGGAATTGCTGCCCTGTTTAGTTTATCTGGCCCTTAGCATAGCTTTTAATTGTGATACATGATCATTCTACACAGACTATAGCGGTAAAGTTATCCAAGGCGAAACATTAACAGTAAGGTTTTTTTCCAACCCGACCTCTTTCCCTGCAGGTACTTATACTGTGGCGACATCACAGTGCGCCTGAACCAGGCCATTCCTCTTCACAAGCTTGCCAGCAAGTACCACGTGTGGGACCTCCAGCAGGGCCTCACCCAGTACATGACCCAGCACCTGTCCAGCGACTCGCCCACGGGTCACGTGGTGAGCTGGTACCAGTACGCCACGCAGATCGGGGACGTGACCCTGCAGAACAGCTGCCTGCAATACCTGTCCTGGAACCTGTCGTCGGTTCTGCAGGGCGCTGAATGGAGCTCTGTGAGCGAAGAACTGCTGCTTACCTTGCTCCAGCGTTCAGATCTGGTTCTGCAGAGCGAACTGGAGCTGTATGAAGCCCTGGAGGCCTGGATTAACCAGAACCAGCCTTCAGGCGAGACGGCCGAGAGCGCGCTCAAAGCCATACGCTATGCCATGATATCACCTCAACACTTGTTCCACCTTCAGAAGAAGTCGCCCGTGATGCTGAAGTATTACGAATCGGTGCGCGACCTGCTCTTCCTCGCCTTCCAGTTCCACGCAGCCTCACCCATCCAGCTTGCAAAGTACTTTGACGTAAATTGCAGCCTCTTTACGCCTCGTAACTACTTGGCACCTGCATGGGGCTCTCTGTGGCTCATCAACAACCCAACGCGGGATGACCGCAGCTTCAGTTTTCAGACTCAGCTCGGGCCGAGCGGCTATGACGCTAGCAAACGCGTGACCTGGAATGCTCTTTTCTCTCCTCGCTGGCTTCCTCTAAGTGTGCGATCTGCGTATCCAGAGCAGGGCTCCCTGCAGCCGACTCGTACCGATGGAGGGCGTCCACGGATCATTGTCACACCCGCCACCTCCAGCCCAGACTTTGCCGGCGTCAGTTTTCAAAAAACGGTCATCGTTTCAGCCCGGAAGCAGGGGAAGGTGGTGGTCCGTCACGTCTACAACTTCCACCAGAGCACGGAGGAGGCGGGAGACTTCCTCCTGGAAGCGGACCTGCAGCGAAGAGCGTCTGAGTACCTCATTGACAGCTCGCTCTACCTGCACATTATTGTGAAGCCCCTCTATCACAGCCTCATCGTTGCCAAAAAGTAAACGGCTAGTTTCTCTACTGATGGTAGCTTTGAAAGTCAGTTTTACATGCATAAATATATTGACGTTTACAGATTTGGCAGGTGTTAAGTTGCAGAGATTTTTCTGGTGTGCAACACCCCTTTTTCACTATTCAGGCAATTCCCAATGGATAGAATCAAAGTCCACCCTTCTTTTTCTCCTTTAATATCCTGTTTCACTTTGGAAATAGGATATTGGAGAGTTAAAATGGGTTGTGAGTGGTTACTTTAGTAACTTATTTTTACCATGATGCATGAAAACTCACCCTAATTTATTAATTCTTGAAAATCATGTGTAATATTGCCATGTACGGTGAGCATGCTGATTGAGTTCATAAAAAGAAAAAAATCAATTGTTCTTTAATGATTAGTCCATTTGCACACATTGTCTTATGTAATACTCTGAATTTATATTTTGCTCACTTACGTTGCAATTCATGTAAATTTTAATTAAAATCACAATTTGTGAACCCACAAATTACTCCGTCTATTCATTATCAACAGTAAGGTTTTATGCATATGTTCTACCTTATAAAACAGTATGTGGGGAAAATGCATTATTGCGGAAAAGCGGCGTTATTTATTTTCATAATACTACATTTTTTCAGGCACTGATCAATTCTGAGAGGGAATGAAAACATCCTAAAAATACGTTTAATTATGTTTTACAACACTTTATTCATCTAGAATTCCTGCTTCAGTATCACTTAGTTACAGACATTCAAGTTCCTCAATATTTTCTAAAGGTTTTTACAGAGGAGCTTGTTCATCTAACATTTCAGATTAGTTACAGTTGTAAAGTATAGTATAGTTGGAGTCAAAAATGATAACTTCATCTGCTCTTTCAATGCCCTCTGGTGGTTAAAAAAGTGTAGGCCTACATCTTTCAAGCCACTGAGCTGTTAGAATTAAGAGAGTGGTTTAAAGGCCAGTCTCTGGCATGCAAACGCTGACTTTAGTGTTGACAGGTTTCATGATGCCATTTGGCTGGAGTGAAGCTATCAGGAGATAACTATTAGAAAGCCAACTGGAGCACAGCAGTGCGAACGCAGCACTTAGAAGCAGCTGCTGTGGTGATTATGAATGCTGGGCAGGTGCATGTTGGGAAAAGAAACATGATGCTCAGGCTACAATATGTTTGGAATAGAATCTTACTGCAGCGTGTATACTACAGACTATAGAAGAAAGTTAAATAGCACAGGGAACGATGCAAGGGTACACACATTTAAAAATGTATAGCTATATATGTATTTTATTCAAATTAGTGGGATAATAATACACATTTTTGTCCAAGCAGCATAGTTTTAGTATAGTGATAGTCAACACTTGGTTCAGTGGCTAGAGATCATTAATGGAAACAGTTTTATGTAATCAGTGTTGGCTGTCAATACTGTTCACGTAGGAAATGTCACACTGTGGAGATACCAACAGAGACAATAATACAGTCTCTGGAAAAGAAACCCACCCCTTCATCTTTTGTTCTGAGAATTTTATCTAATTTCTTTATGCCATGGGACTTCACAGTCGTCTCTGCAAGAATGCCATTTCAGTTTAGACCAATTCTGCCTTCTTTTTATATCTCTTTATGGCCCGGTTTCACAGAAAGGGTTTAGCCTAAGCCAGGATTAAGCCATAGTTCAATTAGGACATTTAAGTCATTTTTATAAACATACCTTAGAAAAAAACATTACTTATGTAAATCTTAAGGCTAAACAAAGGCACCTATACATTTTAAGATTAGCCAGATCAAGTTTTGTTCAGTTAAAACAGTTTAGACTTACATTCAAGTCTAGGACTAGGCTTAAGCCTTGTCCGTGAAACCGGAGGTTTTATCTGTTTTATTTTTTCATGAAGCAGCTTTACAGGAGATCATGGCCCAAATATAACCACCAAACTAACTATAATTAATTATAGTTATAATATACAATTTTACAAGTATTTTATATAGCCTAGACCTCTAGTCAGTGTATTATTAACAAAAACCCCAAAAACTTCATAGAAGTGTTGGTCCAAAATAGGGGAATTTCAAGGTTTATCAACTAAAATATTATAGGCTATAAAAAATAATAATAAAATCATTCAAAGGTGTAATTTCGATGAAGCAAATCTTTATTACTGGTGATAAAACGAAAAAGATGCCATGCACTGTTTGTCTTGATTATGCTCAACATTCACTTCTAAATGTGGTAGTTAAAAAGTATGTCCCTTTATGCGTTCCATAGGTGCTAGTGTTTAAAGCGGGCAGACTATTTGAGTTTTTATCTAGCCTGCAGCATAATGTATTTGCTGGATTTTTGTGCAAAATTGAGTTTCAGGATGTTTCAAGATCTTTTTAAAAGTCCAACCATTTATTCTGCTTGTGTGATGCATGTAATATATTGTATTATGTAATCATTCTTCATTAGGCCTGAGGACAATGCATCCTTGAATGACTGCCCATTACATTTACCATCCCACAGCCCTGTGTCACCAAAGTTCTTCGTTGTTTCACTGCAAACAAAAATCAGATACCTGATCGATTTGAATTCAAAAGTGAGAAACATATTGACGCAAATTCTTAATCTCGCTTGGCTTGAACTGAAAACCATTGACTCATCATAGAGTCCCTGCAGAACATGTTAGAGGGATAATCCTAATCTCACAAACAGGTTTCACTCATCAAGAATAACACCACAGATTAAACTGTTGAGAACACACCTGAATTGATAACGGTCACCGCAACAGCTGGTACATATTACTTCCTATACTTAAATCTGTAGCTCGGATTATTAAGGATTTAAACTTGTTTTAAAGGTCAGAGTGACTTTTCTCACAGACTGCTACCGTAAGTATTTGTTCACAGAAATACCATTATATTTAGTTTTTGATTGTTCATTAAGCATGCCCAAAGAAGTAATTGAACTGATTTTTCCCCCTCCCTAAAGCAGAGAGGACATTGGATAATGTGGAAAATTCCCTCGGGGTAAATCAGACTTTCAGCAGAACAAAATCCAATCCTTTCGTTGTATCTCCTGTGTCCAATCAATTCTCCGTTTACACAAACTAGGGCCATAGATTCAAATAAGTCACCCAGACAATCTCTGTCTGGATGATCTCAATGACAACTATTTACAGTCTGAACATGAATGAATTGCTTCGGTCTAAATGTACAGTAGGTGTTGAATGTGTATGTGATGTCATATTTCGGAATGTTATCTATTAGGATTACATAATTTGTGATGAGATTAAACTACAGTTATGCTGCAGACCTAATTAAAACTGACATATTTTATATCAAACATTTTAAAATATGGACTTATCCACCTTGATATTGATACAAGCCAAGCCAAACTACAAATGAAATTAAAATCACACTGCAGATGATATTTTCAATCACTGGTAAGTTTTATTGCGATAGCTACTGTCACAGTTTCATATATAAAAACCTTAGATTAGATATTGGTTCCCTATTTTTTCTGTTTTTTAAAACATTCCAGCAATTCAAGTCATTATTGCTTTGGTTGTAACATTTCATACAAAATGAAACGATTTTAACCTTTTATCAACTTCCGTCTTTCAGCAGCAGATAAGTAACATTCATGTGTTCATTCATAAACATTAACTTTCATGTCTTTAGTCACTGAAACTCGATTGCACATCGAAAGCACATATACTGCTATGAACATGGCATTCTTTACGTATTATTCAAAGATTTGCTTCGTACAGTATACAACTCTGTTCATGTAGTATAATTGCCAGATTTCATCCAAACCCTGAGATGTTAAGCGTATTTTTGACAGATGCAGTACATGGATTGAAGAGTTTTACGGTACGCTCACTACATGAAAACATTAAGTGCCCTAGATTAGCATTAACACTTACTCTCATTAAAAATGTACGGCTAATCTTCAATACTGATATTATAGCATAATACCCAAGTCAATTATGCACTGTATATCAACATTATTTTCTTTTATTCAGAATATTGTTTATAGAAAGAGGAGAGAAATGCCATGTTGTTAAGAGTCCAGCTCATTAACAGGTTTTTCAAACCATCTGTGAACATACACTGTTCATTTGGGCACCACCATAAAAGTTCCTGCATTCAGTCACAACTACTATTGAGGCTCGGGTTTTAACTTTGTGTTTAGTTCATTTATTTGAAATCATGACATCACTGAGTTTTAAATGTTCAAAATGTCTCGGTTGTAGATTTAAAGCACTAGTTCACCCTCGAGTACGAATTTCTTTTTTCTGATGAAACAATGGAAGATATTTTGAAGAAAGTTTGTAACCAGGCTGTTTTGGTCACCATTGACTCCCATAGTAGGAACAAGTCAAAACAGAAGTCAATGGTGACCCAAACCAGCCTGGTTACAAACTTTTTGGGTTTTTTTGCAGAACAAAGAAATACAGATTCGGAACTACTTGAGGGTGAGTAAACGACAGAATTTCACATCTTCACTATCCTTTATTATACTGCCTCTGCTTTTAAAGACATGATTCCATCATTGTTTTAGCACAAGGTATTATCCTGAACGTGCTGCTAGTAGCCAGTGTACCAGGACAATCGGACAAAACTGCCTGTCCTTTAAAATCATTAACAGCTCTGCTCCAAAACCTAGTAAGCTACATATAGACATTATTCAGCTTCAGTAAAAGCTGTTCCCAAAGTACAGTATGTAGGTAGCAACATTATGCTACAAGCCAAGGTAGCCTACTTTATACTTGCCATATGTATTCTTAATAGAGAAAGTAATCCCAGAATGCATTGTGACAAGCTCAGTGAAAAAAAAAACTGCAACCAAGATGGTGGACAGAAAACTAGCTCCACCCGATTAGAATAGACAGTTTCAATTAGTTTCAATAGTATATGAATATAATATGTGGTTTAAAACCATCTCAAAATATTAAACATGTTTGATGTCCCCTGACTGGATGGTATCACGGTTTGAAACAAAACAATTATTAGCTATTAGGCTACATGACCGTCCGTAAACATTATGCCAATTTCTTTGAAATATGTCAGCCTGTGTGTCATCTACCCTTGGTTTGAAGCAGAGCTTATATTATCTTTGTGTTGTTCTTGTCCATATTATAAATGTACGTACAGACAGTTTTGAAAGTTAACATTTGTTGATCTGTCTTCTTAAATAACAGGTTCTAAAAGTAGTAAGACGTCTGCAACCAAAACCTGTGTTCCTCTCAAACCCCTGGCAAAATTTTGCTCTCAAAAACAGCAGCAAAACAGCATTTTCTTATGCTATACACCATATAGTCATTATATACCATGTATCTTTTCTTTTTTAAAGCGGTTTGATTTGTAGCGGTAAAGTATCCTGACTGGAAGCTGTGCTTTTGACATCATCGGTATTGGATCCTTCCAAGGCCACACTGTCCCTTCTGATGTTCTTCTGGTCCTCTTCATCATCATCGTCATCGTCCTCAGTTTCCTCTTTTTCCATGAAAGCTACTTCGTTCTCGTAACAAAAAGAGTTGGAGCTAGACCGGATATACTTCTTTTCGGCCAAATCTCGAGCGCTGCATTCAGGCGTGCTGGGGACCTCGTAGGTGTTCTCGAAGCGTGAGTAGTCCACCTTGTAATGGTTTTTATCCTCAAAAAGAACCGACTCAAAGCGATGGCCCCAAAGGATTTCGCTCGTCACGTAAGAGCTGCGACACTGAGTGGTCATGGCCGTAGCTTCCACCATGCCCTCCAAAATCACCACCATCTCCAGCTCCGAACTTTCCAGTTCCTGTTTGCTCATGTCATACAAAGGACTGTCCTCATCAATCTCATGCACAATGGTGATGGGAGACACTAAAAATATGCGGTCAATACCAGTGTCGAATCCCACATCAATGTCTATCTGATCCAGCGGGATGAACTCGCCTTCAGCGGTGGTGCGGGATTTGAGCAGCTGAGCGCGAACGTGAGCTTCCACCAGGTGGCTTTTTCGGAGGTTCCCGACCCTCCACATTAGACACAGTTTACCATCTCTCATGGCTATTGTGGCATAGTGACTGAACACAAGGGTTTCGTTTCTTTTCTTAGGCTTGGCCATCTTAGCCATGACCGCACCAATGATGAAGGCATCAATGATGCATCCCAAGATGCTCTGGAAAACCACCATAAAGACAGCAAAGGGGCAGTCCTCCGTTACATATCGGTATCCATAACCAATAGTTGTTTGCGTCTCCACAGAAAACAGGAAGGCCGCCGTGAAGCTGTCAACGTTAGAAATGCATATTTGTTCTTGGTTTTCAGATGAAAGTGCAACGAACCAGAATATAAGCCCAAAGAGCAGCCAGGATAGCAAAAAGGAGAGGCAGAAAAGGACCATCATCCATCTCCAGCGAATGTCGACGCATGTTGTGAAGATGTCAGCCAGGTAGCGTTGACCTTTTTCACTCATGTTTATGAACTGCACATTGCAGTGTCCGTCCTTGTTGACGAAGCGGGTTTGTGCTTGCTGTTGCGTGTGGACTTTTCCGCCCACATTTCCATTGCCGTAGCCATTTTGCATGTCGATGGGGGACAGCTTCATTCCGCCTTCCTCAGAGGAAACTATGCTGTACCGGTGTGTTCTTACACTTCCCATTACTGCTGTAGGGGAGGGTTGAGACTCGTCTGCTTCAGAAAACAGTCTGAGTTTTTTGAGGACACGTTGGAGAAACACTTTCAACCTCTCACATGTACCACCACAAAAATCCGTATTTCCTTGGAATCAAACTAGCGTTGAGATGGCCGCTCCAAAGAAACGATGTTTTCACTGAGGCTATGAAGATCTCTCCTCTCCCATGGAATGATTGGACCTCATTGGCAAAGCAGGGCTGTAAAATAACACACAGACAAAGCAAGAGACCTGAAGATATCAGTCTGAAGAAGGAGAAGCCAAGTTGTTCGGTTTGCACAAAGAAAATGATTATTAATTAACTGTGACATTACCAGGTTTTTGGAGATAAAGAAAAAATATTTCCATGCATGTAATTTCTCCTTTGGGCCATATTAATATCAAGAATGACGTAACATCTGACATGACCTGACAGAGCTATCCAGAAACATTACAGATTAGAGCTGCATATTCAGTCAGCGAATTATACACTGCAGATATGATACCAAATAAATAATGACTATTAGATGCTAATATAGTTGACAAATGGACATGGACAAATACATATAATATCAATGTTCCATATAGTTTCTCAATATAGATAAAGCAGATGTTTTGAAGTTTTAACAAGTTTAGCATAGTGAACAAGTTCCATTTGACCTTCTATTCCTCGAATGTAATTTATACTACGCAAATATAGATTCAGTACATTAACAGAAACAAGTATAGGAATCAACAAAATTAAAAGTTTAATTAACATTAAATGCACAGGTTAAAACTGTGAAACATAAGAACAAAACCATCCGAAATTCAGTATGTGATCCCAGATTTAACTTATTTTAATAGCTTTTTCATTATTTTGTAACTTGTTAAGATAAGCTTGTGCTTGTTTGTTTTGTTCAGGTGGAATTATAGAACAATGTATATAGACAGAAAGAAATACATTACATTAAAAATACTCTTGAATGTCTTTTGTTCTGTGGAGATTACACATTAATAAATATGAAATGCTTCTATATTGCTGACAATTACTGCACACTGAAATATAATTAATCAATCATTAAAAAAAAAAAAGGATAAGCATCATTCACCACAATTCACAAACTGATGGAATAAAATTTAATTTGCAACTGTCAAACAAGTTAAGTTTATTTCTCATCAATATTGCCCTTAAACCGCATTTGTGACATTTGCACAAAAGTAACTTCTCATATATAAAGACAGCAATAACAGTTGTAGCTACTGGTAAACAAAGATATCACCACACGACTAAAAGGAAACTTACCTTCGGGAGTTCAAGAGCAACAGGAGTTTACATCAGCACATTTCTGCAGACAGCAGTTGTTATCCGGTGGGAAAGATCAGTCAAACATGATGGGGCTTGATGGTGGTTTCGATCATCTCACTCAGTGTTGTCCAAAGCTCAAGCCGATCGAAGAATAGTTTTAAAAAGCCTGTTAATCTCCGCCCTGCTGTCAGCTGTGTGATTACAGCATCTATCACAGGCAGCCCTCTCGATAACATGATGTAATACACAATAATCGACTTTAAATAATTCAGACAATGAATAAGACTATTTTTATGATCATATTTATTAAGTTTACAAAATAAAAAACTCTTTTTACAAAAAAAAGAAAGAAAAAAAAGGAAGAAAGAAGTCCTCACGCGCATGCTGCACCCTAGCAACATATTTGTCTGTAAGGATATAATATGCAATTATAATATTATAATAATTATATTCGGAATATTGGATATTATTTATGAAAATATAGAAATATATGCAGTATTTAATTTAATTCTTAAATCCACTTGTAGATGTAGTTTTCACTGCCTCTTTGTAAAACCTTGTAGATTCCAGCTCATTCTCAGCATAGACATTACTATAACAGCCATCTGAGTAGCCTTCTGGACCACCATGCCCCCATCAAAACCAGAGCTGTGATTTTCTCTCGCTCAGCACCCTGGTTCACAGATGAGCTTCTTGAGCAGTGCTGTAAAACATCTCCTCCAGACTGGACTACTGCAACGCACTTCTCCTTGGGATCCTTAGCAAAAGTCTACAGAGACTCCAATATATTCAAAACTCTGCAGCTAGGATCCTGATGAGAGTGCACAAACAATGCCACATCACTCCTATTCTTCACTTCCTTCACTGGCTTCCTGTCTCCACCAGAATTGAATTTAAGATTTCCCTCCTCACACACCAACGCATCCATGTACATGCCCCGCCCTACCTCACAGAACTTCTTAGCCCACCACACACAACACGCTCTCTCCGCACTACAGACTCAAACCTCCTCCACATTCCCAGAACTAAGTTGAGGACCATGCGTTGCTGCCCCATGTTTGTTGAATGCCCTCCCTGACAGCCTGAGGGCACCACAATCCATTGACTCTTTTAAAAAATGTTTAAAGACATTTCTTTTTAACAAAGCATTTAGTTCTACTTAGATATTGCATTTAACTTTTTAACTCTTTATTGTTTTTAACTTTATAGATGCTTATTTACTGTTGTTTCACTTTACTATTCTTTTAACCTGTAGCCCTTTGAGATCTATGATGAAAAGGGCAAATTAAATGCGTTGTTGTTGTTGTTTTAGATATGTTCAGTAGGTCCACTTACGTTGTCTACAATCAATAATAGAGAATTAAATACTTGATTTAATTTAATTTCCTCTGCAAATATCACATTAAAATTTATTTCCTCTGGAAATATCACATTAAAATGAAAACATGGATTTGATTCTCATTTTCTTTAGAACAAGTTACCTGTAATTATGACATTATTAGTTGTTGCATTCACAGATTCATAAATATGGGCAGCTCCTGCAATAAATTAATACTTTAATTAATTTGCAGTAGTATATCTTTGATGATTTGATCATAGGCCTAAATCTTATAAATTCAATCCCACAGAAGTAAATAATTCATGTGTTGTTAACATTCCAAATTACAGAGAATAAATAATAATAATAATAAAATGACATCCAGCTAAACTATGTCAGTAAACAATCATCACATTAAACTTTAGTTTTTGTTGTTTTAACTTGATCACTCCTATTAGTGGAAAGTTATATCTAAGTGTCTAACATCTCAGCTTGTAAAGATATTATTTATTTATGGTTAACAGGTACACTGACCTGACAGCAGTGTGTTGTCTCCTGCTTCACTCTGGTTCTGCTCTGATGTCTGACTGATGTTCTGCTGTTGACTGACACTAGAGGGAGACTGACATCTCAAACCTAAACAAACACACAGTGATTATGTAAATGTTCTGAGAAAATTAGATGGTCAGAAAAAAATGACTTTAATCTCCTTTATGAATACATCATGGAGAATTAACTTTGTGCTATAAATCAGATAGATCTGTTCCAAATCCCAGTGAGCTGCTTCACTGCCCATGTAGGCAGCATCCTAATGGAAATGACGTTGAAGGTGTTGAAGGTGTTGTCCTGTCCGAAATGGTACATGAAAATCACGGAAGACAGGTGATAAGAATAGAAGCTCACAATCGATATTGATATTTTTTATCGCGCGATAAGAGTCTCGAATTAACGCAGCACGTTAATGCAGATAACTGCTTACCACTAAAATAAATATAGATTTTTTTAGACTTGCATTCGATAGTGATATTAACAGGATGACTGTTCTCTCCAGATTCAGACTGGCATTAAGTTAAATTACCCCCTGTGTTGGGTCTGTAGGAAGGTAGACTCTGCACATGGACCAGTACTGCTATAAGTAACTGGACACTGGGACGTCCACTGTGTAGGACGTGCGGAAGTCATTTTCTTTCAAGAGAAGACACAACTCACATATATCATGAATGAATTCAATGCATATGGAATATAGGAAGAGAATGTACTCTCAGAACTGGGGAAGGTAGTTCTTACCTATACCACCTGAGATGCTCAGGGTTACACTCAGGGGTTCCCAGCCCTCT
>JAUMHI010000039.1:848520-870081 GCA_032359435.1 Enteromius unitaeniatus | reverse complement strand
TTCTTTACCGTGCCCGGAGCTCCGCGAGGCAGAGGGTGCTGAAAGGAGAGCAGCTGGTGAGAGTCAGCGAACGTGCGTGAATAAACTTTAAGGCAGCCTTATAAAGATGAAGCTGATGAAGTGCAGCTGAAACTAGGTGCACTAATCTTCATCTGAAACACACACTGAGGAGGCGGATTATGTCTGCATAATTCGCTCAAACGTGCTCAATCTCACGCGAAATACACAGCTCTCGCCATGGGCGGGAAGAGCATGAGAATGTGAGAGAGAATGAGCGAGCGAGCGGGCTAGACTGTGAAACAGCTTCATGAGGAATGAACAGCTCAAAGAGGTGCACTAATCGTCACATGAAACACACACACTGTGAATAATTTACTCAAATACTCAATCTCAAATTGGCCCGCTGTTCGCGGGGCCTTGCCCAATTTGTTAAAATAAGTCCCCCCACAGTGGCCAATGTCCGTGCAGTTTCACTGCGTGATTAGAATAGGCTTCAGTTAAGGGGAAAAAAGGAGTTTTCCCATAGCGTCTTATCAGACACAGTATGAGTGAAATGTCGAAAGGGAATTATTTATTATTTTAGTGTTTAATATAGGTATGGTCTATTCTAATGTTTTAGTAGCAGTAGTAGTACAGTGTTTTTCTTTTTCATTTTAATGGGTTTTCAGTGGCTATTTTTATGGAAAAAAACAATAAAAAAAAGACCTTTTTGGCAAAATTGTTCTAAATAGTTCACTTCATTTAAAAAGAAAAAAGTTTTCTACATGCATTAACAGTCAAACAAAATATTTTATATATTTTTACAGAAAGCAATCTTGCAAAACATGCATGGGGCAGGGAATTATATATGAATAAACATCTGTTTTAGAAAAGAATATGTGATAATAAGTGTTATAATGACAATATAAAACTGCTTAGAAATCAGTATAAAAGCAAGTATAATGTTTCAAAAATTAAATAAGAACGAAGCTTTAGTCTGAAATTAAGACTTTTTTGTTGTTTTTTTGTTTTGTTTTAAAAAATAACGATACATTTTTGGGGGTTAGAAAGGAAGAACATTTTAAATAAAGAGCGGGTAGATTAGCCCAAGTCATATTTTTCCCCTTGCCGGAATCATCACGGTAAGCCTATGAGAAGTAACTGTACTTTAGAGCTGCTGGGACAGATTTCATACTTCAGTCATTCGCATTAGTAAATGAAGAAAAGTCAGGCTACTACTAAATGCAGCGAAAGGAGTCGTATAGCAATGAGAAACCACAACAAATCACAATCATAAAAAGTTTACAAGCAAATAACGAGAGCGATAATGTACAGTAGACCTGACCAGCAGGGGGAAAAATAATTGATAAAAGAGGGTTGTTACACTGTTAGACTATACACATTGAACAAATGACAGACGACTAAACAAAAGAAAAAAATGATTGCACTTTATTTATGTTCATTATGTTAAAAAAATAAAATCACCAAAGATACATAAATTCAGAGCATTATTGGTAAAACTATATTTTACTGTCCTTTACTTCCTATCATAAAAAAATACATGCAAGTAACCCTAATCCTAACCCTAACCATATAGTGAGAATATTTAATACTACTCATTACTTGTACACTGTAAAAAAATATATATTTTTAGCTGAAATAGCTAGTTTCCCCGCTGCCTACAATTTAAGTGACAACTAAAATATTTTAGTTGACTAAACAAAAAAAAATTAGGTTGCAGGGATAACAAGCTATTTTTAGTTGAAACAACTTTTTTTTTTTACAATGTATGCACACTGGACACCATTTTAGGACAGTTTAGGATGAAAGTGTAGCCACCTTTTTTCTTCATTGAATAACATTGTACTTAGGTGATTTTGTTGAATAGAGCACAGTTGAGGTCACTTTTTGTTCCAGTGCTTTTCAAAGTGTACACAGTGTCACACCAGAGATAAGGTAGATGTTTTCTTCTCCTGACAGCAGTGACTTTAAACTTCTCATACGGAGGAATCAGCACCTCTCTCTCTTGAGGAAACTTAGAGTACTTTGACACATCAGC
This sequence comes from Enteromius unitaeniatus, assembly GCA_032359435.1. Classification (NCBI taxonomy): domain Eukaryota; kingdom Metazoa; phylum Chordata; class Actinopteri; order Cypriniformes; family Cyprinidae; genus Enteromius; species Enteromius unitaeniatus. The sequence goes on along the minus strand of JAUMHI010000039.1, from coordinate 868,043 downwards.
ACCGTAACAAGTGTAGATTTCAAAACAAGATTTAGATCCAAAACCTTGTGCTATATTCCGTTTAAGGGAGGATGAAGCAAAAGAGCCAAAACGAATCTCTTTGTTCAGAACATAATTATTAAATTCAACACTAGCACCACGATAAGTTACCCTGCATCCGTGCTGAGTTTTCTTCAGAGTCTGTATAGCTTCTGTTAACAGAAAGTAAAGCGAATACCATTTGTATGTTTTGTGTTTGTACTGTTCTTTACCGTTACGAGTAGCAGGATTGAAATGGTGATATACATTATTATCACTGTACACATAAATGGCGATTAGATGATTCTTTGTCAAGTAACCTTTTGGGAACTTGACCAACATATTAGCCACTTGCCACCCAATTTTAAATTGAGGTGAGCTATTGATTTCTTTCATTAGATATTTTGTCTTCACCAGATGTGCCATTTTTGGTTTACAGCCCTTATATTGGTCATCAACAGATTGCAGTGTCATATCCAATTTCAGTCCTTCAACAGCAGCAGCTCTGTGATCCTGCAGCAACAGGAATCATAATGATCAGCCGTCAGTATCATGTCTGTAATATTCACACTAGAGCACAAGCTTACCTGTCCTAGAGCAGCTAAGATGAGAAGAAGAGCTTCAATGATCAGCAGCATCTTGATCCCTTAGATGATATAGTAGATGTAATGAAGAGCAGATGCTAAAAGACAGCAGGAAACACAACAGTGTTTCACAAATGTACATTACTTCAACGGTAATGCGCAAATTACCATAAGTCTAAAAATAATAATTTAAAACCTGCCTTAACATTAATTTCAAACTTACCTTATAATATTGTTGTCTCTTTTTCTGAGATTCTTGTTTCTTTTTGTTTTCAGGAACTTAACAGTAAAAGGAGTTTAGAAAATTCTGTCAATAACTGCCAAGAGATAAAGAAGACGGCCTTTTATATTGCAGAAAATGTGTGCGTGTATGTGTGTGCGTGTGCATGTGTGATCCCTAGTGAAAAAATAAATACACTACTTTCATGCTAAGTATACTTTAGAAATATTTTCATATTTATGTGTCATATTTAAGTACTCTGCAATTGCGCTTTTAGTATACTTAACGTCTGCTACATTAGAACAACTAATTTTGTACTTAATGGATTTAAATTGTGCAGAAGTAATGCTGAAGTCCAGTTGAACTCATTTGACTGTGCTAAGTGAGACTTAAAGTACACTTTAAATATTTAGCATTTTAAGGGCAATACTATAAAGTCTTCATTATTTTTATTTTTTTAACAGAGGTGTCAACCTGGAAAAATTAATTCTTCAAGCTGTGCTCATGTTAGAAAAAAGGGATCTGAATTTTGAAAGTCACTGAAAATATTTTGAAATATATGTTGTAATCTTCAGATGAAAAATATCTCCCCCCAAAATGATCAGCACTCATCTGTTTCCAAAAGATAACGAAGTTGAAATGAAGGTTATTGCTTTGTTTGCAAAGACTGTTGATCAAGCTTATCACCAAAGTTTCCTCTCCATTCTGTTCTTCTTCAAAAGAAAAACTTCTTTAAAGTTGTTCTCAGCATCATTTTGAACATTTTGGCCACCTGATCAAAATGTATATTTATTATAAATTATACATTATGTAGTTTTTTCTTCAAAACTCACTTCTCTCATCATGTGACACTTTTTATGTAGATGTTAAATGTTTAGATGCGTAATTTATGGTGAATAAGCTGACTGGATTTAAGGCATTTATTAAAATACCTTTTACATTTAAATTATAAAGTATGTTGGAGTATGTTTTGTAAGACAATATTACAGGCCTTTATTACACATTTCATCAGTGAGTTATTTGTCTTTTCTTTGTAATTTATTATGAAAATTACTAGCAAGTTCTGAGGGAAAATTGTTTCTTTTTTCTTTTCTTTTCTTTTTTTTTAACTAATGTTAAGATATAGAATTGCAAAGTGTTACAATAGCCTGTAAAATTCTAAATACTAAATTAAAATGTTTAAAGTTCTAAACTGGAAAGGCACATTATTTTAATCTGTAGTTTACAACAAGAACAAAAAATAGATGCATTTAAAAATTTATTTTATCTGAAATCATTTTTTAATCTTTCTGAATATCTTTGAAATGTATATTTTATTCTGCATTGCACTCAAAAAGCCATTTAGCACATAACACATTACCAATAGCAGTTACGTACAGTAGAGCTAAAAAGCAATTCATTAACGTTTAGGATTGTGATACAAAAAAGATTTAGTATAAATGAATTAGAGACACACCACTTTAAGGACACTGAATTGAGTCAATTCAAATAGCTTTATTTCATCACAATTAGTTTTCTGACAAAAAATTACTGAAATTCTGGAACTGATGATTAAATCATGTTCATTCTGAGCACTTTTTTTTTTTCAATGCGACACATTTTTAATGTTTCTTGAGCAGAGCACAGTTCATGTAACTTTTTCTTCCAGAGCTTTTCAAAGTGAAAACGGTGTCACACCAGAGATTGTTATAATATTGTTTTGTCTTGACAGCAGTGACTTTAAACGTCTCATACGGAGGAATCAGCACCTCTTTTATGTAAGGATACTGAGAGTATTTTGTCAGCTCAGCACTTTCACAAGTTACGATTTCAAAACAAGACTTGGTTCCAAAACTTTTTGTTACTTTAGGATCAAGAGAGGAGGACGTAAATGAGCCGAAACGAATATTTTTGTTCAGAACATGCTTATCAAATTTAGCAGTAGTACCGCGATATGTTACATAACATTTTTTTTGTTGTTTTCTCAGAATCTGTATTGCTTCTGTTAACAGAAAGTGAAGTGAAGTCCATTTGAATGCTTTGTGATTGTACTGTTTTTTACCATCACGAGTGGCATCATTAAATTGACGATATATATATTTACCGGTGTACACATGAATAGCAATTAAATGATCCCTTGTTAAATGATCTTTTGGAAACTTCACCACATTTTTACTGTAGAGCCAATAATATTTAAATCCAGATGTGTTTTCCATTTCTTTCTTCAGATATGTTGTCTTCACCAGATGTGCCATTTTTCCTTTACAGCCCATATATTGATCATCAACTGAATAAGGTGCCATATCCAATGGAAACATCGGTTCAGAAACAGCAGCTACTTTGTGATCCTGCAGCAACAGAAATCATAATAATCAATCATCAGTATCATGTCTGCACTATTCATACTAGAACAGTCATACCTGTCCTAGAGCAGCTAAAATAAGAAGAGCTTCAATGATCAGAAGCATCTTGATTCAGTCAAACCCCTCGGATTCTACAGAGTTGGTGAAGAGTAGATCCTGAAAGACAAGAAACAAAATGTTTCGCAAATAATAAATAAAATAATGTTCAATAACATACGTTTAATATTACCTGAGAATTGTTGCTTCTTTTTGTCAAATATATGAAAATATTTTTTTTTCAGGATCACAGGGACAGTGTTTAAAGGAGAAGATCAGAAAAGTCAGTTGGCCACAGCCAATAAATCTTCAAACCATGAGATAAGGAAAGTGGCTTTTTTATAATGCTGATAATGTGTGTGTGTGTGTGTCTTAAAGAATTACTGAATTGCATAGCAATCTGATTTCCTAATTGCACGCATGAATTTGCATGAACTTGCAGATGAAAACGATAAGTGTTTTTTTTTTTTTATCAGCATGTATCAGCATGTATTTAATTATCATTATAAATGTCAAAAACATTTATAATAAGAATTAAATGTTTAATCACAATCAAATCGGCTTATTCAAATGATTTCTGAATGGAACATGTCCATTTACTGTATTTTCATAGAGAAACCGAAGACAAGGGCAAAAGTTCTATTAGTAGATTTTTCATCAGCTTTTAATTGTATCTCACCTAATATTTTAGCTTAGTTACAGTTTTTTGGTATCAGACAGTAGGACACTTGCTTGGGTGGTTAATTTTCTTGGTTCAAGAATCCAAGAGGTTAAAATAGGAGGATAATTTTGAATAAAATAGTTACTTCAGTTGAAGCCCCCCAAGCAAGTTTAATCCCTATTATTATTTATTTTATATACCAATTCTTGTGTGAGCCTCTAGCACAGAGAAGGCCATTAGAGAGGGTGGTGACCATAGAAAGTAAATTGATAGGAATAAGGTTACAGATCATAGAGAGTATTTATAAAGGAAGAGTACTGAATAAGCCCAGAATCACTAAATGTTTTAAAGCATCCCTTGTCCTATACTTTTGACTTGTTACCTTCCAGGCGATGATGCTGTGTTGCTAGTTGATTGAAAATAGGTTTACATAACCATTTGTTTCCCAAGCAATTAAGATTTTATACTGTTCTACCTTTGATAATAATTGATGTTTAATTGAGATTGGTGAGAAAATGTAGCTTTGTATCACAAAAATAAATTGCATTTTTAAACATAGTTAAAATAAAATAAAAAGAATATATATATAAGCCAATTGATGCAGTTGAGCTGAACTTTTTGTTTTTAAAGACTTTGCTCCTGCTCATGCTCACTTCTATGAAGAGGAAGGAAAACCTGCATGCATTTTCGGTCAGCGATTCGTGCCTCGAATTTGTTCCAGATTACTCTCATGTTATCCTGAGACCCACACCTGGTTATGTGCCCAAGATTCCCACCACACACTTTCAGGATCAGGTGGTAAACTTACAAGTGCTGCCCAACCCTTGAGTTGCTGTGTCCTGTATACGCTTTATTCCTTTACATGGAGAGTTTTCGTAACTCAGAGCACCCAGTGTTTTCATAACTCAGAGCAGCTCTTTGTCTGCTTTGGAGGTCAGCAGAAGGGAAATGCTGTCTCTAAACAGAGATTAGCTCATTGGGTGGTGGCATGCAAATAGTACCAGCAAATTGAGGACCCCATGACATCAGTCAATGGCATAGCGTCTTCGTTTCCTCCTTCAGGAAACAAGGGTTACATACATAACAAAGATGTTTTCCGTATAGGGAAACAGGGGTTCTAAATTTTCCATATATTTTGGTTCATTGTGAAGTTTATTCTTGTTTGTGCATTTTTTCTAGCAAGATCTGGCAATATAAATGAATACGTCAGTAAAGCCTACTATGTCTTGTACCAGAGACAGCATCTCTAATACACGGCTATAACTGGGCAAGAGTTGAAATCTTCTCATTTTCTTTGATAAAAGTGTGGTTTCAAGTAGTAAGATCTCTTAAATTTCTGACTAAGATGAATAAGACCTTATATACTTTTCAAATGCCTATTGACTACACCTTCAGAAGAAAAAAAAAGTTCAGTGAACTGAAACAAGCTTTTCTAAAATTCATATAAGATATATTCAATATTTGATAATATGGTTATTTGCTACTTAAATATATCCTTCATGTCAATTTTAGCTACTAATAGATTTTGTGACATAATGCAGTGAGATGAACACTTAAGATCATTGCTCATTTTGTAAAGTGTCATGGTGTTAGTAAAGCTACAACAAAAACCACTTCATGCTTCTGCACAATGAAAACCACATGACTTAACAGAAACTCTTCTCGGGCTCGCAGATTAAGTTAAAAAATATCAAAATTAAGTTTTTTATTGACTCACACACACACACACACACATATATATACTGAATTGAATCGAAAGTACTGATAATATATTGTAAGTTCAAATAAAGAAATGTTTTAGAATAACAAAATCACTTTAAATTGAATTGAACTTTATTTTATTTTATTTCTTCATTTATTTTTTAGTTGAAATTATTTAAACAAAAAAAATCTTTACATATAGAACGAATGAATAGGATTTTTTACATTTGATTTGAAGTGAATTCATGCATTTTGTTCTGCATTTTCCTCACATTACCTGATTATGTTCTTGGGTGGTTTCTTAAATAGAGCACAGTTCAGGTCACTTCTTTTCCCAGAGCTTTTCAACACATACACAGTATCACACCAGGGATCTTTCTGATCATTTCTTGTCTTGACATCAGTGACTTTAAACTTCTCATATGGAGGAATCAGCACCTCTTTCTCTTCAGGAAGCTTAGAGTATTTTGACACATCAGCACCTTCACACGTCTCGATTTCAAAACAAGATACAGTTCCGAAAAACTTTGCTTTTTCACGATCAAGAGAGGATGAAGCAAACTGGCCAAAACGAATCTCTTTGTTCTGAACATCCTTATTAAATTCAACTTTTGTACCACGATAAGTTTCATAGCATGTATTTTGTGTTTTCTTCAGAATCTGTATTGCATCCGTTAACAGAAAGTGAAGAGAATACCAATTATATTTCCTTTCTTTATACTGTTTTTTACCGTTACGAGTGACAGGATTAAAATGCTTAAATACATTACTATCACTGTACACATAAATAGCGATTGAATGATTCTTTGTCAGGTTATTGTCAATTTTTGTTTGTTTTTTTTCTTGTGTTTTTTCCCATGCTTCTTTAAAAATAGTTGAGTCCTTCTTTAAAAATTCGGTTTCTACCAGGTCTGCCATCTTCTCTCTACAGTCCTCATATTGGTCATCAACTGAATTCAGTGCCATATCCAGTGGATATATATTTCTTGAAACAGCAGCAGCTGCTCTGTGATCCTGCAGCAACAGGAATCATAATAATCAATCATCAGTTTTCATGTCTGTAATATTCATAATAGAACACAGAACTTACCTGTCCTAGAGCAGCTAAAATGAGAAGAGCTTCAATGATCAGAAGCATCTTGATCCAGTCAAACCCCTCAGATTCTCTAGAGCTGGTGAAGAGCAGATGCTGAAAGACAAGAAACAAAACAGGATTTCATAATTTTGCATTTAACTGATACATTGACTTTAACTTATAGTGACCCCAAAATTACCTGCTAAAAATTATAGTCTGCAGTAATGTCAGGAGCAATGTTGAGATGAGATGAGATGAGATGATGAGATGAGATGAAGTCTGTCGCTCACATTCAGACGCTAAAAAGAAGAGGAGGGTTATTTATATAACTAAAAATGTCTGCATATTTTGGGAAACGGCTGAAGTGTGATTATGGTGCATCAGCTTTTTCACCAACTGAACTTTTAATCTTTATAATGCAACACCTGTGAGAATCTGGTGTATCTGTGGTTTCACACAGGATGGTTCCTGTCATGTCAGTACCAGAAAACAGGTTTGACATTGTGACAGAAAAATTCAATTAATTCTTCATACTATGAATTCATACTATGAACATGATATTATTGCTGTTCAGATGTTATGATCAGGGCCGGCCCTGGACAATTTGCTGCCCTAGGTAAGATTTTACCCTGGTGCCCCTTACCTCACAGCCCATTCCACCAATAATCATTGTTCAAACATTCACACAGAAACTGCATAATTTTGTCTTGATTTTTATATTTTTATTGGAAGCCTGCCCCCTAACATAAGTGCTAACATTTGCTAACATTACTGAATGTATTAACTAACAATGGACATTACATTTGTAACAGTATTTGTTATAAAAAAGTATTTCAATTAAAATATTTCCATTAGATGGTAGGCGGCACTGTTGTAAGATTTGGCAGCACTTTTCTTTCGATTTGAATTAGACTATTTCGTTTTAAAGTTATTTAAAGCTTTCTATAGCCTATAGAGATTTATCATATCTGTCAGTGAATTCACTGAGTTTGGGTTCATCATTGTGACGCGTTCCTAGATGGATACAGCAGAAAACGTATCCTCTGATTTCCTAGTTATTTTACTGTAAGGATGCGTTGACATGCTTTTACCGGCACAGGAAGGCAAAACATGAAGACCTCTCGTGACCCAAGAGCATGCCATATAACAATAAAAGCTGAGCTGGAAAACTATCCCTCTACCCATTTTACAACCCCCCATCCCTTCCCCGAATTCTCCAGACACACACACTCACACAGTTCTGATTGAAAGCAAGATATGTTATATCTTGTGAAGATATCGTTTTTTCATTGACATGTTTAGATTTATTTGAAAGGTCTGGGTGCGATTGGTAAAATGGTTTCAAGTTCACAGCAGTCACTTATATTATTACAAAGACTGAACACTTTTATAGAAATTGGGCTCACAACCAAGGGGTGTGTCCTCCCCTGAGGGACAGATGGTAATCTACAAACCAGGTGCACGAGAACAGCTGGCCAAAGGCCTTTTGGTGTGTTATTTTTTTTCCTTGGTCTAAGGTATTTAAGGAAAACCGGTGAAACAGTATGGAGGGAGATTCTGTAAGCAGAACAACCTCCACGCTGCAACATGTAAGGGTCTCTGGAACTGAAAACTCCAGGCCTCCCATGTGGCAGCGTGTTTCTCTGACAGTCAGGTATGCACTTGCTATTCTTAGATATATCCTTGAAGTATTGAGGTGATGCATTACTCTAAATTGAAATTGAATTGGATTTTCATTGTTTAATTGTATAATTGGCATGATACAATTTTACCTGACAACTAAATTAATGACGAATGAGAATAAACATTATTTCTTGATTCGTTTTAGAGTGCTGAACTCATTTGTGACCAGTAGATTGTGAGGAGGCTTTTGTGCGCATAATTATTATGGCCATGATATGCAAACTAGAGGCATGGAGAGATGAAGCAGTTGGCACTCTCTTGCAGAGACCTCTTTACTAAGTAAAACTATCTTTTTGTAATAAGCAAGCAGTTGGCGGCTGACAAAAAGATTTTAGTCAAATCTCCAACCTCCGAGTAATTATCAGGCTGCAACAATCACTTTTCCACAGTTTATAGTTTTTGGGAAATGTAGACAGTGTATGGTGCTTCTACATCAGTGTCATTCATCGATCATATCCTCTGATTTTAGTGATTTTTTAATGGTCCAGATTAAATTTCTGGATAAAAATGTTCCTGGATCAACAAAATATGTTGACCTGCAAAACAAGGACGTGCAGCACCTGGATACTCCAAAGAGCATGTCTAACACCAGATCATTCTCTTCCATTCATCACTTTGTCCATCAATAAATCATGTGGTTCTTCTCCCTTTATGTAACATTGTGTCGCTCCAATGCTGTATGCATTAAAAGATGTATTATTGTTCAGCAAAAATGTTGTAGTAAAAGTTTGCCTTAGCAGGTTTGTTTAATGAAGCGACTGAACCCATATGATAAGTGAGTAACAATTTATTTATTTAAACAAAATGAAATGGATACAGCAGTCTTTGAAGAAGTGAGTAACACAGACGTAAAAAGTTTTGGTATATTGATCTTGAAAGTTGATGGAATACTTCCTGTTGCAGGTAAATGGAGACAGCGATGAACACAATGACATAGACAGACTGACTGGACAGCCACAGATGCTGAAGAGACAAAGAGGGAATCCCCAGAAACACACAGTGAAGAGCACACTAGAAGGGAGCAGGTAAGAGTACAGGTAAGTATCTGAGTAATAGTAAGAGTATAAATCCACTTTCGTAAAGACAGACGTCGAGTGCTGTGTGCTTTTATGTGGTGGCTGATGAGTCTTGATTGGATCCAGGTGGTGGTGATCAGTACTTCAGGAGAGAGTGAGCGTATAGGTGACTGGGTGAAGGTGGAGCCTGGTGTGGATGTAAGGCCCCGTTTACACGAAGGGAAGACGCAGATTTTGGCCTCTCATTTACACGAAAACCCTGACTTTATCACAGAAAACTATTTTTTCAAAAAACTCCAGCCGAAGTGGAGATTTCTGATAACACCGTTTTTGCATTGCAGTGTGGACTGTGAAAATGGAGGCTTTCAAAAACGATGATGCATTTTAGTCATATGATGCAGTTATGTGACCAGTTCAACTGATGGCGGACGGCATTGTACAGCAGTTGTTTTGTTTGCTCTATTGCTTTTAACAGCCCTATTAAGGATTAATATCAAGTGCTCCAGATAGCTTTTCTTCAAATAAGACGTAATGTAAGTAAATAAACGGTAGATGAAAATGACGCAGATCGAATCGTCTTACATTTCACGCATCAGGAACGTAAACATTTTCATTTGTTTCAGTGTGGATGATCAAGTCTTCAGAAGCTAATTTATTACAATTTATCCAGATTAGTGTAAACGTAGCCTAAGAGTTTGTGAGAAAAAAACTGTTAGCTAAAGAATTATTCTGCTATTTAGGCAAACTCTTAAGCCTTGTTCACACCAAGCACACAAAATATAACAATAAATAATCATTCTCAATGTCAATAAATAGCAGCATCCACACCGCAACTATAATGATAACGGCACAGGGAAATTATATCTTTGAAATCGTTTTCAGAACAATATTTTCCAGCTAATGAACGATACAAACATTTACAGCCAATCAGAATCAATCCTGCTATCACATGCTTGAGAATGTAAAGCAGCAGATGTGCTTGAGCTAATGATGAACAGACGGTATTGTTCGCTGGTGTGGCTGCAAATATAGTTATCGTTATCTTTATCTTTATAGTTATCGTGCTTAGTGTGAACAGGCCTTTAGTGGTATAAATAAACTGCCCTGTCTAAATTTAAAAAATCTTGATTTTACTCCTGTACATCCACAGAACCTGTGCTGGTACCACAAAACTAATATACACATTCAGAAAAAATATTTCTGTGCGATTAGTATAGAGCTGAATCAGATCCTGATGATGCAGCACTTGTGATGGCCTATGGTTTCATGTTGGAAAAACACTCATATAAACCTCATTTATATTTTAAAAGTTTAAGGACATTTACTTGTTAATTTCTCAATTGAGAAAATATTTTGAAATATATTAATATTAAGAAAATATGTTGCAGTTTTCTGCTAGCTAGCCACACTTAATCAGATAACCGTTATTGGGCAGGTTTTAGCAGCTAGGTCTAGCTAGGCTAGATTTAAAAAAAAAAACACATTCAACCAAACCACAAGCTTCTCGCCTCTGCACAATGAAAACCACAAAAACTCCAGCATGATAAAAGCTATTCTCAATCTTCAACATAACTAATGAAGAATACTGTATAAAATGAATATTAAAAAATTACATTAAACAAAATATATTAAAAATTGCACAAATTAATAAGTAGAGGGATATGATCACTCTGAGGCCTCTGACATGGCCACGTACAAATAACTTCATTATATTAAAATTATGTAAACAATTATTGTTGTCTGACAAAGAATGAGTAAACTAAAATAAAAGGACAAAATGTTGAAACTGGTGTACTTATATCTTTGATTGAACACACTTTAGTACTTTGCTATGGTTTTAGGTGGTTTCTTGAATAGAGCACAAGTCACTTCTCTTACACCAGAGGTTTTTAACCATGATGCCACGTCAGAAAGATTCTGACTTCTTTTCTCAGTGGCACTGACTTTAAACATCTCATATGAAGGAATCAGCTCCTTTTTCTCAAAATTAAGCTTCTAGGACATTTTGTTAGCTCAGCACATTTGTGCACAAGTGTACATTTCAGAACAGGATTTATTTCAAAAATATTCTACTTATTTTAGTTAATATCAAGGGACGATGAAAATCAGCCAAAATGGACATGTTAAAAAAAAAAAAAAAGATTTATATTTCAGGCACTGTGGGTGTCACACTCAGTAAGAGTTTTTTTGAACAGAGGGTTTTCGCAGTGCTGAGGATTTCAAGGCAGGCAAGCATCACAGGTAGCTCAGAACGCTATAGAGGCAGTTCACAAGGCAGAGCGGGTAAAGAAGAAAATGCAAGAGTAAAACTCAGTCTTTGGGAACTGATCCAGGAACAGGTGAGTGTGAAGGTGTGAGTTCGGTGGAAGCTGATCTGGGGGGAGGTGACTGTGATGGCGTGACAGTGGGACCAAACAGAGCTAAATTAAGTCTGATGCATTAAGGCCATTTGATAACTCAAGTCTTGAGAAGGTCTGTGGTTTAAACCAAGTGGTTTTAGGTCCTGTCTATGAGTAGACTCATGTAACCTACATTTCAAAAGCATACACAATAAATAAATGAAATAAATCATTCAATTACTGCCATTGCATATACTTTCAATTCAGTAAAACAACAAAAATAACATGAAGAAATGTAACAGAGAGACAAAAAATCTATTTGAGGCCACTGAATTTGGTCACTTAAAATTACATTTATTTTTATTTAATTTTATTTATTTATTTATCTTTTGTCTTTTTAAGCATTGATTGATCGATGCTCACCTTAAGTATTTTCTTACAGTGTTAGTTTCTTGAACAGAGCACAGTTGAGGTCACTTTTCTTACCTGAGCTTGTCAAAGTCTCACACCAGAGATCTTTCTGATTTTTCCTTGTCCTAACAGCAGTGGAGGAATTAGCACATCTTTCTGTTCAGGATACTTAGAATAGTTTATCACATTAGCACCTTTACAAGTTTTGATTTTAAAACGAGATTTGTTAAGTCTAAGTGATGAGGATGTAAATGAGCCAAAACGAATAAATGTTCTCATGAAATTCTGTTTAAATTGAAGATTTGTACCATGGTAAGTTACATAGCATTTCTTTTTCTTTTGTGATTTCTTCAGAATCTGTATTGCATCAGTTAACAGAAAGTGAAGTGAATACCATTTGTATTGTTCGTTTTTGTATTTTTCAATCAACAAAGTAAATTTTTTAATTGTCATGTTTTGTCATGACAAAATTAATCAAGAAATATTATTTATTTTGCCAGACATAGTAAAAACATCAATCAAATTCAGTCAATCAATATATCAATTCAAAAGAGTATATCAGCATGAGTCATACAACTGATCAGCGTAAAACATAAGATCGAATAAGAAAATGTTTCAGAGAGTCATACCTGGCAAATAGAAAAACACACGTGTCGTGTGGGAAGATCTGACTACAGAAGACTTCCCTGACTTTTTCGCCAGTTCTCTTTAAGTACCCAGATCTAAACAAAACAGTCATAAAACCAACAAGCTCCCCCCAAGCCTTTTGCTGGGATGTATGTCACGACGCCACCTGTCCCTGGGGGGGGGAGAGAATCAACATCTGACAGAAACTTTATGGGGACAGATCCTCACCAGTGGAACAGAGTTTTCCTCAGATTTGAAATCTTTATTATTGGTCTTTTCCACTGATGTAAGAGTAAGACCATATTTCCAACCATAGTGAGACCTTTAAAAGGAGACTTAATATGGCTATGTTATGATTATGAATTCTGAATATACATATACTGCATTGTGCCCATTCTCTTCCACACTTCTAAGCCACCTTTCGTTGACCTGGTCTGTAAGCTCAGAGGGACAGAGGGGGGCCTGGGAGTGGATGCGGGAACGGAGAGCAGATGTTTTCTCTCTCCAGATTGTTCCCACAGATTGGAGAAGTAAATTGTTTTATTGTTTTGTTGTTTTGGGGTTATACCTCGAGAAGTTCTCTGAGTTTTGTGTCACAAGGAAATCAAGGCATTCTTACATCTTTACTGCATGCTTAGAAGAAATGACAAGGCAGGACACAACTTACGTGTTATTCTCAAAGAAATTTGTCAGGGACACAATGTTTTTTTTTGTAAGGGTGGGTTTAATGATTAAGAGTCAAAGTAAAAGTGCACTGACTCTAAAACTAAACTATGTATGATGATATGATTAATAAATTCTGTCGCTTACGTTTAGACACTTAATCATTGGTGATGAGGGGGGTTATTTATATCACTACAAATATCTGTCTGTGTGTGTTGTGGGAGAAATAGCTGAAGTGTGATCATATTTAATTTGTCAACTCAACTGTTAAATTCTTCAAAATGCAACAGCTAGAGTCTGGTTTTTATTGTTTCACACAGGACAATTCCTGTCATGTCAGTACAAAACAGAACAAACCAGGCAAAAGCAAAGAGTATATCTCATAACAAAACGAGGGTCAGGGCAGGCAACAAACAATCAAAAAATTAGAACACGGTCCAAGCAAAGAGTATAGAAGTCCAAGAGGTGAAACTCAATAGAACCCTCCATAGCAACAGTTCCACCCATGAGGTGACCGCGATGCCAGAAACTTGTAGAAAAAAAAGTAAATCTAAAGATTCTCTTCACTATTGACTACATACTGCTTACTGTTTGTCAAGTAGAAAACTAAAATTACTACACACCCTTCACTTACCCTTATCTGTGTTCTATTGTACATTTTCCTTGTTGATTTAAAATCTTAAGGTCATGAAAGTACCACAAAACTGCAGAAATCTCAGAGACTGTAAGTAAAAGAAGACACCAGAAATTCAAACTGTTCAACTGTAATGCACATTTTTATTATTTGGTGCTACATTAAAACATTGAATTCCATTCTTTGGGCCAGGCATGGACCTTACAGGACAAACTGAACAGGGTACATGAAGTAGGGTTGGGCAGATCGTTGGTATTGGTATTGGATCAATACTATTGTATGTATTAATGAACATAGAAACACCGACATCTGAGTGACTGAAGACGCAGAGGATTAACTTTACGTTTGGTTCTGAAGGGAAGCACCCCTTGATTATCTTCCTGTCTGCCCTCTGAGTACATTGGGAAAAAACCCAGTCTCGAAAGACAACACAGAGGCTGCAATACCAAAACACAGAATAGGGGCACAGGATGTGCGCTTGGGGTGGCACGGTTCATTAAAAACCGGTTCATGACATGTGCAATGTAGCCTTGTGCCCTGTATGTGACGTCAGTGTGTTTCCCTTTCGCGCAAAAGAATTGAGGTGTCTACGGTGTGGAGAGAGTGCTGCAGGTCACAATACTGTACGTGTAGAAATGCCAAGTGGGAGAGAAAAGGAAGGCTGCCTGGAGTTGGAGGATGCGCCAGCGTCGTATAATTCTGGTGTGTGGGAACATTTCATGTTACCTATTAGAGGATGGATACAGTTCGGACAGATATTTAGAAAGGATGTTCGGGCTCGGTTACATCAGCATGAATGTGCGTTTGTGTTATAACGGTGTTTTTTGCCCTGTGTGCACTGATGCTCTCATCTGTTGACATTTCCGAACGCATTCCTACAGTTGCTTAATAAAAGCGGGCTTTCCAGACAAAAAAAGTGCATGTGTCATTAGTATGAAAAAAAAATTTGGTTACAGCTCTCTTGAACGCGGGCCGGGCTTGGACAGAAAAATGCGGCCCGATCCGCACTCTATTACCTTTGATGACAGCGGAAATAAAACAATAGATAGAACTAAGACTGTATGCAAGTATTGTGCAACACTCATCCAATTATGAATGATTACATGATATAACTTTTTTAATACTGTAGCCTAAATTGTGAATAATTAAGCTATATATCATATGCTGAAGTACATTTCTAGAGTGTGAAAGATTAAAAGAAACAATAACAAGAACCGTACAGAACCGAAAACCGTGACCCTAAAACCGTGATACAAACCGAACCGTGGGTTTTGTGAACCGTGCCACCCCTAATGTGCACCAAAGCAATAACAACTACGGCCAACCAAACAAGACGAGGTGGGATTTAATGTGCGTGCACATAATAGACAGAGTTGATTATACAGCGTGAATCTGAGAAATATTGTATAAAGACTTGTCATATAAATTTACTCACCGAACAGTTGGAGTTTCCTTAGACATGTTAGCTTGATGTTAGCTCTGTCACTGTCTCTCTTGGGTTAGCACCTTTCGTATCAATGTGATATCTTTTATCATCTTCTGCACTATGCACAGAGAAACACCACTAACATTTTCTTCAGAAAATGCTAAAATCTGGTCTGAATTATATTTTTATAAGAGTTTTGTCTTGTACTCTTTGCACACCGTTTATGGGGTTCAAGATTCAAGATTCAGGCCCTTTCTTTCAGGACATGCTTCACAACTCCTTGTTCAAGCTCTTGTTCTGTCCAGGCTGGAATATTGCAACGATCTCTTACAGGCAGGACTTACAGCCAATTCTATCAAACAATTATTCTAGAACGTGGATAGCTAATGAGCTGAAAAGAATACATATTGTACCTATGTTTATCTATTTGCACTAGATGTACCAGCTGCTCGCTATTCTATTCTATTCTATTAATTCTTAAAATCTCTCCCCTTTTAGACTAGCACTCTTTACGTTAACTGCTACTAGCACTAGCTTCTTGTTCCAACAACTTGTTCCTTTTTGCATCCTACTTTTTACAGAACACTTAAATTCTGGCGCCCCCCTATGGGCAAGCATCCGTTACACGTTCAATCATCCTACTTCTACACCTTCCCCTTTTAACTAAAGAACTCCTCTCCATTACAGATATCTTAAACTTTAACATGAAAATCCTAAAGACGTTCCAAGAACATTATTGTAAAGAATGATTTCTGTCAACATTACAAGAACATTAACAATATTATAAGAACATTCCAAAAACATTATTTTAACTTTTAACGAACATTAGTGAATGTTCTGGGAATGTTACGTTAGCTGGGAAAGTTGTTCTGATATTCCGTCCCATCAGGACTTGAGCAGGTTGTCAAAAGGTTGTGGTGTGTTCCCAGCCTTATAAAGAAGCACTTACGAAGGTCGGGTCTGGGTGGTTTTAAGTAAAAAAAAAAAAAAAACCTCTTAAATTTCTGTCTTGAAAAAAATGTATTCAAAAATCTATTTTTGTTGTAAGCTATCTTGATGGCTATGATATTGCTAGAAAGCACTAAATTGATTAGCAAAAATATGGAAGTAAAAACAAATAAATATTTTAGAAAAACTTCACAAACTTCACTGAATCATGTCACATAGATGAACTTTATTTCATTATGCTGATTTTTGTTGTTGTTGTTGTTTTTATTTTTTAGTAATTGAAAAAACAGAGAGAAAATGTTCAATGTATAGAATGGATGTCCATGATTTTATCATTTATAATTAAGCATTTTATTCAGTGCACAAAACATTACTGCATTATGGTCTTGGTTTGTTTCTTGAATAAAGCACACTTCAGGTGTGACTTGGTTTCACATTTTTAAACATATTCGAAAAATGCAAATCCTACCTTTGGTTTGAAAAAGTCATAACTTTTGAAAAGAATATCTCTTTGATTTTGAAACTTTAGTCTTTGCAATATTAGGGATCTTATCTATGCACTAACAGCTTGTAACACTCAAAGAGTGAACAATGGAAAATGTGCCACTCTCTCTCATGAGAAAGCTTAGAATAATTTGTCACCTCAGCACCTTCACACGTCTTGATTTCAAAGCAAGATACATTTCCAAAAAATATTGTTTTGCTACGATTAAAAGTGGAAGATGCAAATGAGCCAAAACGAACCATTTTGCTGAAGTTTTGAAATTTATATCTAATTGTTGATACTCCACGATAAGTATCATAGCATGCATTTTGTGTTTTCTTCAGAATCTGTATAGCTTCTGTTAACTGAAAGTGAAGCGAATACCATTCATATGTCTCGCTTGTGTAGTTTTGTTTACCGTAACGAGTTGCATTGTTGAAATCACGGAATACTTTATCTCCAGTATACACATAAATGGCAATTGAATGATTCCTCATCAGGTTCCTCGTCAAGTTATTCTTAATATTTTTTTCACCCTCTTGCCAAGCAATTTTAAAATTAGTACTAGAGTTGATTTCCTTATTAAAATATATTGTTTCCACCAGTTCTGTCATGTTCATGGTGGATCCATCATACTGATCATCAACTGAATTCAGTGCCATATCCAGAGGAAATATCTGTCCTTTATGTGTGTGTGTCTGTAATGTTCATACAAGAACACAATCTTACCTGTCCTAGAGCAGCTAAAATGAGAAGAGCTTCAATGATCAGCAGCATCTTGATTCAGCTGGTGAAGAGCAGATGCTGAAAAACAAGAAACCGAATTGCACAAATACTATCACAGGAATATGTAACCTATTGGCCCCCAAATTACCTTTTGTTCATCTTTACTTTTTAGGAGTCCAGCAGCAACGACAAGAGGAGAAGATCAGATGTCTTTCACGTGTGGCACCGACACTTACAAAGGGGTTTTTGTGAGAACGGGTGTAATGCTTCATCAGTGAAACATCAAATTCTACAAAAATGTTCACTTAGCTTGTGATTCAATTTCATATTTGAAATCACTAAAAGATCTAATACCTAATTAATAAATAAATTAATCACATAACAAGAGTTGTTTATTTAGCTGAAATCGTCTTATAAAAAGCTTAATTTGAAGGGTAGATCAGCCATGCGTAGTTCTAAACACACAACTCAGAATACAGACTGTTTCTACAGCAACCGGGGCGCTTCTAAATGGCAGCTGCAGTGACTTTAACATTAACATTAACATGCCACTTGTACCAGTAAACCATAATTTTGTGTGAAAGTACTGAAAGTTGTCAGTGTCAAGAAGCGGACTGAACACAGATAGTAAGTGCAGAGTAAGTGCAGTTTATTTACAGTGCAGATGAGTTAAACTGGATAACAGAAGACTTCGTTGAGGTGGGTATAACAGAATAGATAAATCAGCTTTTCAATGTTCAGTTCAATAATACTTGTTTGCTTTCACAGAGATATCCAGGGACGACAGGGAATCCAGGAGAGAGAGAGAGAGAGAGAGAGAGAGAGATCGCTGGAGCAATGGAGACAAGGGAAGAGGAGCAACGGCCACACACCACACACGCTGAAGAAACACACAGGAGCCTAGGAGAGACACAGACACTGCGGGGGGACGAGGATAAGGTTCAGTTAAGTAACAGGTAAGTTTGTCAAGGATATAATTTCTTCTTAGAATGAGTTCACTCCATCCAAAAAGGAGTTCGGACCATGAGTGTAGTGTGGTGTGTGCACTTATGTGCGTGCTGATGAGGTCTTGATTAGGATCTGGTGGTGGTGACAGGTGAAGCTGATGATTCTGAGCATAGGTGACTGTTGCTGCATCCGAAGTCACATACTGCTTAAGTAGGTACAACATTTAAAATTGAACTTACTACCCGACTGTAAAACAGTATGTTCTATATAGTATGAATGTGGGTAGTATGAATGGAATTCGGACGTACTAGGGTGTAAACAACTGAAGTGAAAGTGTCACAGATGAATATGTCTTTGCTCAGTTGTTTGCCCACTACAAATACATTCCTTTAACAATACTAATGTCTCATGAAATATACTGTACATGTGAACACATTTTGAATAAACCTCAATCAATCTAAAGTATAATGTACAGTATAGAGACTGCTGCAATGCATCAGCAAGCTTCCTGTTTAACTGTGATCATTTTGTTGATTCTTTAACATAATCATACCTGAAGGTTCAGACTTTTTTGTGAATAAAATGTAATGTTTAGTTTGTTGTGTTATGTTTTAAGCTGTCAAATTAACATGGTATAGCAAGCTTTTCACTTCACATTGTACCCTCACATGTAGGAAATATATAACAAACACATAATTTAACAAGATATGTAAAATGTATGCATAAAAGAAAACAGAGTGCAGATCAAAAAAGTTTACTCAGTAACAACATGTCAGAGTTACACGTTACCAGTCAGCATATACTGTACATATTTTGCAAGAAAAACAATAGCAAAATGAGTAAAACATTAAAGAAAGCAGCACAGTTCCCTCTGTTAAACAATGCACAGTTCAGGTCACTTCTTGTTCCAGTGCTGTTCAACACAAACACAGTCTCACACCAGAGATCAGGCTGATCTGACCTGTTTTTGACAGCAGTGAT
>JAUMHI010000039.1:836126-848420 GCA_032359435.1 Enteromius unitaeniatus | reverse complement strand
GACCTTTTATGGTTTTATGGCATGCTATGGGTCGCGGGACTGGGCCTGTTTTTGTCTTCTCGTGCCCAGGCAAGACAGTTCAGAGTTTGTTTCATGTCCTGTGCAGCCATATGAGTTCATTATTTAATCGGAAGGATTAAATTTCTTTAAGTCTTTCAAAAATATCATATACAGTGTTTAAAAAATGATATAGTGCATTCTCTGCTACTCTCTGTTTATATTTAAGCTCCATGAGATGAAAGGCATGTTCGGAACCTTCTCTTGCCGTTTACTGTTGCTGTCAGGGACTGTTTTTTAATGGAAGATCTGCATATAGCGAACTTGCTTCAAAAAAGTAACATTACAAATAAAATTTTTATTCAAGGCTGTAATTTGCGTTGTGCCTTACTTCAACCGTGATTTATTATTGCTTATATGTCCTGACTGTCCAGTAAAGCCATTCTTATTTACATATTTCCTGTCAGAATAAGTCTGAAAAAGAAAAAAAAAGAAAGAAAGAAAAGAAAAGTTAGCTAGTTAGTGTTTTTTTTTTTTTTTTTAGCCTTTTTTTGTTCAGTGCAAACCACAAAGACCTTCATAAGTGGCTTCAACAGTGTAGCTGAGCCAAATGCATCAAGATCACATCATAGCTGATTAGATGTTCCATTGCTGCTG
This sequence comes from Enteromius unitaeniatus, assembly GCA_032359435.1. NCBI lineage: Eukaryota > Metazoa > Chordata > Actinopteri > Cypriniformes > Cyprinidae > Enteromius > Enteromius unitaeniatus. The sequence continues at coordinate 847,766 of JAUMHI010000039.1, read as the reverse complement.
TGTTCACACTTCATGATAGATCGGCGAAAGGGGGTTCCACACTGCATGACATTACAATAGGAAAAATCGCTGACAACTTTGTCTCGCTGCCAAACCCACACGAGAAGTGACATGTACACAACGTGAGGTCACGAGTTCTCACGTGAGACTGGAATCATCAAAAATTATAGCAAGCAAAAGAAGCTTGCCATACAAATTGCATGTGCGCTCATTTGCAACGAAAATAAGATTATGGAGGAAGATATTTACCTTCTATACTTTCGTATCTCCTCCCCCAACATCCCGCTGTCCTGGATGTAGCTCTCTCATTGGCTGTAGGTAATCATAAAAAAATTAATGAGTAATGCCTAAAATCAAAGGACATGATAGATGACTGACACTGATGTACAAGCACCAAAAATTTATTGTAAACCTAAACTTCACAAAAACTATAAACTGGTTCTTCAAATCTGATTGGCTAATCACAATGTTGTTCCAGGGTCTACAAAGATGCTGACCCAGGTACACGTCAAACTCAGCAAAATCAGGTTCTGCTTGTGCGCACATTGACGATTTATGTAGATCAGTGATCAGAGCTATGATGGGGTTCTATTGTTTGTTTTTTTTCAGCAGGATCATTTTTAATTAGTAATATGCATTGCTATTACTAATTCATTTGGACAACAATAAAGGCAATTGTCTTAATATTTTCATTTATTTATTTTTTGCATTTTCAGATTCCAGATTTTCACATATCTGTGTATCTCAGCCAAATATTGTTCCTCTTCAGGAACTCGAGCCACGCCCAGCAGACGCTATGGGGAACGCCTCCAGCGTTTATGGCTCTGAATGTGTGTGAAATCAGACCAATGAAATAGGCCGACGTCATAGAAGGTAACTTCACCGGCCGGAAAGCATATGAGCACATGGGATGCAACTGGCATTAGCATTTTGTCATTCAGCAAAGCGTGCTGTAAGTGTGTGTGTGTGTGTGTGTGTGTGTGTGAACAAACAGATCAGCGTTTCCCAAGCATACGACAAAAAAAATGTCAAAATCCACAAGGAAAAGTGATCGGGGCGACAGCAAAACGTTGCAAACGTTTCATTGCACTGGGTGATTCCCATGAACTGTGTGTGGCTTGTTTGGGTGCAGAGCACCCAAGCTGATTTGCCTCACTGTGAGAAACTCTCAGTGCGCGTGCTGAGATCCAGAGAGGCTCTCTTTGAGAAGGGAGCCTTTGCTGCAACTCCCCGCAGCGACGGACCCGCTCGTGCCGAGGCTGAGCGGAGAAAGCGCTTGTGGGATTCGCAGTGGGATCTCGCTGGTACAGAGGATTCAGAGACGGATGAGTTCCTCTCTCCGCCCTCCTCATGTCTGCACACAATGTCGGTGTTGCAGGCATACCAGTCTGACCTGCTTAGCGAGTTGGATGAGAAGGAGGCGGTGAGCTCTGATGACATCCGAGAGCTCAGGAGAACCGCTGACCTCTCACTGTGTGCCACCAAAGAGACCGCGCGCTCTATTGGCCGCGGAGAGGCATCTCTGGCTAACCCGTGCCTGATGGACGCCCCGCTTGTGTCTCAGGGTCTGTTCGGCAACGCTGTCAATACTGTCGTCAACAGGCACCAGGAGGCACGCAAACAGGCGGCGGTGTTTCAGCGGTTCCTCCCTCGCCGCTCTCCAACTCGCAGGGCTGCTGGGCGGGAGCAGCCCCCGGCTGAGTACTAGCTCCTCATACCGGGAAACGCAGAAGCGGAATGTCGCCAAACGAGCTCCTCCCAGAAGGAAAAGGGAGAATTGGCAGCGCTCCGTACAGGGGTCCTCGCAGTTGAAGCAGGATTTGAGGGTTGTGCTTCAGGCTAAGAGGACTCCTCAGAAGAAGCCCTGAGGTGTTATCACTTACCCTGCCAGAGATCCAGGGTGTGGATGCCTCTAGCAAGTACCAGCTTCAGTCTCAGCCCGATTTAAGAAACACCAGAGTATTTTATATAGCAGAGGTGAACCTCTTTGAATCAAGGGAGAATGCACAATGTCCCCTCTGGTACTCTCTAGCTCATCCAGCTCCGATGGTGTTGGATGCGATGGTTCAGATGTGGCCGAGGCTCCGTCTGTACGCTTTTCCCCCGCTTCCAGGGGTTCTGGAGAGAGTGCGGCGGGAGGAGGTCAGTCTACTTCTTGTAGCACCATTCTGGCCAGTTCGAGTGTGGTTCTCGGACCTGATGTCTCTGGTGGATGGCTCCCCATGGGAGATTCCAGTCAGAGGAGACTTCCTCTCACAGGCAGGGGGCACCGTGGTGCACCCCCGCCCGGAGTTGTGGAAGCTGTGGGTGTGGCCCCTGAGGGGGTGCAGCTCATAGCAGCTGATCTCTCAATCGAGGTTGTGGAGACCATTCTCCAGTCCAGATCCCCAGCTACGAGGAAACTATATGCCCTAAAGTGGAATGTCTTTGTCTCCTGGTGCGGAGAACATCAGCAGAATCCAGTTAACTGCCCGATCGGTACAGTGCTGGAATTTCTGCAATATAAGTTTTCCACAGGGGTTGTCCACTCCACACTGAAGGTCTATGTGGCGGCGATTTCGGCTTACCACACCTCAGTGAATGGACACACAGTGGGGAAGGAACCCCTCATTATACGTTTCCTCAAAGGTGCACTGAGGTTGAGGCCTCCAGCACATCCCAGGGTGCCAGTCTGGGACCTGGCTGTGGTGTTGCAAGCACTCTGCGGGCCACCTTTCGAGCCCATAGAGGATATTTCTGATCATATGTTGACTATTGCGAGCACTGGACACCTATGTCCACAGGACCGCTTCATGGCGCAGGTCTGAGCAGCTCCTGGTCTTCTTTGGTCCGCCAAAAAGAGGGCTTGCAGCGACCAAGCAGACAGTGAGCAGGTGGATAGTGGATGCTATCAATACCGTGTATGAGTCATCTGGCCTCCAGCCGTTTTATAATTTAGACCTAAGGGCTACGCCCAGTGCCGCGGCAAGTAGGCACACACACTGGGCAGGGCCTTGAGAGTGTGGGGGCGTGGACATCTCCTTCCCCAATAGCGTCTGCTGGACCCGGCTCGAGTTCCTAAAGAGGAACGTCTCAGGTTAAGACTGTAACCCTAGTTCCTCGAAGGAACGAAACGCCGCGTCTAAACAGCCACACCCTCAGCATCCCTGTTGGCTTTGCCTCATGTCAAAAGAGCTAATGTCGGTTGCATCCCATGTGCTCATATGCTTCCCGGCCGGTGACGTCACCTTCTGTGACGTTGGCCTATTTCATTGGTCTGATTTCACACACATTCAGAGCCATAAACGCTGGAGGCATTCCCCATAGCGTCTGCTGGACGCGGCATCTCATTCCTTCGAGGAACTAGGGTTACAGTCGTAACCTGAGATGCTCTATCCTAACAAACATGAATTATTATTTGTTAAAAATGACTGGTTTTATGGTCCAGGGTCACAAATAAGTCTAAAATATTAAGCTAAATCAAGTCACCTTTATTTATATAGTACTTTTAACAATACAGATTGTCAAAGTGCTTTACAGTAAATAAAAAAAAAAATCTTAATAATATTCCAAGATTAAACGCATAATTTTCAGTTAAAGGAATAAATTTTGTTTTTTTTATAAGTGATTATATGTATACAGGCCTATGTGTGCATGTGTGTCTCTGTTAGCGCACAGCTTTCCCTGTCAAACAAATTTTAAAAATCCAAATATCAGGTTGGGTTTCAATGCCTTTCTCCCTCCACGTCTCCAAGCAGAGGCGCTCAAATTTTGTAATGTATATTTACGGTTTGAGGGAAGATTATCTGCAAAGATTCTCATTATGTGCGTGCTGCAACCAGATTTCATAATCGGTTAGGATTTTAAAACTGTGAGCCTAGCTTAAGCAAGCCAGAGGCGACAGCAGCAAGGAACCAAAAGTCCATTTGTGACAGAATGGAGAAAAAAAACAGGCTCAATCAGTTTGGGGCCAGTTCTCGTCTGGCCAACTGCTGATGAAACATCTCAACTACAAGTTTCAACTGCAGAAAAGTCAGGTTGTGTAAAAGTTTTTTCCTGTAGTTTTTTCCAGATGGTCGTCTGGGTAAAGAGGTCTTCACTGGGGATCTGTCTCTGGGGCTCATCTAGGTGTCCTGGGGTGCATCTCAATCAGCTTCCTAGCTCCCGAGCTCATGAATCAGTAGATCATGTACATGAGTTCAGTCACTGGTAAGTTCCCTGACTCAATGCATGTTGGGACAGTGATCCCTTGAATTCTAGTGGCATGATTACATGCAGCATCAATGGACTACATAGTACTACATCATCAATGGAATTAATAAACAACATGCAGGACTAATACAATTTTCATTAGTTTTTATTCTCTTTACGCACATCGTTCTGCTACATGTTCTTACAACATTTCAGCTGAGTATTAATTATGTATACATTACCAGTCTAGCATTGTGCAAAATCTGTCTTTTCAAATCTTCTATTGTGTGTATATTAGTAGATCATATTTATTTGAATCAATTAACATATACTGTTTATTTAAATTCTCAATTGATAGAGTATGAGCAACTGTTTGTGCTTGTTGCCTGCATCTGTGCGTCTCTCTACAAATGAGCTGTTTAGTTACTTCAAAAACAGCGATATTACCACCTTGTTTCTGAGAAATATAATGTCCAGCTAAAACCAGCTATTCCCAGCTTTTCAGCAGGGGTAGTGATCTAGTACCCTGTCTCTAGCCTATTTTATTTTAACAATCATACTATCATAATTCAAATAAAAAACTGCAAAGATGTGACTATAGCTTTTTTCTTTCTTTATTGCACAGTAAACATTAAGGTGACAAGTGCTGATAACCAAGACCACACCAAAGTTTGCACTATATTTACTGAGTAATTTGCAACCCTTATTAAAGTGCTTATATGACATAAAAATGTATAATTTTTATGAAGCACCGCATTTTGCTGACCTTTTACAATAATTACGTACAGAATAGTGTTTTTAAATATGTCTTTTTATTTTTTTGCCTATTCAGTTTCCCCATACACAGTTTACAGTGTTACATCTGAAAACTCTGAAACTGTCAGAAGTCATGTCAAAGCAGAAAAAACAGATGACTGAATTTGGATTTTAAGATTTTGACCCTTCAACTAGAGGTCTTGAACTAGTTTTGCATCAACACCACAGTTCAGGTAACTAACTGTTCCAGTGCTTTTCAAAGTGAACACAGTGTCACACCACGCTCCTTTCTGACCTTTCTTCTTGACAGCAATGACTTTAAACTTCTCGTATGGAGGAATCAGCACCTCTTTCTGGTCAGGATACTTTGAGTATTTTATCACAGAAACACCTTGACAAGTTTCAATTTCAAAACAAGATCTAGGTCCGAAACTATTTGCTACTGCTTGATCAAAAGATGAGGATGTAAACGAGCCGAAACGAACCTCTTTGTTCAAAACATTATCATCAAATTCAACCGTAGTACCGCGAAACGTTGAATAGCATTTATTTTGTGTTTTCTTTAGAATCTGTGTTGCTTCTGTTAACAGAAAGTGAAGTGAGTACCATTTGAATGTCTTTTCTTTGTAGTTTTTGCTCTCACTACGAACAGCATTATTAAAATCACGAAACACATTAGAATTGTTGTTAGTGTACACATAAATGGCGACTGAATGAATCTGTTTCAAATTATCCTCTGGATTCCTTGCTTTACTTTCACCATCCTGCCAAGTATTTTTAAATTCTTCAGAGTTACTGATTTCCATCTTCAGATATTTTGTTTTCACCAAGTCTGCCATCTTCTCTGTACAACCCTTATATTGATCATCAACTGAATTCAGTGCCATATCCAGTGGATATATCTTTCTTGCACCAGCAGCAGCAGCTCTGTGATCCTGCAGTAACAGGAATCATAATGATCAATCATAAGTATTTGTGTCTGTTATATTCATACAAGAACACAAGCTTACCTGTCCTAGAGCAGCTAAAATGAGAAGAAGAGCTTCAATCATCAGCGGCATCTTGATTCAATCAAATCTGGCAGATAATCTGGACCTAGTGAACACAATGCAACTTAACCTGTGATGTTAACTGATGAAGGCATTGTATTGATTTACAAATTTACCTGAGAATATGTTTTCTCTTTTTTGGCAGATTCTGTGTTTTCAGTATTTTTCTGAAGTTCAGGAGCATCAATGAGAGGAGATGATCAGCTGCAGAAAAGTCACAGTCAGACGATAACGACTCTTCAACCCAAGAGATGGAAAAGCTGCTGTTTAACATGACTGATAACGTGTGCGTGTTTTGTGGGAGGTAACAGCTAAAGTGTGATCCAGATGTGTTAAACACAAACTGTTGAGCTGCACTTGTGAAGATCTGTGGTTTCACACTGAAACTCTTGAGTTTTTGGTTAGACATGTAAAAAAACTTTGCCTCAGGCTTTTACTCCAGATCAGTTGTACCATTCTGACTCTCTTAACATTACGCATGCAATACATATTTTTAAATGAAATGAGTTTTAATGAAATTAAATGAATGTGATTAAGTTTACATCACCATTTCTTGATCTGATTTATAGAGGAGTTTAATTAGTTTTGATTAATATTAAATAATAAAATAAATATTAAATATGGTCAGAAGCTAGGGTACTAAAACTTATGAATTATAACAAATCAAACAATGATTTTAGACCAGTAGGCGGTGATATAACCACATCACAGAAGTAGAGTTTATTTTACAGGTTTTAACATCTTTTTTATATGCCCTTTTCATTAAAAAATGGCAGTTTTCTCTCTTTCTCTTAAATAGATTTGCCATTTTCTTAGCACAGCCATTATATTGATCATCAACAGAATTGCCATTTCCAATAAAAATATCTCACTTTCAGTAACATCTCTGTTTATGTAATCACAATGGTCATATATTTATGCTTCATATCTATATTCATGCCTGTAATATTTATAGAACACTACCTGTGAGCTAAAACAAGAAGAAGAGCTTTAATGATCAGCATCTTGAATTCCTCAGAGGATCTAGTGAAGTGAATAAAGATAAGAAACACGTTTCACAAGTCCCTGTAAAACATTTCACCATTTTACAAATTGTGTATTTAGTACACAAATTTCTGGATAGAAAAGTAATTTGAAAAAAAAAAACACTTAAAACTGTAATGTTATTATGTATGTTATATATACAAATATATAGATACTTGTTTCTTTTGTTAGATTCTGTGCTTTGTTTGTTTTTCAGGAACTCAGTCGAGAGTAGAAAAAGCAGCAAAGCCAGTCAGGTGACAAACCTCATAATGAGGAAGTCCGCTTGTTCATATTTTGTATGCATGTATTTTGGGTGTGTGCATGTATGTGATAACAAATTACCTATAATTATGTTAGGAGGTAATATGTCTTGTGTCTGAGCAGGCAGTCTAAAAAGGTGTTAAAGGAAAAGAAATCTGCAGTAGGTATTCCTGGACTTTATCTGCACTTTTTTCAAGAACTATTGAGATTTGCATACTGTGTTCTCAAAATTGTACAATATTTATGTAACCCCATATATGTACTGATGTTTGATTTCGGTGCATCTAAAATATTAATTTGTTTGATAGGATTAAACAAAAATGACTGACAAGTATAATGTCATCCACCAGAAGACAGTTCATAAGTTGCGTGCCGCACTCTTAAGCTAACAAAACCTGCTTAACTGGTAGTTTCCAGATAGCAAAGAGATATTAATGCAAAAGTTGTAATTGTAAATGTCAGTGCCTCTCATTTATCTGTTATTAAAGTTGAATCAATATGGCTTCTGCGCAGTAAACCTGAACTTCCATAACTTTGTTTTCACATTATTTGCACGTGTGCATTTTTAAAACAACACTACCTTGTACTTTGTATGATGGTACAATGTCAGACAATGACCAGAAGGTGGATCTGTAACCAACCAGACCAAATACTCTCAGATCAAAGAGATGATAACATACAACCTCACTTTCTGTATTAGATCCACACTATTTATTCATTTATAGCAACCACTGACTGTATCACAATAACACAGATGTTATTTTGACTGTTATTGTCAAGAAAATTTGAATAATGAAAAATATGAATTAATATAATACTTGTTTGCTTTTGATTGTGGATGGGGGAACAGACAAACAGGTTGGAGGGTCTTTCGTAAGACATTCACAAGCTCCTGCATTCCTGATCTGTTACTTTCCACATTTTCTTTTCACATGTTGCAGTTGTGGTTTTACTGGGATTTCTTGCAAAGCAAATGCAAAGCTATTTTAGTTTTTTTTTTTAAACTGGATGTGAAACTGCACTCATGCATATTCTATTTTTACATATACAAGTGTTTCCCTTAAGGCTGGTATATTGATTTACATCTTTATGCTTCCTTCCTTTTGTAATTCACTGAATTTAAACCTTGATACGTTGATTCTTTCAAATGTTATATCTTCTCTGATGTCTAATATTGTTTGCAGAATTTAGCTTTTTTTTTTTTTTTAGCATGTACCCGAATGCATGTGTAAAAAGCAGAAGTTTATTTTCTTGAACCGTTCATACAGACATGACTTTCAAATCGTTTGAAATGCAATAATTTGCTCCTCTAGCCTCAGAATTGTTTTAAGAGGCAATGAGTATCATCCAACACAATCTCACGACCAATTCATGGCTGAGGTGGAAAATTTGTGCCAATTCGTACAACCTTCGTACGATTTTGTAGGATTTGTCCAAACCCCAGAATTGGGTAGGTCTAGGGGCGGGGGTTAGGTGTACGTCACCCATACAAATTCATACGATTTAGCAATCTTATAAATCTTATAAATACCTAAAAGTGATGTTTTGTATGAAAGAATTTGTATGAATTAGCCACCTCTTAAAAAATGTACGAATTGCCGTGATATTGGGTTGGTATTATCACTGGAGAATTCAGAATTGCAACGAAAAAGCAGTTCAAGCAGCCAACCAAATCTAAATGGCAACAAATTCTGAACTGTTTCTGTGGGTCACTGATAAGATAATAGACACAAATACACCGCCAGCATATTCAATGATATCCAGAGCACAATCCACAATTGAGAAACTGCCACAATAAAGGAAGTTGAAGTAATTTCACAATTATTAGTTCAATTCAAGTTCATGATCCTTGCAGAGGCTTTTTATCCCCCTCCCATATTCCTGCATTACTACATAACACAAATGTCTATTCAAGTGACACAAAATTATTATGCATAAGTAATATGTCTGATGCAAAACAATTTACTACTGCATTTTTCCTGATTTCCAGAACCAGGCGTTAACTTACTATATCCGACTAACTAGCAATGAGGCAGACAGGAGACCAAGTTGTTTAAAATAAGCATTTTCTAAGTTTATTGAGTAATCTTGTCTGGACAGCACACATTTAACAAGTACTATTACTTTGTATTATTGCTGTATTATTAAAGCAAAGCAACAATATCCTGTGGTGTTAAACGCTTCTATTTCTAGAAAACTAATAGAAAAAACATAAATAAATATATGGCAAACGAGTAGATGGACAGATTCTTGAGTCCTTCGTTTGTGACCCTAAATGACAAAACAATCAGTATGGATATATTTATATCAATAGCCAAACTTACATTGTACAGGTCAAAATTGTTGATTTTTCTTTTATGCCAAAGATCATTAGAATATTAAGTAGCTAAAGATCATGTTTCAGGAAGATACAGTATTTTGTAAATCTCCTAATAAAAGTAATTAAAATCTTTCTTTGGACAAATTTAAAAGCAATAATTTGTCAATATTTAAATTGTCACATTCTCATTCTAGATTTGCAAACAGTTGAATCCAAATAACAAGGATAAAACAATTTTATGACAATGATAAAATGGTGTGTAGGTCTAAAATAAAGTGTATTATGTAAACCATGTAAAGATGTCAATTCAAAGCACTTAACATACATTTGTAAGTATTCCTGTAGCTCAAACTCTACAGCAGCAGCACCGTCTCAGACCATCTCTGCCAGTGGTACTGAGTTGGCTTACAAGCATCTGATGCCGTTTTTGACAATCACATGATCTGCCTACAAACTGACTGTTTGATTGGCTTTGATTGGCCATTAGCTTTCGAGAAAGGCATCTGAATGGTTTCTTGAAAGCCACCGCGCAGTTCAGGTCACTTCTTTTACCAGAGCTTTCCAACTTGTACACAGTCTCACACCAGAGATTTTTATAACGTTTTCTTGTCTTAACAGCAGTGATTTTAAACTTCTCGTATGGAGGAATCAGCACCTCTTTTTGTTCAGGATACTTGGAATATTTGATCACATCAGCGCCTTCACAAGTTTTGATTTCAAAACAAGATTTATTTCCAAAATCTTGCGCTACTTTACGCTCAAGAGAAGAGGATGTAAATGATCCAAAACGAATCTTTTTGCCTCTAACATTTTGATCAAATTCAGCTTTGGTACCACGGTATGTAAACTTGCATTTTATTTGTTTTTCAGCCAATATCTTGATCGCATCTGTTAACAAAAACTGAAGTGAATACCATTTAAATAACTGCTTTGTGTAGTTTTGCTTACCGTAACGAACAGCCATATTAAAATTGCGGTATACGTTAGAATTAAGGTTGGTGTAAACATAAATGGCAATTGAATGGTTCCTTGTTAAGTTGTCTTCTGGTTCTGTGGCATTCACTTCTCCTTCTTGCCAAGCATTTTTAAATTCAACTGAGTTATTGATTTCCTTCTGTAGATGTTTTGTCTTCACCAGATGTGCCATTTTAACAGTACAACCGTCATACTGGTCATCAACTGATTTCAGTGCCATATCCAATGGATATATCTTTCTTTTACCAGCTGCTCTGTGATCCTGCATTAACAGGAATCATAATGATCAATCATCAGTATTCATGTCTGTAATATTCACACAAGAACACAATCTTACCTGTCCTAGAGCAGCTAAAATGAGAAGAGCTTCAATGATCAGCAGCATCTTGATTCAGACAAATCCCTCAGATGGTCCAGATCTGCAAGACAAACAATTTTAATTTGTGTTTGACAGTTAAATTAAAAGGTAACACAAAATCTCCTAAGAGGAATGATGAAAATACTGCTTTTTCACTGATGGACCCAAAACATACCTGAGAATACTCTTGACTTTCTGTTTTTCTCGGGGGGTTTTTTTCTTTCTTTTTTTGTTCCCAAGAGTTCAAGAACAACAACGAGAGAAGAGCAGAAAAGTCACAGTCAGATGAAAACAGCAGTCTGACAGATGAGGAAGTTTGCTCTATTTTAACATTGGTAAGATGAATGTTCTGCATCTCCAAAATAGCATTTCCCTCTAATCCTGAGACGTCCCTCTGGGCGGAGCAGGCGGCGGAGAAGCCCACCAGAGCGGAGTAGGCAGAGGAGACATCCTCCTGGGTGGACCAGACGACGGGAGAGCTTCTCCGGTTCTGCCAGACAATGAAAGAGCCCTCTTGGGGCCACCCGACTGACATTGCGCCCTCGATAACCAACCGATCAGTGAATGCGCCCTTTGAGACCGGACTGGGAATAAATAAGCCCTTCGAGACCCACTAAAACCTGATTCGGGGACCTCCATGGGCTGTGAAGCCACCATTGAGGCCTCTGGGGATTCTACGGCCGAAACCGACATCTCCAGAGGTAGTGCAGCCTCTGGTGGACCCG
>JAUMHI010000039.1:777258-788669 GCA_032359435.1 Enteromius unitaeniatus | reverse complement strand
GAAACAGACAGGTAAATGAGATACATGATCACATGACACAAACCAGCAGAAAAAACAATAACATGTGCTGAGAAACGTGTGTGTGTGTGTGTGTGTGTGTCACTACAATCTTGTGTTCACCATGTGAGGATCCACATCAAACACCCACACACACCCAAGTAGTGTTCAACCACTGAAACCAAACAGAAACACCTGGATTTGTTCACTGGCTACTAGAAGTTCAGCAACTGTGTTAAACAACACTAGAGTTAACAGTGCTTTTTCTTCATTAAAAATTAGAAACATTTAATTTATTTGGCTTTTATATATGACGGTGCATATATATATATATATATATATATATATATATAGCTGACATTTTAATGTTGATTTTATTCATAGCGACATATATAAATAAATATATTTAATAATTGGATATTTATTTATGTTTATATTTGATATATTGTAGTTGTTTTGTCCTTTCTTTAAATTAATGATCTTTTTGCCTTTTGACAGGTCGAGGTTGAATCATAAGCACAAATACAGTACGGTATGGTAGTGCATCCAGTTTTATTCTCCTTTTATGAACTTCTAAATTGGCATCATCCTGAGTTCAGCGCCACTCTTTGTAGTCTTTGTGAATTATGGTTTTGAGAGTAAGTTAAATAGAATCCCAGAGCCTGTGTATAATTTCCTGATCAGACTGACCTGAATGAAGCCCCAACTAACAGAGACACACTTGAGTTTGCTTCACGCATCTTCCAGCATTCATTGATCTCTCTGCCATCATCCCAAACAGATGCAGTTTATGTAAGATGCTATTATACTGCTTCAGATCATGACGAGGTCACTAAAGGGCTAAGATCAGATATTAACGTCACATTACTGATATAAAGAGAAATATTACTGGGTGGCTGAAGTCAGACCATAATCAGCTGCTGACACTACTATATCTGACCTAAAGATTATACAATGTTTTATATGTATGTTCTGAAAAATAAAACACTGAAGACTAGAGTAATGATACTGAAAATTCAGCTTTTTTTGTTTACAGCAACAAATTAAAATGTAAATGTATTTAGAGACTTATAGGTGGTATAATACAAATACAGCAGAAACAATGTGAGAAGTTGCATGCTAACACATAACTGTTGTTGTTCCTCTGTGGTTTCCTCAGGTTTCACGCTGATCTGTGGGAAATAAAGTTGAATGCACACATTTACATCAATCTTTTCACAGCCGTTTTGGTAAAAAGTGGAACTTCCAATACACTATATTCAAACTATATAAATAAATATATATATATATATATATATATATATTATTAATTTTACATACACATGATATACAAAATGCACTCCTTTTATCTATTTAACAAATGTCCTTGGTTGCACTGTGTATAATTCAACAGTGCATGTTGTATCCCAAATCAAGTACAGACTTTTATTAGTAGTAGTTGCAGTATTTATTTATTTTTTTACTTTTTGCAAGAATATGGCATTGAAAAGACATGTGGTTGAGTAAATGATTAGAGAATATCACTTTTAATCTGTGGTGAATGCAGTTTTGTGACGTATTTAGCGTTCACAGCTAGAGCAGTGCTGTTGATTTACTATATAATTGATGTCTGTTTATCTCAGAATGCACTGTTAACTTACACACTATCAGATAACAAGAGGTCATCTCACAGTCATCGGCTGAGATAAACCAAAACCTCCACTGGCACTTGACAATAATGCCTCACATATTTAGAAATGTGGCAGGGCTGCTGACGCACAACATGGGGATTTTTTTTGTCAATATCAACATTTTACAGTCCAAACGTGTACAAGGAGATGCTTATCATACACGCTGCAACTGCTCACATAGCTTATTTAACTAATTTTATTATTATCCAGTGAAATTGTAATTAGAAATAGAAAAAATGACTTGCCAATTTAACCTTAAATTAAATTGCACTTTAAGCTGAGGATTAGTATCTTTCAGTACAACTAGTAAAATAATATGCACTGTCATCATGGAAAAAAAGACAGACGAATATTAGTTTGACCTTGAGAGAAAGAATTGTTAATGCTCATAAAGATGGAGAAGTATACACACGTTTATCAAAGCGTTTCAAGCGTCAAGAACTGCAGTGAGAAGCATTATCATGAAGTTTAAAGAGACCAGCACAGTGGAGAACAAGACCGACAGAGGCAGTAAGTGAAAGATTTCGAAAACTTTGGAAAGAAAACTAGTAAAAGAGGATTCTAAAGACCCAATAACAACTGCCAAGACACTAGAATGACTGGTCAAGTCTGGAACTGAAGGCTCAACGAAAACAGTCACTAGAGCCTTGCACAGGAATGAACTGTGAGGTTGCCACTAAGAAAGACTCTACTTCTGAAGAAGAGACACCTCCAAGCTAGAATGAATTTGCCCAGGACTTTTCCTGGAAACGTGTCCTTTGGTCAGATGAGATAAAACTAGAGCTTTTTAGCCATAGAGATGTTGCCTATGTTTGGAGAAAGAAGGGAGAGGCATTTCACCCCAAGAACACTGTTCCCAAAGTGAAACATGGTGGTGGGAGAATAATGCTGTGGGGATGTTTCAGTGCGTTTGGTTCTGGGAATCTCATCAGGGTTGAAGGAATCATGAAAAAGGAAGACTGTAAGAAGATTTTGAAAGACAATCTCAGATAGTTTGTAAGAAAACTTGGTTTGGGTCGACATTCTGTCCTCATGATAACGACCCAAAGCATACCTCACTTCTGGTGAAGAAATACCTCCAATTGAGCAAAGTGAGTACTTGACTGGCCTGCATTAAAAAAAGACTTGAATCCAACAAAAAATCTGTGGTGCACACTAAAGTCCAGAGTTTGTGCCAGAAGACCAACAAATCTGGAGGAGCTTGAGAGATTTGCTAAGGAAGAAAGGGCTGCCATTCCTCAGGAGACATGCTTGGAACTACAGCATACGACTATTATAGGCTGTTATCAGGCAAAATTGATACACTATTGACTATTACCATCAGAGGGCTAATAATTTTGACCAATAGACTTTCTTGGTTATACATTTATTTCTATTTGTATTAAAAACACTGCAGTCTTCCTGAATAAACTATTATGTTTAAAAATGCTGTGTTTCTAAAATCGTCTTTTTGTTAAAAAATCACTTGGGAAATATTTGATAAAAAAAATGAAAGACTTCACAGGGGGGCTAATACTTTTGTCTTCAACTGTATATATATATATATATATATATATATATATATAAATACTGGACCAGCCATGAGGGGCGATTTGGTGCAAATAGTATGTGTAAATATCCCGCGTGACCTCTCGTTAAATTCAGTCATTAAAATGAGAAAAGAATGCTTCAAACGTTTTTTTGGTTGACTTATGTGACAACAGGTAACGTGATCTTGATTTATGGTTTGAAAGAAATCTGCCCTTGACACGTGTAAATATCACATGTTAAATTCTGATCCTGTTATCTTTTCCCATATAGTTCTGGTGCACTACGAAAAAAAAAAAAAGATAAGGCATGACATGAAATTGTGGGAATAATATCAGTTTGCATGTGTATAACGGATTAGACTTGACTGCCTTATGTTCAATAATATGAATATATAACAACATATTCATTTTTACAGCCATTTATTGTCTTTTCTCAGTAAATGATGGCATATGTGGCAGATTTGATTAGTTTCAACTTTCTTTGTTGTTGACTTCTCAAATGCTGAACAGAACAGTATCATTATCATTTTTACAAGTGCTTTCATCTGTGGCACTGGTGGGTCATGCAGCAGGTCTTCAGTCATCTTTCGTTTGAAGATTAAACCGTTTCAGTCCTGTTGATGGCAAACCAGCCCTAATGAAACACAGTGGGTGTAAAACCCAGCGCTGCTTCAAACCCAATTATATCTGTCACTTTCTCATGTCTACATGAGCTAAACACACTGTGGCTCATTGAAAAGGACAATAATCAGGAACTAATCAGACCCTGGTGTCTGCCCCTGATGAAAGACTCTTTTTCTCTGTATGCCGTTGATCCTGATCTGTTTTCTTCTCAATAGGGAATCTTTCTGAGTGCACATATCGCCATGGCAACTTTGTAATGAGACGTTGTCTTGTGTGAATTAAGTCTGCTGGGAGATTGATATTTTATTCAAAACCTGTATGTGTGTGCGCAACGAGACAGAAAGAAATATATATACATATATATATATATATATATATATTGGCGCAGTGGTGGATGCAGGGTTACCGTGGTAACCAACACCTGACACTTGAGACGCACCTGTGCCGTGTGTGTTACCGAGTGTGTGTGTTTAAGAGGGAATGTCAGGAAAACATACTTGAATCACATTCCTACCCAAAATTGGTTAGTTTTACTTTTAAAGTAATCTCTGGCAGTAATCAGAGAATAATTCTGTAAGTAACGTATTATAATATTAATGGAACAGAAATGCAACAGAAAATTTCCCTTTTGTAATAATCTAGAAAACAATTATATAAGTAAATGATTATTATAGTAATGCGATGGAAGAATAGTTAGTAAGTAATAACTACTTATTTAGTTAGTCTCTAATAATCCAACAATTAACTCCACAAGTAAAGAATTATTATAGTAATGGGACGGGGAAATTTTAAAGTGCACTCTTTGGGAATGATCAGGTGAATAATATTAAAAATAAAATATTAATAAACAAATATTATAGTAACAAAATGAGAAAATGTTTAGTTGGTTTGGTTTTAAAATGCTCTATTTGGGAATATTTTAGAAAGATTTAATAAGTAATTCAAAACAATAAGTATGAAAAAGAGTTTAGTAGTAATGTGATGGAAGAATAGTATCTTACTAGTAATCCTGAACAGCTTAATTAGCTGGTTCAGGTGTGTTTGATTAGGGTTGGAGCTCAAAATTGCAGGACAGTGGGTTATATATTCATGAGCTTATGTTGTGAAGTTCATGTCCCATAACTGCTTTTCTGAAAGTTACAGAATGAAATACTTTTATCGCAAACCGGAGCGAGAAACATCCTGTTTTCACACAGAAACATTAATGAAATTGACTGGAAACGCAGCTTGGCATCTCCCGTCTGCGATTGTTGTTGGCTGAGTGGAGCGTGTGGCATTTCACACCTCCCCGTCTCTCCTCTCACATCTCTCTTTTCTCACAGAGCTGGGAAAACTCGCAGCGCTCATGAACTGAGCTCAATTACTGAGAGATATCAGCTTCCTGTCGCTGTCATGCAGGAATTAAATGTTGACGGACAGATCATGCTGATTATCTTAATTATCAATGATTGGGATCGCTGGGAATATTTGAAGTTATGGAAAGATTCATTCCATTCGAGCTTAAACATAGTTGTTCAGGATTTATCTAGTAAAAAAATTGACAAGTAAAGGAATATTTAGGAATATTTTTTAGTTACTTGGTTGGCTGGTTAATAGCACACGGTGAATAATGCTTAATCTGTGCGTGAGTCAGTTTGTTTTAGTTTAGTTTAATTTAGTTAGTTGGTGAATAATCCATGCAGTGAATAATCTGGTAAGTAAAGAGATATCCTTATGGAACAGTTTAGTTAGTTTTAATTAGTGAATAAAGGAATCAGTCAGTGAGTGGATCAGTCAGCCAGTCAGTCAATCAGACAGATAGTTAGGTTTAATTAGTTAGTGAGTAATCCATGCAGTGAATAATCTGGTAAGTAAAGAAAGAAATATCCTTATGGAACAGGAAAAAAGAGCGAAGGAGTCAGTCAGTCAGTTGGTTAGTAAGTTAGTCAGTCAGTTAGTTTTAGTTAGTTAGTTAGCTGGTGAATAATCCATGCAGTGAATAATCTGGTAAGCAAAGGGATATTCTAATGGAGCACAGAAAAAAAGAGTGATTCAGTCTGTCATTCAGTCAATTAGTTTGTTAGTTTTAATTAGTGAATAAAGGAATCAGTCAGTGAGTGGGTCAGTCAGCCAGTCAGTCAATCAGACAGTTAGTTGTGCTAGTGAATAATTCATGCAGTGAATAATCTGGTAAATCAAGAAATATCCTTATGGAACAGGAAAAAAGAGCGAACGAGTCAGTCAGTTAGTCAGTCAGTTAGTTTAAGTAACTCAAAAAGATTCAGTCAGTCAGTCGGTCAGCTTTAGTTAGTTAGTTGGTTGGTGAATAATCCATGCAGTAAATAAACTGATCAGTAAAGGAATATTCTAATGGAGCAGAAAAAAAAGACTGATTCAGTCTGTCATTCAGTCAATCAGTGAATTAGTTTTAATTAGTGAATAAAGGAATAAGAGTCAGGGAGTGAGTGAGTGGGTCAGTCAGTCAGTCAATCAGACAGTTAGTTAGTTAGGTTTAATTAGTTAGTGAATAATCCATGCAGTGAATAATCTGGTAAGTAAAGTAATATTCTAATGAAAGAAGGAAAAAGAAGTGAGTGATTTAGTTAGCTAGTTAGTTAGTTTTAAGTTGAAATTGAGGGATAATCCAGTGACACAATTGATAAGTAATGAAAATTATGGCAATTAAATGAAAAAAAAATGTTTAGTTAGTTGGTTAGTTTTCAAAAGCTGTTTTTTGGGAATCCAGTGAAATAATTAGCTAGGTAATGGATTATTATTATATTATAATAACGATCATGAATAGAATATTGTAGTAATGGAAAAGTCTGTTGACTGTTGTTATAACTATTATTTTTCACAGTAGATGTTAAAATGAGACGTTGAGGGATAGAATCACATCACCAGCAGCTCACCGCAGAACACTGTAAATCTTTCAGCTTTCCTCCAGGGGCTCTGAACCCACAAACCTCTAGCTCTTAAAACATTTGACCCCTGAGCCGCACAGTGGCATGAGATACTTCCAAAGAGCTGAGTAAATCGCCGGTTAACCGCTCACTCCCTCGAGTTCAGCGCTGGGCTCTCCTGTACTGAAAAACAGTCATTGTAAGTAAGAACACTTACTGTGCACTGTTACACTAAACACTGTTTTTCTGTGTTCAGCCCAAAGCAAATCTACAATGATCATGAGCTTTACGACGTCACTGTGTGTCGACATCTTTAGATCTTGTGAGTCCAAAATTAAAGCAATGATTCAAACTAAAATCTGTTTTCAGTGTTTTGAAAAGGCAAAATACGGTATTCGTACTGAATGGGTGGAAGCTTGAATGAGAATTGGGAAGATTTGATCTTAATTAATGAACAACATTTTAGTCCGTTCATCACAAAAAAGCATCAAGTGACTTCAGAAGACTGTTATTATCCTTAAATGAGGTTTTTCAGGCCCTTCTTTTTCTTCAATTATTATTATTATTATAGAAAATTATGTTTTTCTGAAATTATATTAAATATATTATTATAGAGAAATATTCTAGAATAAAAGAAAATATATTATATTATTAAAATAATATAAATAATAAAAAATATTAGTATTATTAGTATTATCGTTGTTTATATTATTATTATTATTATTATCATATTATTATTATTATTATATTTTTCTTCTTCTTTTTTTCAGTCATACAGAACAACATAACAGTGATTTAATACGAGAGCAAGTTCACTTATGGATAAACTAGTCCTTTAACACTTACCCAACTTCAAATGCAAGGAAAAAAACTGGCATAGAAAAACTTTAGGAAAGACAATTTCTGCCTAAAAATAAAGGTAATTGCAAAAAACTAACTTTTATATACCTTTGTGCAATAAAACAAGGACAAAAAAGTCACATTGTAGGAAACAAAGTATTATTTAATAAATAATATTTAATAAATACTATTTAATAAAAAATGCATTACAAGAAATTACTGTTTACTTATTTAATTATTTATTATCATAAATAATTATTTTTATTTTTTTGTCATTATAATTATTTTTTTATTAAATAAATAGGCTAAATAACTGTCTGACTCTGACATGAGTAAATAAAATCATAAATATTTTAGGTTAATAAATAAATGTCTTTGGGTATATCAATATGCACAGGGATAGCAATGTGTTATTTTAATAAAACAATGCAATACACAGTTTCACAGCCAGTAGGAATGTGTGGCTATTACATGTTCTCAGTCAACAGGCAGCATGGAATCTACTTCTCTATCCTCAGATGAGAGATGATCCATGTAAAATGAATGGATAACAAATGAATTTGCACTTACTTCTGGCTGCAGCCGGCAGACTAAATCAATCACAGCACTGAAGAACTGTGTGTGTGTGTGTGTGGTTATCCAGCTAAAACTGTGGTATTTTTCACCAGAAGCAGCATGCTAATTCAGTCTTAGCTGTCTAAGTTTAGTAATGTGAACACAAGTAAAGAGTGAGAGACTTTTAATCCAATTAGTAACTCTATTCTTACCATGGCAAAAGCTCCTTCACATGATTATACAGTAAAAATGTATACTGACTCTGACAGTACATAGAAAATATCAATACAGCATGATACAAAGCAGGGTATTTGTCAAGTGAAGAGAGAAATCCTGAGTACATTACTGAGTGTAAGGTGTGTGTGTGTGCGTGTAGCAGTCAGATGTTCTTGGTAATCAGGATTATCTGCATCTTCTCTGCTCTCTGATCTCAGTTCCCACTGCTGAACAAGCCAAATACATCCTAAAATAACCCACTTTCCAATTCTTGCCCTGAAAAAAAAAAAAAAGAAACAGAACATAATCAAATCCACTGCTCAGCGTTTCCCTCTGACTTTCAGTTTGGTAATGATACCCACTGCCCAAAAAAAAATAAAGGGAACCCTTAAACAACAATGTAGCAGCTCCAAAACTGTAGAACGGTGCTCACCAGAGGTAGCCTGACTGCCATTAGGTACAGAGATGAGATCCTCACACCTCTTGTGAGAACATATGTTGGTGCGGTTGGCCTTGGGTTCCTACTAATGCAGGACAACGCTAGACCTCATGTGGCTGGAGCAGTTTCTGCCAGACGAAGGCATTGATGCTACGGACTGTCCGCCCATTCCCCAGACCTGAATCCTATTGAGCACATCTATTGACCTACTGACCACCTTGCTCCACTTTGATTTTCATTGATCACTTTTGTGTGATCTTGTTGTCAGCTCATTCAACTATGTATTTAATTAGATTATTTTATTCATTCAGAATAGTAGCATTTATATGTATAAAATGCTATAATAAAATTGAAAAATGTTTATTAACCATAATTCTAATAATGCAATAAGAATTAGTTAGGAATGTATAGTGATAATAATAATAATAATTTTTATTATAGAAAATTATATTTTTCTGTTATTATATTAAATATACTATTATACTATATAATATAATATAATATAAATATTATAAAGTAAAAAAAGATTATTAATAAAAATGGTTGTTTATATGATTATTATCAAAAATATTATAGACACATTTAAATATTATTTAAAATAATATAAAAGTCGGTATAGTCCCAGGGAAGCCTTTCATTGCTCAAAAGTTCTCAGTTTGAGACGTCACTGAGATCTCAGTGGATATATCCGGACAAGATTTTTCTCTTGTATGTGAACAGTCTGTTGAACATGAGCTTGATGATGAACATCAGTGGAGTCTATTCTGTCTTTTATCTCAGCGTGAGTCTGCTGGAACGCAGCGGAGAGGCTTTCAGTGACTGCAGAAGTGCTGGATTTTGTTACGTAACAGCAGCTCTGGGTCTGACTGCATGTGTTTCCACAGCCAGACTTCTGCTGTGACGCTTCCCAGAACACTGAGACTGAGTCTGAACAATCACGTTTCGTGACAGGTGTGTGTGTGTGTGTGTGTGCCTGTTGTTGTTGTCATGTGTTCTCTTTGTGGGCTCTGTTTGTCTCACAGGAAGTGACCGCCCTGCCACTGTCATCCCCTGAGAGATGTGAAGAGACAAACAGAAACGCTATTAACTTCACATAAAAATACAATGAGGACCGACATCTGCATATAAACATGCAAATAAAATTAACCCAGCTGAGATCAGAAGTTATGAAAATGTTATTCTTTGTACATTTTTCAATCATTCATATTAAGTTGTACTATATGGTCTCAGTTATTTGGTCTTCAAAATGTTATCATTTGGTTTTTAAATTTAAATGTTTTTTTTTGTTTCTGTGTTATGTGTTTGTGGTTTGATTAATGTACAGTTTACTGGTCAGTCAGGAATAAATAAAATAAAATAAAATTGACAGAAAAAAATGGCAGCTGTGGTTGCCGGATTTTTACCGTAAAAAATACGGTAACAAAATTTGAGGTTAAATTTCATTATATTATGTTCATATACCAGCATATTAAAGTACTGAAATCTGTATTGTACTTTTGAAATACACCGATAAGCAGCAAATGCAGGTGATGACGAGAAAGTGTCATGATCAACCACAAACAGTTTTTAAATATTAATACATATATAGAAAATGCTCAGAGTCATTCATACAAACACTGAACACCATCATGGTGAGACTTATTAAACTGAAATATACAATAGACATTAATTTAACAACATTACATGTAACACACAACCCTAAGACGGATAACTGATAAGAAAAAAACTAAGAAGAAACAGTTACGTCAAAGAAAAAACATCAAATTCAAATTGAATTTGAAAAATGCAAGGCAGGGAATGTCAGTTTACGGTTTTTCCCTGTAAATTTTTAACCATTTTTTAACCATTAACCATTTAACAGTTTTTTTACCGTTGAATTTTCAGTTTTTACGATCACAGTAAATTTTTACAGTGTAGCTGAAAAAAGGATTTGTAATTTATTTATTTATATTAATTGAACATTGTACTTCAGTTAAGGTTTAGTTTACTTCAACAAACATAAACAATTTTAACTGTAGTTAACCCTTGATCCCAAACTTTTGAACAGCAGGCAGCAGTTCTTCACTCAGCATGGCCTAGATCTGTGTTTATGACTGTTTATGTGCAATTGCACAATTCAATCAAGCATTTGCATTTGTCAAAGACATGCTTCACGCGGATAAAGTACCAGGCAGAAATAGCCAGTTCAAAAATCAGATGATGCACACAAACACAAAGCGTTCATTTGTTTACAGGCGAGTCTCGGTTGCTTACAACACACACAGACATGCACTCAAATAACATCAAATCACCATGATTTTACAGTTTTTCTCAATTGCTTTGATTTTTTAATTCAAATTTAAAGTCAATCAACTATTGTGGGAGTGGCCTCTGTCTGTGTGACGCCACACCGATATGCATTTGAGAATGGCAGTAATGGCACATTACCTATTTTTGTGTAAGGAGAAATATGAAATGTACAGTAACTGGACAAGCAAGCTTTCACTATACATGTAATGCACTTGTACAAAAATAAATGCATTGTATAAAAACTAGGGCTGTCAGCGTTAATGCATTAATCGCGATTAGTTAAAAACAATCCATAACGCTTTTTTTTTTTTTTTAATCGCATTTCAGGTAAGCCATTTTGTCCCTTTGACTAGCCCGTAGTCAGCCCCTT
>JAUMHI010000039.1:766789-777158 GCA_032359435.1 Enteromius unitaeniatus | reverse complement strand
AATTAACAGTCGTGTGTACAAGTGTGAAGTAATGCCCTCTGGGAGTGTTTACAACACAGACAAGGTTTGAGAAAAAATATATATATATTTTCCTTCAAAATATAACATTCTGTGACGTTCTGCAAAACAATAGCCTATGCTTCAAAACACTTTTTTCTTACTGGTACATTGAAGGTAAGCTTCACTTTAAACATTACTGCATATCAAAAATATGTGCTGTATAAAATTAAGTAGACTGTATAAAATAAATGAATGCAAAATGCTTTCTTGATGTTCGCTGCTACCCAATCTCATGAATGTGCATATAAATAGTACGCAGAATAACAACGGATACTGGTGGGACAGATACGCAAACATGGACTTTGGCGTGTTTATGCTACGCAATTAGATTTGTGGAGTGGATGCGTGTCATATGTACGCGAAAACTGTGTATCATATGCACTCGAGATTTGCATATTATAGGCGAATCAATTACAACGACATAAACAAACGTTACGGCGCGTGCATGCTTTTCTGGCCCTAATTTAACTTCCAGTAGACATCCCACTAGGGTAGTTTTTGAATAAGATTTTTTTTTTTTTAATTAAAAAATGCAAATTCATTCTCTGCCAGCAGGAGGCGCTTTAAGTGCAAGAAATTGAGGTTTTCCCGGTAACGGCTGTAGACAAAGCAGTTCTGGGCTTACAAACGAACTAACCAGACAGATAAACAAACACAGACCAGAAGTTAACGTAAGTTAAGGCGCATGTGCTCAATTAAACCATCTATATGCACTGCACATTTTTTTCATATAAATATCATTTGGTGTACTATTTACACACATTTCCATGAGACTGGGCAAGAGCTGCGCTTTCAGTTAAAACACAGATAGCTTGCTTCTTTAATGTTTTGGCAAGTATAGCCTAAATCAGTCAGCTATTGTCTTTATCTTATAGCCTATTTGATTTTAACAGCACGATTATAAATCAGGGTTTTTGTGCAGATTAACATCTTGGAGTGTAGAGCTGGTTATGTAGTAATGGATTACAGTCGCTATTTTATGCCTGACAACAGAAACGGTAATATATATATATGAAAAAAGCTTTATTGTGAATTTAGCTGCATCAGAATACAGTATGTGGACACGGAGGCAAATAAATGTAATGATAAATGTAATTTGTATGAAAATGTATTTTTCATGTTCAGAAGACGTGAGCTGCCCAGTCATGCAAAAATGTAGACATGCACATATAAATATAATCATAAGTAATGAAATCATTTACTTCTGACTCTTTGGTTTAAAGGTTGTATTTTAACACTAAATCAATTGCTATTTCGTGGGCTACAACTTGAAAGAATAAAAATGTCTGCTATAAATGTAAATGTAAAGAATCCCATGTAACATGTACATGAAAAATGTAGAAACACTGGACACAGCTATGGACTACCAATTTGCAGCAGCAATCATCACAACAAATATACAGGGCCCCATTCCTATATTTGCCTGGGGCCCCCAGTTCAATAAATCCACCTCTGTCCGTGGGTGCAACGTTCATTTCTGGATGAGCTATTCCTGTCAGTTCCTTGGTAATTCCCATGAAAACTGATCAGACTATGAAAATGAACTACAACTACCTGTCAGTCCAACAGTTAACAATACTCTTCTATGAAATTCGGCGGATAGTGTGTCATTATTTGCGTGTTATAGTACTAACCACAAACTAATTCATCTGAAAAGGCCTCAGTAAATGGCGTGAGCACAAACTGCCTAGCTTGAGTCGGAAGTAGAAATGTATTACTCTGCTTGTTTTCATTGTAGGAATGACTTTAACCGTAAACCAAGGGGAGAGGATGAAGTGGTTTTCATTGAAGGAAAAAGACAGCTTCAATAAAGGAAATGCTTTAACTGGGAACCCCAAACAAGGCGAGGAGGCGTTTCTCAAAACAACTCGATTAACCTGCTGCCCTGACGGGAAATCTGAATGTCCCGAACAAAGACATCACTGTCTGGTTTTATGCATAACTGCGTGTTTTAAATGCGAACACGAAAGGGAAACTTATTAAAAATGCAGTATTTCGGAAACAATGCGGTAACAAAAGGCAAAACATCTCTTCATGCATTAAAACAGAACGCTGAAGACTTTACAGGAAAGAAACTCTATCTGTCAGCGTGAACTACCTATAAAATCTCCATTTCTCTTCCTCAACTCATAATAACGCAATCTCATGTTTCTTTTGTCTGAAGTGAAATATGATCACAGAATAAACACGCATCTTTCTTTTGTCTGCTTTCCTACTAATAGACATAATAGAAATCCAAATGTTTAGGATGATTATATGTCAATTTATTATATTAAAACTATAATTCGAAATAAATCTGACGTTTTCTTGAGCATGTTTTAGAGGGGAAAATAATATTTTATGTACAGTAAAGTACAGTAAAAATATGAAATATTGTGAATATACTGTAAAATGTCATTTATATCTGTGATCAAAGTTGAATTTTCTGCATCATTACTCCAGTCTTCAGTGTCACATGATTCTTTTAAAAATCATTTTCATTTGCTGATTTGCTGCTGAAGAAACCATTATTATAAAAGTTGGGAAAAGTAGAATTGCTTCCAATTTTCTGCTTCTGTCCCTTCCAATCAAATAAATGCATCCTTGCTCAAATGAATAAATAAATAAAGCATATCAATTTCTTTCTAAAAGTCAAAAAAGGTTTGTGTAGTATTCCTAAAGCATACATATATTTCTATACAAGCATCCATTGCTGCAGTTATGGTTTGCTACATTCAAGTATTATCTGTGGTGTGTGCTGCACAGAGCCCACAGCTTGAATGAATCCACATAACTCCCACTTGAAAATTAGCTATTTTTACCATTTTTGCCCTCTGTGATTCACGCAGGCCTTCAGGATGACTGCAGTAGCTGCTGCAGGATGTGACGGGGTGACAGCGGGCCGCTGAGGGTCGTGTACCTGTGGGTGGAGTGAGTGGGCCCAACACAACACGCCGTCCTAACAAGCATCCTTTAATTCGGTACAGACTCCCGTCGCTATATTTAGACGCTGCTACTGATACAACCCCAGCCTTCAAACACAGGCAACTGTATTCCACTGGACTCCTATCAGACTGTCGCATCCCTTGAATTGGGAGGAAACACAGGTGACACGTCACTGAAACTGCACTCTCAGCAGAGATTGTGTTTCCTCCATGACTTGTTTTATCTCTCAGGACAGATGAAACCCTCCATCACTCCACCAGCATCTTCAATAAATCTATATGAGTGTGAATAGAATAGAATAGACCTCACATGGGACAATATGACATGGAGAGATAGAGAGTCGTGCACAAAGTGAGATTCACAGCTGCTGTGAAATGATGGTGATGATGATGATGATGATGATGATGCAGTTGTCATGGCGTCTATTCCTCTCCACTGTCACTGCTCATTGTTTCTCTCATTGTGTGTGTGTGTGTGTCCTACTTTTGTGCACGCGTCATCACAACAGTGCTTTGCTGTGGCAACCGCCGTTACTAAGGTCGCTTAGCAGGCGCTGTTGCAAATGTTTTGCTTTTTTGTTGTTGTTTGTTTTACTTGCATGACAGTAGCTAGATATCTAACTCATTTCAAAGCGTTCACACTCTATATCTAGGAAATCAATAGGCGATGGAAGCTGATTTCCACAAGAGCCCTGATGATGTGGTCATCGGTGTTTCTGTGCAGACGTGAAGTCAGAGTTGGAGCTGTTTTCACAGACTGGGATCGAGAACACATGACATTCAATGTGCCGTGGCCTGTACTGATCTCACCGGAATTACCGACCGGCTGCTGCCATTGGACAAATGTAGGTCAGTTCCAGCCGAGGGCTGAACGCTGCCCAGCTGTTCCTAAAATCACCAGCTTGGCTGTGATTGGATGTTCCCTTCCGCGCACGCCACTGTGCACCAATCGCTTGTTCTGGTTACTAACGCTGCCTGTTACTGTGTAGTCAGGGAGCATTGGCCATTCCAAGAAGATGGTTTTGTGTTTAGAGTCGACCGAATGCTGGAAGCCATTCTTTTCTAATTTAACTTTTGTTCTAAACGTATCTATATTGTTCACCAAAGCATCTTGTCGCTGACCTTCCAAAACAAGGCTATTTGGGCAACATTAAGGCAGCTTTGCCTGAGCTCCAGATTGCTAGGTTTTGTTATTAATGAATAAAGCTAGGCAAAGTGCAATATCAATATTCATAACATAATAATAATAATAATAAAGTTGCCTTTACAAACTGGAATATGTTTCTGAAATAAAACTGAAAACTGGAAATAAATAAAAACTAAAATTATTATTACTATTGCTGTTGACGTTACTTATTGCACCTAAATAGTAATACTTAACAATAATAATAATAAAGTGCATAACATATACAAACTACTATATGCAAATCTAAAGTACGATATTATAAGAATAATGCTCTAATAACAACGATTAGTGTTTCAATATTTAATATCAGTTTAATCCCTTCTTTTTTGAGGTACCAATAATGCATCAAGAATAAATTCTATTCTAGCATTCTGTTATTTTCATGTGTAGCTTAATTGCTCTTACTTTGTATTGATATCAAACACGGCCCATGCTAGAGACATTGCAGTGGTTACTGTAACAATCTTGAAACGCAGAAAGAATGAAATCGAGTACGTGCAACAATGTATCGAGTCACGATGGAAGACCACGCCCACACGCTCTCATTGGCCGGGGCTCTATTCAACAGCTCGGCCTGTCCATTGACGTCACGGACGTCAGTCTTCGCACATGGAATTGGGAATCAGTTGCGCCTCTGCGCTCCAGTCAGCCGAGCTCACGGACGGGCTGAGGACTGTATCCCGACACCCCGCTGCAGAGCTTTTATTTTTATAAGTTGGCTTTTTTAAGTTTGGTTTCTTCAGGAAGACTGATCTCTCCTTTACGCGTTGGAGAAGATGTCTCGACCTCTTTCCATAAACCCAACTTTCCTACCTCCGACCCACGGCGTCCTGAAATCCCTGCTGGAGAACCCAATGAAGCTGCCCTTCCACCACGATGAAGGTAAAGGTGGGTAGATGCTGCTTTGAAAGTTTAAATGGTCTTCTGCATCAGCTTTGCTTTGCTTTCGGTATAACCTGCGCGTAAACGCGCGGCACGTCACGGTGTTTTTTCAGTACCTGCTCATGCATGCATGCTGTCATGTATTATTGATTTGAATTCTGATGTGATTTAAGGTGGGAAATTATTTTTATCATCACATTTATGCCTTGCATGGCTGTGCATTGCGTTCATTTTACGCGCAAACATAAATCCATTGCGCATTGGATTTAGCACGAATGCGTGATGTTATCTGCTTGAAATGCATTGATTTTCATGTTTATTAAGCATTTGCTCACGAAGAGGAAGAATAACCAGTCTGCTCTAGCGATACCGACTTTATTTGGATAAATGAAGTTCGCACGCAATGGAGATGATTTGTACTTATAGTCCCCTATAGAGGGCGCCACTGAGAGCTTCTGATTGTTTTTGTGCTGCCTCGACTTTTATATAGACGTTTATAGTATAAACAAAAGGCTGTTTTATCTTTGGATGCACATAAGCTGGTCGTGCATTGGCAAAATATAACATATGCATGCGTTTTTGGGTTTTTTTCAGTGTGCACAATAAATACGCACCCGGTTTCTTCACTCACACGTCAGTCTGTCTGAAACTGTGCTTTCATTCTTTGGAGAAGTGTAGAGAAATAGCTCCTCTTATCCAGGACTGAGCACCAAAAGCACCATAAAAGTAACATCTGGCAAAAAGACGGCGCTGTTGTATGACTTCTGAAGACCTTGAGTGCAATAATGTGTTATGGGCCACTTTTAAGATGCGTTGGAAAAAAGCTCTATGTGCATGAATTAAATGTTGATGCTTCTGTGGTACTTGAGCTGCAACTTTTGATATATATGAAAAATAAGTGCCTGAATATAGCCCAACAATTTTTATTTTTTTTTTTTGTGAAAAAGTTTTAGCACTGTGAAATTTACATTTTCAACCTAAATTATCGGTACTGCATGCCTTTTACTTAACATTTTGTCATAAAAATTTGCATGAATTGTCAGTTTTAGACAAATGTCTGATAAATAACAGAAAATATTATTTTACTTAAAAAACATATTAAGCTTTTTCAGAGTTAAACTGAGAAAATTAAGACAATTCAACCCCAGAAATTCCCATTGCACTGTAAAATGACTTTAATAAAGTAATTCTTTTTTTTAAATGAGCATACAATTAAATACAGTTTTTGGAACAACACAAATATGCAATATATATACATTTCATAAGGGTGTATATATGCATATTTTATCCCCAAAGTGTCAATACTTTATTGCAGGAATTATTAAATCAGCATAAATGCAGGATGGGACAACAAAAATACTATTTGCGTGAAGAAAATAAGAAATAGTTATAACATGATGTAAATTAAGCACATTTCCAAAGAAAAATGACATGAGTGCAGTGATGTTCTAATTAAAACGGGCCTGCAACGCAACACAGATATGCATAAACAATGACAAAATTGCAATTTATTTGCCTGATCAGTGACAATAACGTCTCTATCGTGTTCCTCCAGGGTTTGGGAAAGAGAAAGAGAAGGAGAAGAAGTTGGAAGAAGATGGAAATGCTCTCAACACTCCTCAGTCCGCCTTCTTGGGCCCCACGCTGTGGGACAAGACCCTGCCGTACGATGGCGACAACTTCCAGTTGGAGTATATGGATTTAGAGGAGTTTCTGTTGGAGAACAATATTCCGGCCACCCCTGGGAGCGAGCAGAGCCAGCCTTCCCAGCAGCCCCTGCAGCAGCAGCAACAGCAGCCGCAGCAGCCGCCCTCGGCCCCGCCCACGCCTTCGGTGGTGGACCTCAGTAACCGGACGGCCCCGTCCGTTCACTCCGGCATCGTGGGCCAGAGCTGCCTCCAGAGTCCCAGCAGAGCAGGTACTGACCCGAGCCTCGAAACAACACACAGCATCTCATCTGTTTCAGTTGACCTAAAACATAGCCCATTTTCCATAAGAGATCCACAGTGGGTTCCAAAAAGAACCTTATTTAGAATCACCAGAACCTTCTGTGGAATGAAAAGGTTCCATGGAAGTTAAAGGTTCTTTATGGAACCATCGGTACGGTTATTTTTGAAGAGTGCATGCTGAGTTCGTCACCTTCTGCATGTCACTTCGGTTAATCATCAGTGCTGTCTGACCCAACGTCAGAACCCAAAAAGGCATCTGTGGGGAAGCGGACTTCGCTCAGCCCCGGCTGCGGTGTGTTTGGTTGAAGTCCATGTGGTCAGGTGTTTGAGGATCGTGTTGCACTCACAGCTGTGTTAGGAAGCTTTATCTCTGCCGCCTTTCAGATCAATTCAGGGCTGTTTTTCACTAGAGACTACAGAAGAAAACAGGAAGACTGTGCATCTGATTCCATTTGACACTCCAGATTCCGCAAGCAAAACCATCGATGATTTGCACATGGTAAAGTTCGTACCGCTGCATTACACAGGGCTCAAATATTTGCAGCATCGAAGAACATAATTAAATATTTGTCAATATTATGTATGTATTACATATACAAATGATTTTTATTTTTAGAATGCAAAGTGATAAATATTACAAATAATATATTTATAAATTAAAATACTATTATTAAAAATTACATATATTTTATTGATGTTTAAAGATATGCACGTTTAATTTATTTATCATTTTACAATGGTGCATACAACTACAACATATTACAATATTAAATGTGCTTATAATATATATTATGAAGTACTGTTCAAATCCATTCTGTTTAAATGGCAGAAATGTATTTCTTATATTGGGTCTGTATTATGAAAATTATTATTAGCAGTATTTTAAATCATGAAAAACAAATTGTGATGTTGTTAGCACAAACCAGCCATTAATCCTGTCATGTGAAATTAGACACATTTCCATCAACATGCATAAATGTAGTAAATGCATTAAATCATGTATGTTTTGTAAATGTAAACCCTATAGAGACGTGAGCGTGACATTGCAAACTACAGCTCATAGTTTATGGATGTTAGTAATGCAGGTATTTAGCAATAACAAACAAACACACCCAAAACACTCCTGCATATGAATTATTTGTGTAAATATCACACAAAAAAACAGTCCTTTTAATCCACCGGAATCAAAATGAGGCAAATTATTAGTATTTTGCTTGAGGAAAATGAAGAATATATTCATTATGACCATTATAATTATTGTATTGCAGCGTTAATAAATGAATTATAATAAAAACATAAAAACAATAAACGTGCAAGCAAGCATCAATTAAAAGCACCGTAAATGCTACCAAATAATATGCAATTAAAATATGTTATTAATTATGTTATATTTGCTCTCAAATGTATAGAATTAATTATCACTTGTAATTATTATTGTCATTTGTGATAATATAATATAACATAGTCGTGATATATAAGTTTCGGCAGTTGATTCATTTATTCATGTAGGAAAATATATAGTTGCATTCTTAAAATTCTCTAAATATGACATGTTAAAATATATTTTACAATTAAAAACTAGCCTATAAAAGTTTTCATATTTAAAATATTAGTTGCTTTATTTAAATGTAATATTTATTGGCGTATAAATGTTGATTTGGGGAAATACTGAGCCAGGCACGCTTTGACGGTTTTGGACACGGTGCATCTAAACATTTGGGAATATTTATCTGCCAGGATTTACAACAATCCGCACACATTACAGCCACTTGAGGGGAATAAAGGCGTGATCTACTTTTATTAGACGGGTCTCTGTAATGCTCGGTTTATAGGCTTGAAATATTCATTGAAATTGCTCACCTCGCACGCGTCAGATTCACTTCACTGTGAGTGTTTACATTTCTGCATGCGCTTTTACATGTGCGTGTGTGTGTGTGTTTTCTGTCTAGACGGCCAGTTCAGGCTCTGTTCTGCACATTTCAGCTCACGTGAAACCAGCGCTTTCCCAAACCAGCATGCGCTGCCATGTGATCAACACATGCGTCCGCGTGTGATGCGCTGCTCGGAGAGAGACAGGCCCCTCCCATTCCCCCTCCAGTGTTCTGATTCGGCCCGCCCCTTGCTCAGACACACCCCGCTGGCCCCTCCCACCTGTGTGTGTGTGTGTGTGTTTGTATCTGTCTGTTTTTCTCGCAGCAGAAGTACAGTATGTTCTCAATGAGACTCACATTGCCTGCGTCGTGCCGATTCACGTGCAGCCCCTGACGCGACGCTCCAGCGGAAAACGCGAGACACTGACGCAGATGAAAGTGTTTTCACAACATAGCAGAGTCACCTTGCTGCTGTTTTGCAGGGTTGAGGTTTTGCAAAATTCAGTTTAATTTTAAAAACGAGTCAGCCCCTTTGCTTCTTAAGTTCTTAGGTTGCATCTGAATTAAACTGACAAGATAAGAATAATTGTCTAATTATTCTTTAGCATGTAGTATACATTTGGCAAATGAAGAGCCGTGCAACCCTTTTTTTATTATTATTTTAGAGATCTTAAGAATGTTTTGTTGAATATTACTATTAATGTAATACTATTAATGCTATTATATATATATATATATATATATATATATATATATATACAGTGGGTGCAGAAAGTATTTAGATCCCTTTAAACTTTTCACTCTTTGTTATATTGCAGCCAAGTTATTTTTTTTCCTCATTAATGTACACACATCACCGCATGCAGAATTGTTCACATTTTTGCAGATTTATTAAAAAAGAAAAACTGAAATATCACGTGGTCCTAAGTATTCAGACCCTTTGATCAGTGTTTAGTAGAAGCACACTTTTGATCGAATACAGCCATGAGTCTTTTTGGGAAAGATGCAAGAGGTTTTTCAGACCTGGATTTGGGGATCCTCTGCCATTCCTCCTTCCAGGTCCTCTCCAGTTCTGTCAGGGTTGGATGGTAAATGTTGGTGGACAGCCATTTTTAAATCTCTCCAGAGATGCTCAATTGGGTTTAAATTCCAAACTCCATGCAGGCTTTCATGTGTCTTGCACTGAAGAGAGGCTTCCGTCGGGCCACTCTGCCATAAAGCCCCGGCTGGTGGAGGGTTGCAGTGATAGTTGACTGTCTACAACTTTCTCCCATCTCCCGACTGCATCTCTGGAGCTCATCCACAGTGATCTTTGGGTTCTTCTTTTCCTCTCTCACCAAGGCTCTTCTCCCCCTCGAACCGCCAGCTCT
The DNA here is from genome assembly GCA_032359435.1 of Enteromius unitaeniatus. NCBI lineage: Eukaryota > Metazoa > Chordata > Actinopteri > Cypriniformes > Cyprinidae > Enteromius > Enteromius unitaeniatus. Next base: position 766,916 of record JAUMHI010000039.1, on the reverse strand, counting down.
AGGAAGGGTTCTGGTCATCCTAAATATCTTCCATTTAAGGATTATGGAGGCACTGTGCTCTTAGGAACCTTAAGTGCAGCAGAAATGTTTTTGTAACCTTGGCCAGATCTGTGTCTTGCCACAATTC
>JAUMHI010000039.1:746580-765826 GCA_032359435.1 Enteromius unitaeniatus | reverse complement strand
CCATGTGATATTTCAGTTTTTCTTTTTTAATAAATCTGCAAAAATGTCAACAATTCTGTGTTTTTCTGTCAATATGTTGTGCTTTGTGTACATTAATGAGGAAAAATACGTCTGAATACTTTCCGTACCCACTATATGTATATATTCAAATATTTAAAAACATACTTTAAATACAGTTATATGTGCAGTTATATATGTATTTATTAAAATATTATGACATTAATAGTTTAATAAATTATTTAATAAATAATAATACATTAATTTTAAGAAATTATTAATTTAAGAAATAAAACTTTGTTTTTATGAACACGTTTGTGAATTAAAAAACAATTGACTTCAGAATGGCTGTGCTTTCTGTCTGTGGCTCTTCAGCTTGCTTGGTCTCTGTGTCTCTACGAGTCTGTTTCTGTGTCTCTGTCTCTGTGAGCGGCAGTCAGCTGTAGACTTTGCTCTCTCTGTGCGTGAGAGATCGGAGAGAGGACTGGTGTTTGTACTGATAGCAGTAGACAGCAGAGCGAAACAAGGACAGGTGGAGATTATTCATGAGCTCTGTAGTAATGTATCTTTTAAAAAACAACTGGATATAAAAAATTGCATATACAAAAGTAAGCGGGCATATATGTGTCACTGTCCACTGTGTGTTTGAGTCAAAGGATCAGATATTTTGAACCAGTTCTTTGCAAAAAACTGTCCAAACAAACAGACCGACTAAAATAAACCAGGCTTCCCAATGCTGGCGGCTTCAGAGGGATTTTGTGTTTTCAGGAAAGATCAGAATTCCTGATCGGATGAAGTCCTGCTCTGTGGAACAGTCCAGAAACACAGAGCCAATGGAAAGCTGCTCCTCGAGCTAAATCCTATAAACACCTCTTATCTGCTGTCTGCTGCTCTTTAAAACGCTCCATAACAGTTTTGTACCACCCATTTAAATGAAACTGAATACAAAAAATGTTTTGCTTGTCAAATGTGGTGACATTCAGAGTCTAAGTCTCTAAAAGCTGCTCATTTTATGGCAGATATATATTGGTTGATGTCCACCTCTCATGGTTTATTTGACCTCTAATCAGTGCCCTTATCGCTGGTTAAAATAGAGCTTGTTAGGGCGTCTTTTTCCTGCAGCCGTCCACTTCCCTGAGCACAGTCGCCTCCCTTCCCTCCGCGAGAGTGTATGTCTGTGTTTGAGGAAGTGAAGTCCGGGGGTTCATGGGATGGTCACAATCACACCCAGCTGAGCGCTCTGCCGGCCAGCACTGGTCCTTGCACATGCCTTGACTGCTTCAGCTCAGATTCCTGCCCCCGCTCCGGACAAAGGCCTGTGATTGGCCAGCAGACCTCCACCCCACAGGCCCAGCCCTGATAGAAACTCATTATGTGGAAATCAGAGCTCACTTCACAGCCTTTTTCTACTAACCGTTAATCTTACGAGTGACTGTTTAGTTTCTGCAGCTTGCAGGTGCAATACTGAATCTCATATTTCTCTGTATACAGTATATTCTCTTTGTTCTGTTTGCTATAGATAGATGATACTAAATGATTGTAAATGATGACTAATTATTATATTCATAACATAAATATAGTAATATAGTATTATATATAGTACATAATAAATATATGTTTTATTATAATAGGAGATTTTATTAGTTTATTATACTATTTTAAATAATAGGTATAATATATATATGTATATACAAATGAAAAATATATTATACATTTTTAGATTATGTATTGTCTTGAATATTTCTTATCCCAATTGTCGAACCTAAACAGTCACTCATAATTATATTATGTGATAACATATAAATATTATTATTAATAAGATTTATAATAAATATAGATATTAATAAGACAATCAATTTTTGTTGTTGTTATTATTGGATCATTGTATCATATTATTATTAATATTTGTCTCATGAGCATAAGCATGAACATGCACATTACGGCCATTATATCTCACTCAGAAAAAAAGTCCAGAGTCATGTTGGCTGTTTGACCGTCATAAAGCGGGTCTTGATCAGGTCAGTTTAGATAAAGTTGTTTATGATTTACTGTACTTGTTTGTAATCGGCCAGGGAAACACACACACACACACACGTACAGAGAGAGAGAAAGCTTCATCAGGCTTAAGCAGCGATCTAGGTCATGACAAAACCTCCCATCGCTTTCAGCTGTGACCTCTGACCCCTGCTGTGTGTTTCTGTACAGCCCATGAAGCACAAGCAGCTTTTGAGTTTAATTGTGTGTCCAGGTTGTGATACAGAGTACATAATGTTGTGTGTGTGATTGCGTGTGTGCACGTTTGCCAGCTCCTGGCTCTCCGCTGCTGTTTAATGACCCTTAAATCAGTCAAGAGTTTAATTTGATCTTCTAATCCTTCACTGACAAACACACACACAATCAATGAATGTTAAAATCATTCACACAGTCGCATGTATCAGTGTGCAATATATAATAATAATTATTAAATATGTGTACTTTTTATAATAACGTTCTCTGCTGTAATAAGCTTTTTCTAATAATAATATTATAATGTTTGTTTTTACCTGAGCAAGATTCCTTGAATAATACTAAACATCTTCTGATTGGATTTCTCTCTCTCAGTGGTCTCCTCGCGTGACACGCCCAGTCCCATAGATCCAGACTCCATCCAGGTTCCGGTCAGGTATGAGCCCGACCCTGCCGACCTCGCCCTCTCCAGCGTCCCGGGACAGGAAATCTTCGACCCACGCAAGCGCAAATTCTCAGCAGAGGAGCTGAAGCCACAGCCCATGATCAAGAAGGCGCGCAAGGTCTTCATTCCAGAAGACATGAAGGTAAGCACAAGCACAGACGACAGAGAGCAGCCAATCCGAGACTTAGTAACGAGTCATGTGACTATGTAGCACCTCTATCTAAAAACACGCTTGAAAATAAAAAAGGCGCTTATACTGTTTGTGTTAGAAATGTATTTGTATTTTTTTTTCTGGAATTGCGAAATTTTGGCGGAACGGAATATTTAATGGAATATTGTGACCAGTGAAAATTCCAAACGGATTGCTCATTTGCTCATTTGTTTCCGCGCAGGACGACAGATACTGGGCACGTCGCAGAAAGAACAACGTCGCAGCCAAGCGCTCCCGGGACGCTCGTCGGCTGAAAGAGAACCAGATCGCCATCCGCGCAGGATTCCTGGAGAAAGAGAATTCGGTGCTCAGACAGGAAGTGGCCGAACTGCGGAAGGAACTTGGCCGCTGTAAGAACGTTCTGGCCAAATACGAGGCGCGACATGGCCCTCTGTGAACCCCTCCCACCCCTACACAAACCCTGCCCACCTCCACAAACGCCCCTCCCACCACCAAACCCCCCCCCCAGGAACTTCTGCGCGCCTCTTTAAGAGGCGACAGATTCTCCTCTCCTTTTTTTTTCACGTTTCTCTCTTCACTTTTCTCTTTACCAACCCCAGTTTGTGTTCTTCAGTTGATTTTGTATTGTGTCTTTTTCCTCCTGTGTAGTTTCTCTTTTTCCTTGTATTTGTTTTTCGGTCGTCCGTTTATTCCTTCACCAACGATGGATCGTTTGTCTGGAATTGGTTTTCTCGGGAGTGTTTTGTACACCTGTCACACGGACTGCTGAATATTTTCCTCGCCTGTCTGTCAATCATCCGCTCGACCCACCCCCCTCTTCCCAGAGGCTCCGCCCACTTCCTGTTGCTCGAGCTTCTTTTTGTGTATATTGATGTGTTTTAGTTGAGTAGCTGTACCGCACCGACACCTTTGGTTCTGTGAAGTGTGTAAAACACTAGCTAGCGTCTGAACATGATGTTGGTTTCGTTCTTTTCCTGTTCTGTTTCTGTGTGTTTTTATTTCACCATTTCCTTGTAAACCAACACCAGCGTCTTTCCCGCATTGTCCATTGAGCAATAAGCCTGAATCTCTTCAGAGGGCAAAACACATGAAATGTAAGCTAGCCCGTTTCATGGCGCCATCATTTCTGCTATATTGTAGAAACTTTCCCTTCAAAACTTTCCCTCCAAAAATGCTGAATCCATATTTGTCTGTCTTTCTGTCTCCCTGCACTAATGCGTGTTTCACAATCTGATCTGGTGCAATGTTTCTACCTACACTATAATCTGCCTGATATATTTATGGACTTTCTTTTTTTTTTTTTTTTTTTTTTGAATGGAAGAAGATTTTTTAAAAATATTCAGCTGTTAATTACTACTATTGTTATAGCTGTTCTTATTGTTATGGCTGTATAGTAATTTTTCCTGATTGTTTATTGTTTTATTGGATATCTCAGCATGACTATTATTTCAGAGTTGCGGCTTAGATCTAATTGTGAATGGGTCTTTTTTTTTTTTTTTTAGGATGGACAATTATTCTATCCTGTCTTTCTTTTTATTTTTATTGTTATATATATTTTTTTGTTTACCCTGAGCATGTTTTAGAATTTTCATTTGTCAGTACAAGCAGATATTTGTAGTGATTTCTTTTCTTTTTTTTTTTTTTTTTTTAATTTAGTTTTGTAGCTTGGGGTGTCTGTCGGCTGTATGACTGTAATGAATGTGTTTTAAGAGGCGTTTTTTTGAGGCGTTCGTTGAGCAGGACGGTGTTGTCTCGAATACTGTGGTTGAAATCAGTTTGTTTACTGGAGACCAAAAGCTACAGCACACAGATTTATCGATAAAAACAGAGTTTTAATGTTTATAAATATATACATATATATATGAAATCTATTCTAAGTTGCTTTTTTGTACAGTATTTTTCCTATATAATACTGTCAGAATATTTTCAAGGCACAACAAATCCAGAGTAGTGCAAGAGAAATATATGATAGCTTACATATATATCTATAATTCAGAGCTAGGTGACATAGTGTTTTGATATATTATGAAGTATATAACTGGGAGTAAATGCGAAACCCGCCATCATGTCCTCTATTTTGGGCATTAAAATCCCTCTGCACCCTTGTATACAAATAGCCTTTAGTATTCTGTCTCAGGGAACGCTAGCAGCCGGACCTCAAACCACAACTCGTAATAAATATTAAATATATATATATATATATTTTCCTATAGGATGGAGCTGCAATTCCTCAGTCTAACTCCCACTCTTAATGCCGCGTAATGAGTTTCATTGCGGAGCATTTTACAGTATTGCTATTGGTTCTTTGAATGGAAATCTAAAGGCTATGCTTTTTTTAGTCTATTTAATTGAGTCTTTTTCACAGCAGAGTGTTGATATTGAATGTTTAGCGCGGCAGCTCTGAGAGCTTTTGCTTGGCTGAATGTTAGAAAAGTCTTGTCGTCGCTGGGTTTGAGTACAAGGTTCTGTAAAAGTTATTTTTTCTGGTCTGAGATCAGTTTTTATTCTGTTTATTCTATTAGATATTACAGGGTTCAAATCCAGGACTTCTGATCTCAGGTCAGAAGGTGCGTTTGATGCGCTGGTGACTTTGTCGACAGTAAAAGTCCTCGTCTGCCCCAGTTCAGGCCAAATTTATGTGCACAGATTTGTATCGTTGAAGATTGATAGGGCAGGTTTTTTTACTGTTTAATTTAATTCCCCTTGATTTTCTTTCTCATATCTGTTTGTTTGTGGTATAAATGCAAGACGCGTGTATAAAGCCCTGTGTAGACTGTTTCTATATGTGCAAAACTCAAATAAATCCAGGATTAAGCCAAACCGCTTCTCATGAATAATGACCCCCAAAAATACCTCCCGGACGGCATAAGGAGAACCCAACCCAGTTTTCAGCATTTCACCAATGTGTTCCTCTCCTTTATAGAAATGGTTAAATAGTCCAACGCCATCATTTATGCTTCCTTCATGTGCTATACAAATCATAAATGTTAACATATTGGACTGTATTTGAGACTGGGAAACAGATCAATCGAAAACCTGATTTTCCAAGTTGTGCGAAACATCCATTTCAAACATGGCGGAGGAAATATTTGGTTGTGGATATTTGGACTAAATTTCACACGCAGGAAATATCCATGCGCAATTATGCAAAAATTTAAAGCATTACTTTAAGCTGAAAACGAACTCCTATTGGAATGACTTGAGTTCTCCCGTGAATTTTCACTGGGAAAACGGTAAACGTCACGTCATTACATTCATCCAATATAGGCTACTGATGACGCCTATTGTACACAGCAATATTTCACTAAGCTTCTCTAATATTTAGCATGGGTTATAAACATGCATTTGACTTCTATAAGTTTATAGCTCTAGATGATATTAAAACCGGTGTCCTTCGTTATTTCTATTCTTTAGACCTCAAAGCTGCTGTATTTGCATTAATTGCTTAGCCTATTAATCAACTTCAGAAATGAGAAATTTTCTGATAGCACGTGAAGGCAGCGTTAAACCAGAAACATATAGGCTAGCAGATCATCTTGGGTTCACATCTATCCTAACCTGAGTTTAAAGGCCGTATCCATAAACTCATAAATGATTATTATTATTAGGCTATATTCTGTTTTCCAGGGAAGGACACAGCAGTGTGAATGCGTGAAACTGGTTGGCGTCTCTCTTCGGTAAAATCCACTACCTCAGTCCTGAAAGGAACCTATAACCATATTGAACCTGTTTAGTCCAGTGCCTTGAATTACCAGACGATTCCACACACATTTTAAAGCTTAAATAACCTGGACCGGATCGGACCTGCACGGAAAGGGCTCCGGCGCTGCTCCAATCAGACTGACCCCAAAAACCCAACCCTTATTCGACACAAACCCAGAATTCAGACGGTTCGTCTTGAAAAGACAAAAACCGCCGTATTGAAGGCAACACCTGCAGACAGATGAGAGAGAGACTCAAAGCTGGAGATGTTTGATCTTGTGTGTCACGCAAATGGAAGCAGAAACCTGAACCTTTACTCTCTGCTGCCACCTTTTGACTCCTTAATTCTCTGTACATTTAGTGTCCAATAAAGACTTACGTTTTTCTCTCAACATCTGTGATTGTCTTTTTTGAATAACTTGATCAGTCTGAATTCTAAGCATGTTATTTGTTTCAGGTTTTCTTTATTTATTCATTCCCTAAATAAATTAGGAATAGGTAGGGTATATTCTTACATTTTTATAGTTTTCTTTTTCTTAAAGGATTAACATGTACTGATAAATCCCTCAAAAATTCTTTTAGTACATTAATTATTACTATACATGTATGATTAATGTACACGAGTATAAATGTATTATTAGTAATAATAAGAAAAATAAAACAAAATAACATAGTAATAACATGTTTATTATATATAATGTACATTAGTATTATTAAAAAAATAATAGAATAAAACAATACAATATATATATATATATATATATATATGACAAATTCTAAATATATTTCTCCTTTAAAACATTTTATGATTTTTGTAAAATAAGCAGCTTCACAAAAATCCTTTCATCACTTTAATACACTTCATTAACAAGAATTAATTATTATTATTAGATTAATTGAATTAATTCTTAATTGAGATCTTATTGTATTGTATAAGTATTAAGAAGAAAAGTAAATCCCTCACCTTTTTTTATAATAATCTAGAATATTTCTCATGAGTGTCGAAATGATCACAAACACACCTGCATGAGTTACTGCTCGTGTTTATTCACACTTGAAAAAGTTGTTCATTATTGGACATGTATTCTTTATGTTAACACCAGCACCAAAAACACTAGAATGACGTGTGAAGAGAACATCGGAAGCGTTAGAAGAGGTTTTAGAGTTGGATTTGAAAAGGCCAGTGCAGAATTATGTGCCCAAACAGGATGTAGAAACATTTTTACAAAAGTCTGTCCCAGAGTATAAGAGGTGGTCGAAACGACTCTGTTCATGCAGCCCGAAAACATCTCGTCACACATCCCCAAATCATAATGACGGAATTACAAAAACAGGACATATAATAACTCACCTGCAAAAAAAAAAAAAGACCTGCTCTGTATCAGAGCGTGCATAAGCGTTCGTTTTAAAGTCTGCACACACAGGATGAAAAATAATTGTAGCTATTCTGACACAAACGTGAGAAGAACAAGCAGCACGTTAATAGACCACAGTGAAAATATTACAAAACAAGAGCTTCAGCCTTTGCATGAAAAAACGCTTAATACGTGAGAAGCATCTCATCACGTCTCCTGAATCCCGTCGGATCAGTGCGTCAATCTGCGATCAGAGCCGAACGCATTCACAGTGTCACAGCGTCTCCTGATAAAAGCCACAGAAACCAGTGAAGGTCCACGGAATGATGAAAGATGATCCTGGTGCCTACAGTAGTGAGGTGCATGATGGGACCATGAGCTGGCAGCGTCCGGTGTCCCGGCGGAAACACAACTATAGCTCAGAAAGGTTTAGTTTGTCCATATCCATACTGTAAGAACATTTTCAGAGCCATATTTCACTTCAAAAACAAACTAAAAAATAATAATAAATTTTTTTTTTGTTTTATTAAAAAGCACTTGTTTGCACTGTAACACATATACATACATACATATACATTATATATATGTATATATATGATATGAGAGATGCACACAAAAATTAAAAATACAATAAATCAAAATGTACATCTATTTTATTTGATATTATGTTAATTTATTTATTTAAAATTTTCTGTATAAACAATAAAAAAAAAAATTGTGTGTGTGTATAATATATATTGTTTTGCATTAATGTCATAATGCAAAAAAAAAAAAATAATAATATAATGGTCCTAAAAATGGTATGCTTTAGCAACTTTAGTGGATTTCTTGTTCTAGATTTGGGGGTGAAATATGACCCGTGTCAACATCCTACCAGACACAGTATGTTATTCTGGGACGTCATTCAAATGTCAGTTTCTAACACTTCATCAAAAATCCATCGAATATTGTGCCAAATTTGAGAAACCTCACAAAGTGTCTTTAAGGTGGTTCAGGCGGTGAGAGAAATCGTCCCCCGGCATCTTAAACTCGGCTGTGCAATCAACATGCTTTCTATCTGCCCATCAGCCTACAAATGGAGTATCAAAGAGAAGCGGTTCTTCTGTTAGAAAAGTGCCACATAGAAAAAAAAAGCTCTTTGCAAACACTTTCAAATCCTGCTGAAAGAGCAGCAAGACGGAGGAAGGAGACGCCAGGAGTGTAGAAAACCTCCAGCGCTTCGTAGAAAACAACTAGCCGTCCACCTGAAGTAAAAACCCAGCTGAGATGCAAAAATACAGATCTGATATGGAAAGTTGCATGAATAAAGAAAAATTCACTACAGATGATATGAAACTGCTACCGAGTGTGTGTGTGTGTGTGTGACTGAATGCACGGGGAGGGGGAAAAATCATTAAACATAAAGAATCACATTTATTTACAGTATTATTTACATAATACTGATGAAAATGAAAAAAAAAAAGCTGTCTTGTTCCAACTGTGCATTCAGTACTGCGACACACACACACACACACACTTTACTGATCCCAGGTGGTTAGAAAACCGTAAACATTGCATGGTCGTACTGGTAAACGTTGGTGCTAGGAGCATCTGGGTGAGATGTTGAGGTGAAGAGGCTCAAGCGTCTCTGATGTCCTCCAGCGGGAGGCTGCGGTACAGGTACTTCCAGATGGCGTAGTAGTGGATGGCGGCAGCAAGAGCCACGAACACGTGCCAGATAGCGTGAGCGAACGGAATCACGCCGTCTGATTTGAAGAAGACCACCCCCAGGCAGTAGACCAGACCTCCGAACGCCAGCTCGTACAGCCCGTCTGTGTTACTCTGATCACAACACACACACACACACACACACACACGAGAATCACTGAGGAGAACATCTGACAAAAACCCAGAAAACTAATGCAGGAATACAGGAACCCTGAGCCGCTGAGAATCAGGGCAAAATATGTTTGAATGGATTTAAGATGTTACTTTGCTTTACACTGATTTTGCTTTTTTAAAACGTATCAATGAATGTTAAAATAAAAACAACAAAAAAAAGGCCAGCAAATACAAATTTAACCCAATAAAAATTGTAATAATGTAAAAAAAAAACAACAACACAAGGACACCAACGGCATTCAGGGAAACTCTTTCTTGCATTCCTTTAATGAGCAGTCTTCACTGAATCTCATTCAACTTCCAACAAGGAGAGAAGGATTGCAGAAAGACTAAAAAAAAGCATCTGGTTATTACAAAACACAGCCACTGAGAGAAAAAAAAACCGAAACAACAACTTTATATCTCGTAATTCAGACTTTACATGAGAAAATTAGTCAGAATTGAGAGTTTGCACCACGCAATTTTGAGAAAAAAATTAATTATGAGATAATTTATAGCAGAATTATGAGATAAAAAGTCATAATGGCCTTTTTTATCTTGGCCTTCCATAGGTTATGATCACTATTAAGGTGTTTCTCACGCTACCTAGCTCCAAATATAACAGATATAACATAATTATATCAATATATAATTGCCTATTATCTAAAAATAAACATTAATTGCAATGCATTTCATAAAATACAAACTAGCAGCCAGATTTTCAAGAGGTTAACGAATGCGTTAACATGACAAAACTTCCTGATTCTCAATAATTTAATACACTACACCAACTGAACAGAATTTTTCACACACTAGGCATCATGCACTTCCTGTCTGTTAATAGTAACAAAGTGACACGAATCAGAAATGTTTGTCGGCCACAGAGCTTATTTATTTTCGCATTAGCCCAAAGCACAAGCTGAGCTTTGAAGTTTGGGAGTTTTATGTGATTGTTTCAAGCAGGTGTAACTCCTGCTTCTAACCACATGATGGAGTCAGTGTCTGTGACATGAGACGCCTGCTGTATTTTACATGAAATCTGTTTATCTTTGTCTCAAACGTCACACAAACACAACGCAAAGGTTATAAAAAGTGGTTACGTTTTCACAGCATCTCTGTTTCCTACACGGAACCCAAGTCTTTATTGTACTGCACACACACGCTGGATTGATACTTTACACCAAAGTGTTTATATGAACCATATGAATATGAAATACATGTTTAATATTAGTACTGTTTGTAATACAGGGAAAAAATGTATTACATTATTACAGTCTATACCGTTTTTTTAAACATATTAATGTATTTTCATATTTGACAATTTTATTTATATATATATATAAAATTTTTGATATTTTATTTTAAAAAAAAAAAAAAAAAAAAAAAATTATAAAATTGTTTTTATAATTAAAAATACAAATATTACATTCATTAAAAAGTCATTTTTGTAAGTAATACAAAAATGACTTTTTAATGAATGTAATTGTATTTTTAATTATAAAAAAATATATATATATATATATATATATATATAAAATTACATTTAAATACAAATATGTTTTTATAAATGTGATAATAAATGTATTTTAGGATGCAGCAGAGAACATTTCAGGTGTGACAGGTTAAGGTGAACAGCCCGAGGACTCTCTGGAAAAACTTGGTCAAAGGTGATCAAAAAAAAAAAAAAAACCTTCACGGGAAGGCTGGCAATATTTTGTTCCACAATAAAACATCGCGACAACTTAAGATTTAGTTTCCTTCAAATAAAACAGAATTACTTCAGAAATGCTGGTAATCAAGAGTTTGAATATTTACATCTACAACCTGTTCTCTGTCCTCTGCTGCGACCCCTACACCAGCTTTTAACGCTCAGGTTAATTAGGGGCCTGCCTTTAGAAGAACACAGATCAGATTAAGTTGAGCTCATTGACTCACCATTGATGTCACCACCAGCGCAGGAAAGAAGCCCATGGTCAGGTAAAACGCCAGCTCCACTAACTTATACCTAACAAACACACACACAGCAGACCATTACACACCTCTCACTTCCACAGGAAGACCGTCTTCACTCATTTCATTCTTTTTTGTGCGTGTTTAAGTACCAGTTTTAAGAAATTATTTATTAGCAATAAACTTTGCGTTTATAGGATTTTTGTTTTCAAACCCATATTTAAAACAAACATGTTTAAGTATTTTGTAAATATTTAATAATAATAACAAAAACTGTATAATACTATACTACTACTAATTATTATTACATCATTTTCTGAAAAAAGAATCAATAATTTATGAATGCATTAATAATTTATAAAATTATACATAACTAATTTTATTTGTTTATTTATGGAAGGCTGTATCACATTAAACAGAAAAATAATTAAACACCAATCTTGCCCCTAATTAATAAAAAAAATAATTTAGTAATCCTTTTATTTGGATGGTTGTACTCTATGTGACCGGGACTAAATAATTGTGGTTAATCTGTTAGTAATCACAACCAGTCAGTATAAAGATAACTAGAACTATATTTGGGTCCACACCAGGCAACAGTATCGTCTGTTTATTGTAAGTTCAAGCACGCCTACCGCTTTAAATTCTTAAGCGTGTGAAAGCAGGATTGATTCTGATTGGCTGTCAATGTTTATATTGTTCATCAGCAGGAAAAACATCCTTCTGATATTGTTTCTGTGTGCCTTTACGGTAATAGTTGTGGTGTGGACATTGCTATTCTTTAACACTGAGAACCATATCATTAACGTCACGTTATCGTGCTCGGTGTGAACAGGGCTTTAATGTGCATTCAACAACATTCTTTCTGTGTCTATTATCAGATATTATGCATCTGGCATGCCCTGACATCACGAGGGTGAAGGTAAGCGTACTTCTCGTGGTACTTGAACACATAGATGGTTCCAGCGGCAGCCATCAGCCACACAAACCAGCGCATGTGAGCGGCGAGCGGCCCGAGCTCCCGGAGATTGAGCCTGCGGGAACACACACACACACGCGTAAATAATGTGGTAAACGTTTATGTGAAATCAATCTGTGTACAGTGATAACAAATAAATGAATCAGTGCTGTCAAACGATTAATCACATACAAAACAAACATTTTTGTTTACATAATATACACGTGCATTTAAGAAAAATATGTAAGGGTTACATATTTATATATGCATGTAAATAAATGCAAATATTTTTAAAACATATCCTGCACGTGTGTGTGTTTATATACACAACACACACTAATACATATATCGAGCAAACAAAAACTTCTTTTGGATGCGATTAATCGTGATTAATTGTTTGACAGCACTAGACTATATAAATACATCAGACTATTAAAATGAAGATGTTTCCCCATTACAGCTTCACTCGGCAGCCAGCGTTAATTAAAGCTGCTGCGAGGTTAAGCGCTGCCCTGCTTCAGTCACAACACTGCACGCTTCTTTTAAAACTGAATGTGAATGCATTTTTATAGAGTGACTCCACTTTGGAAGCACACGTGTAGCGGAATTCCATTTGCGACGCAATGTTCAAAATTCAAAAGGCAAAATTGTATTTCTCATTTAAATGTAATTTCCATTCCGCCACATGCGCAAAGTTTGGTGCAGAAGGAAAATGAAAATGAAATAATATAATTGACAACATGAAGCAATGATTGACGGAGGGGCGTGGTCAGCTCGGAAAGCGTTTTCATAGCCGCATTGAATTTTGCTACAAATCGGCGTCGCGATAAAAGTGAAACATTTAAGTTAAAATTTTGCTACTATTTCTGCCCGGACATGTTACACATATCACATCAATTAGGGTTATACGTTTTCATTTTCATTTTGCAACTTCTACTGCATTCAAATTAGTATGCAATTTACATATTAAGATTAGTTGTAAATGGCATTTCAGTCTGCACCAAACATAATGGAAATGTACATTTAAATTCATTGCCATTTTGAATAATTGAATTTCGCTACACATATGCTCCACTTCTGCAAGTTTACGATTGTTAGATTGGAGACAGGGTTACAAATAAAATGTGGAAATGCATGGCTTGTGGATCTTTAAGCTGAAATATTACACAGAAGAAAAGACTATATGCATATTTCACATCAGATAAAGTATAGAGGTATGGGATAATACCATAGTACTGAATGCTTACAGTATACCTTACTTACGGTATCAAATATTTCTTGAATGATTTTCAATTGGTTTTTTGCACCCCCAGATTCTAGATTTACAAATGGTTGCATCTCATCCAAATATTGCCCTAACAACCCCCACATTAACGGAAAGCTTATGATGTCTAAATCTCACTTTATTTTGTGGTCCAGGGTCACTTATCTAAAGGATCATGTGACACTGAAGACTATGAAGAAAATTCAGCTTTGATCACATACTTACAAAGAAATATTATTAGAATTTGTATTAATTTTTACTGTAGTCTAGATCAAATAAATGCAGCCTTGGTGAGCAGACTTCTTTCCAAAGCTTAAAATGGCCCTGCTTCCTAATTAACATAAATATAGAGCATTTCACATTTAAAAACTAAATACGAAATAATAATGAATGTGCATTGAGAAAACATACCATGGTGTATAAGAGGCGGCGATAAAGAAGTATATGACGACTCTATCACACATGTGAAAGCAGTGCTCCATATTCCTGAGAAAATAAAACACACAGGAGTCCATATTAACGTGAAGAGTGTGTGTACCATATATACACTGAAATGTTACATTTATTCTGATGACGGTTAACGTTGATCAACACAACATTCATCACTGTAGAGGTCAGACAATAGTGGCCTGGATGTTTTTAAATCAGCTGTTTCTGACGGCACCCATTCACCGCAGAGCATCCACTGGTGAGCAAGTAATGCAATGCTACATTTTTTCTAAATCTGAGGAAGAAACAAACTCATCTACATCGTGGGCGGCCTGAAGATGAGGGAATTTTAAGTCAATTTCTGGAATTTCTCCATTCCTGGAATGCAGTGACACACGTGAAACTATAACTGAAGTGATTCAGTCTTTCATTAAAGCGTTCTGTGGGATGCCAGACATACCTCATGTGGCTCTTCTTCCAGGAAATGATGTGAAAAACAGTGGAGACGAGGAACAGAGCGATCAGACCCATGCCGTACACCCAGGCCGTGATCCTCTCCCAGCGGTCATCAGACAGCCGGTGTAACAGAGCCATTCCCACGAACGCCGGCACAATCAGCAGCTACGGGCCAGAGTATGAGCAGGAAATAAGCATTTCATACGCCAACAGTGTCACACGACTCTCTTTAACTCTGTAGAATGAATGTTGGTTACCGCATGGGTGTAGCAGTTGGCCGCGTGTTCGTAACACGTGGGCTGGTAACGGCAGTTTGTGGCCGCCCGGGTGTTCATAAACCTGAAACACAACAGAAAGACACGCTCAGTGGAAAACAGACAGATCTTATCCGGCATACGCTTGTTGTCGTTCAATAAAATAATTATTGACTGTATTCTTCATTGAAATGAAGTTGAAGTCGTGCTTTATTCGTAACTGGAATATTTACAACTTAAACACGTTTCTAAGAATTTAAATGTAAATAAGTAAAATAAAAATGTTTAATATAATACAAATAAACACTTTTTAAAATATATATATATATATATATATATATATAATAAAACAAAGACGCGCAACAAAATGACTAAAACTGTAGCCAAAATTAAAATGAAAACGCATACATAAATATTATACAATTGTAAATATTAATGTCACTCCACCATGACAATATTCCAGATTTATTTTTTATTTTTTTAAACAATGTACACACACATGAACCCACATTTGTCAGATGTTTCCAAAATACACACTACATTTCCACATAAATCAAATTAAACCCTAGGTGAAAACTGTCATCAGTATTTCAGTATGTATTTATACTTCACATATGTGCATAGACGGCACCCTGTGACTCATTCAGAGCTGTTTTTTTTCTTTTTCTCCAGGATCTTTCACTATCACCCCATCAGTAAATGCCTCACAATCTGCAGTGTGACTCATGCACATCTTCTGTTTTTCTCAGGTGTGTTTGTTTGTTGGAGTCTGAAACTCCTCAAGGATGCAGCGGAGGTGTCAAACATGGTGGTGTGTGTGATGCAGTGGTGCATTCTCATTAAAAACACACACACACACGTCCGAATCCATGCTGCATTCCCTGCATCCATGCGGACCGATTCTGCTGATGCTCGGGGAGCCCATGTCAGACTACAAAACCACAATCAGAAATGACTTTAGGAGTCAGTGTAGAGAATATGGACAGATCATGGTGTAAACGGCGTTCTGTTCTGGAAATAAAGCATGCATCTACAAGAGAATAGCAAATAACCATGCTATTAAACCTATAAATAGAATGAAATATAATCATGTTCAGGTTGCAGGATGAACTTTAACCCCAGTGCATGGTCTGAATATTGCATCTGTGATCATACAGTCAACAAAAACACATGCATGGTTTTATCATACATAATCAGACCACAAAAAACATTGATGCATCAATAGAAAGTATAGAGTCACACACTCTGCAGTCTATGCATGGTCTAAATGCATTAATAAACGCCATGCATTCAAATAAAAGCATAACACGAGGCTGTGTCTGTATGTAAACAGGGAACAGAATCAGATGCATGATCTGATCTCTGGACATAGCTTACAACACGCATGATCCGTTCAAATAATGAACAACAAACACGTGACAAGCGAGAAAACAATGCATTAATAATCATAACAGCACGTAATCGGACCCGTCAGCTGATCGTGCTCACCTCTGGAAACTGTTAACCCTCTTCATCTCGAGAAATCACAAATCAAAACAAATAGGAGAGCAGCAAATCAATCAAATGATGGAAATGAATCAGATGATCCTAGGCCTGCGGTGAAATCTCCATTCACAAAAACCAATCCCGCATCGAAACGAAACGCGTCCGCGGCACCATAACTGCTCAAACACACCCTAAATCATCCGTAAAAGACCGTTTTGTCACATCATTTCATCCCGCGTCCGCTCCCTCTCTCTTTCTCTGCCTTTATCTCTCTTTCTGCGTCTATCGAAAGCCGGAGTTGTACATTTCAAGCATTTTTTTAGGCACACCTGATTGACGGGGGCTTCAGCCAATGGGGGCGCGGCCGGGGTGAGGCGGTCGATGCGTTCGACCAATCATCGGCCGCGATGACATCGCTTTGTTGGACGCAACAATAGAAGGCGGGGCTTATGAGGCTAGAGAGTTGCCATACCTGTTTGAGTCGTGTCCTGTTATACTAAAGTGACACTAAAAAAGGACAAATGACTCTTTCCTCTGTCAGTCAGTGGAAATACAAAACGATAATCATTAAGTGTAGGCCTAACTGTAACCCAAGTTAGCAACAAACCACAAATTTCCTTATTTCTAAAAATGTACTCTTTGGACATGTGTCTACAACCTTTCAATGACCTCGGACTAATATGTAAATACCATTGGTATGTGTCTAATGCAATCATTTAGCTCTTTGGTGTCAAATGACTCATTTAACAGGCGAGTTATGAAGTAGATAACTTTACATATCATGTAAATACCATGGCATATGGAAATGGTGATCATTCATTTCCAAAGTATGTGGTTTTGCCAGGTGACACCATGATGATGCTGCTGCTCTTCTGTAGCATCTAATATTTTTCGGATATCATCAAAGTGACATCATTGCTTTCTCTCAGTTGCATGTGTAATTGCACATTTGTGTTCCTGTTTTGTACTGAATTTTACCTCGGGAATGCAGGAATATTTGTCCCGTTGGACTGGCACTTCTTCTGAACCGTTCTGTGTATGAACATACACTTACACATTAAATGTGTCCCGACCCGCATGTTGCAACTATGCTGAAGGCAAACTTGCACAATATTAATGTGCAACAGCGTGTTTGGGTGAAGAGCCACCGTGGCTCAGGGATTCTGTGACCAGAAGCAACATTACATAAACCAGCAGCAACGGCTTTAGATGTCACAGAACATTTATGTAAGGCTGTTAACTGAATTGAGAAGACGTCTGTGTCATGTTTCGCTACATTTGTCTTGTTTTCCAGGAAAAACATTCAAAACATCCTTAAGAAAAGACATTTTCTTGTTTTGAACGTTTGACGGAATTGTTCTTGTTTTCAAAGAAACTGTCAAAGCGTTTTCCACTGGTGCATGAATGAAACGTTCTTCTAATATGCCAGGCAAACACTTTGTTGAAAAAGAAAAAATACAGTACTCATTCAGTACCGTATTGACAGTAACAAGATCTATTAACTGCACTACAGACGGATTGAGCTGTCTGACTGTAGCTCTAATTGTATGAGACTTTAAATATTTGCCTGGTCATTTGAATGGAGACTAAGGTTACTACCAAGCTAAGAAAATCTTTTTGTGTGATGCGTGTTATGAAAATGTTATATCTGAATGTTCGTGGAACGTTAAACACAAAGTTTTTAAAATGTTTAAAAAGAAATGTTTATGTGAATGTTAGCAACATCATTAAGGGAATGTTCCATTTTAGAATTTTGCAAACATTATTGGAATGTTAGAAGAGATTGCTTTTTATTGCCACTGTACACGTATACAATGTACATTTTAGACATGTACGAAGAGATTAAGAGAGATTAAGACTGTACATTTAACAGTATTTTACTGTAAAGCTACTTAAAATGTCCCCTCGTCTAACATGTTATCACAAGTATCTGTAACTTTTTTAAAAAAGTTATACAAATGTTAGGACAAAAAGTGCTTGAAGTAATGTGCATGGAATGTTCTCATATGCTATTATTATTGTGTTTACAGTAAAAATCAGCAGCTGTGTTTTCCAGGTTTTTACTGTTAAAAATAATTTAGCAACATGTGTTCAACACAGTCTCACGACCAATTCGTACGTATTAGAAGTATCAATTTTTTCAGAAGTAACATTTTCATGAGCTATTGGGAATGTTAGCAAGATGTTCTTAGAATGAACTTTACACCATTTGTCTGCATCTCACTTCCTCAGAATGGTCCTTTCCTGTGTAGCTGTTACATCCCACAATGCACCAGAAATAGATCAGAGAAGTGCGTCCACATGCAAAAAACATTAAAACAAAAAAATACTGCCACAACATCGCAGCAAAAAAATAACTAAGTCCTGAAAAACCACCACCAGACCTGTGATTTTTATTTGCAGGACCAGATAGAGTGCAATATTAGTTTAAATGGCACCAACCCAACCACTTTTAGAGCAGTTGGACAATGTGTGCTAGCTCTTAATGTAAGATAACCATGTTCAGGTAAATCCACGGCAGCCCTACTTCTGTTTTCTACTTTTCTGTAAAGCACAAAGAAACACTCACAGATGCTCTTAGAAGCCACATGCATTTGTGGAAATTGCAGTGATTTTCACACACTATGTGGTAGATAAAAACCAACAGCTCTCGGAAACCAGCAAACTCTTGATTCTAGAAAAAGTCTAGAGCA